>OZ038486.1:58344938-58349938 GCA_964036315.1 Acanthosepion esculentum | reverse complement strand
CTGTAATGGGCGCTGTTTTTTGCTTTATTTTGAGAGTTCATAAATATTTTTTTATATAAGTTTTAATGTTTAAACAGTCTAAGGAATTTAATTATATGTTAGTTAAAGATTATTTTTTAAACTTTATTACAAAAATTTGGGGATTTAATATGAAATAGTCGATTAGAAAAATATTCATAGAATTTACATTAAAACACTAAAACTTTTATTTTCAAATATAATTTTACTTCTAGTTGTAATTGATTATTAAGGTAATATCGCTATCAGTTTGCATTTTATTCATGAGTTCAATTAGCGACTATTTGTAGATTGGTAATTTCTCTTCCTTAAAATTTAGTTTTAAGTTAATATGGAGTGATATTTGAATGTAATATTAGAGATCTTGCTCTATCATATATTGTAAACACATCCATGTGAATTTCATATACATACGTTCCTTTACATCTGCAGTCACTCATACAGGTACACATGTACCGATATACATGGGTAATTTCATGTATTAGTATCTACATATATCCTTTTAAATATTTCCGCATACTTACATATATATAGGTGTGCCCACAGAATTCCCCAAGTAAGCTTCTCTAAAGAATATTAGGTAATGGCTTTAGTATTCAATTATCAAAAATCTAAATATTTTATCATTAATAATGATTATTAAAGGGTAATTCATTTAAAAAAATGATGGGGAGAAGCCTACCTATATACCTACACGTATATATATACATATCGATATTCTTACCCGCCAACTACAAATATCTGTTCACAATACACAATTACACCAAAGTATGCCTATTTTCTATATAAAAAAACATATACATATACATGTCAAAAGATGTATGAATGTTTTAGTTCAATTATATATTACTGTATACATACAGTTATGAGTTCATATTCATATGTGCATAACAACATTTCAAAAGCAAAAATAAAGATCAAGTAATATTAATCTTCCTATATAGTTACTTTTAAATATATTTCGTTAGGTTGAGGTTGTTATTATGTCGGCATTTAAAAGTTAGTTCATTATGTCTGTTTAGTAATACATCCGAAACTTTATCTTTTATAATGAGGATCTTTTCTTTTAGAAATAAGTCGCATCTGTCTCGGAAATTCATTGGGGTTCTGGCTCTCGCGAAGATCTTCCACTTTATTTGTGGGGTTAAGCCATCCTGCAACAAATCCCAATAATGCTTTGACAGTGCCGTTTGGTTCTTTTTAGATTTATCTTTGAAGGACTGGCTATGGTTATAAAGTCGATGTTTCCAACTTCCCGCTGATATTCGTATGTATTTTTTCTTCTGTTCCATATTCCCTTGGGGAAAATTGTTGCCTCATATATTACATTTTCAGGTATGCATACTCCTTCAACTGGGCAATCTGATCCTGTCCTGCAATTATATATATATATATATATATATATATATATATATATATATATATATATATATATATATATACATACATACATATGTGTGTGTTAGTGTGTGTGTGGTAATGATTGCGTTTGTATGTTTATATATATATATATATATATATATATATATATATATATATATATATATATATATATATATATATATATATATATACAGACATAAGAGATTTGAATAGACACCAAGATAAATTTTATTTCTGACATAGCAACACAAGTTGATGTCAGTCCCAGAACACCTGTCAGGTATCTTCACAAACAGAGCTGCGTGAAGGAAAACACTTCTCCTTTCAGCCCATATCAAACGCAGAAAGGATTGGGCTCATGAGATGGTGGAGAGACCTGTGACTGTTTGGACCACTGTCATTTTCTCTCATGAGTCAAGATTCGCATTATTTTCCGACAGTGGATGAGTATGGGTATGGAGACTCTGTTGTCAAGAATTTGATTTAAAAAGACTGCAGCCAACGTTGAAACATGGGAACCTTTCAGTAATGGTATGGGGTGCAATTTGGAGTGATGGTCGCTCAGACCTTGTGAAGTGTGAAGGAAACATTAATTCAACCAAATATGTTTCTATATTAAAGAAAGGGCTCCTTCCAATATTCTGAAGTAGTAGAATGAGAAAAGTTGACTCCCTATTTATGGAAGATAGAGCTCCATGTCACACTGCTCAAGCAACGCAACATTGATGGGATCAATAAACTTCCATGGCCAAGTCAGTCCCCGGATATTAACCCTATTGAACACCTTTGGGGCATATTAGATCGAAAACTCCGCAAAAAGATCAGGAAGCCATCTTCTAAGCGCGAACTTTTCGGATTATTGCGTGAAACATGGTAAGAAATCCCTCAAGATGATATTCATGAACTCATCGCTAGCATGCCTAGAAGGGTCATTGCATTAAAAAAAGCCAAAGGGATGTCAACCAAGTATTAGTTATTAAATTTATGACCATTTATAATTACTTCATTTGTATACATTACTTGTTTCCTAAAATAAACGGTTTCTGTGAGGGTCTATTCAATTCTGTCATGTCTGTGTGTGTGTGTGTATATATATATATATATATATATATATATATATATATATATATATATATATATATATATATTATATATATATAGTCACGGTTTTCGACACGAGTATAGTTACCTATATATATATATATATATATATATATATATATATATATATATATATATATATATATGGTTTGTTTACTTTTTATGTTGCTATGTAGGTTGATATATTTATGCCTCATTCTGTATGTGTACATAGGCATATACGCATGCGTATATGTATGTGAGTATATGTGTATATATGGATATATATGTATATGGGTATATATACGTGTGTATGTCTTTGTCTGTAGGTATTTTTTCTGTTTCTCTCTGTATTGAAGTATGTGTGCATATATATGTGTGTATGTATTTTTTATTTTCTTTCACATATTATTATATTTTTGTACTCGTGTATGTGCACTAGTGCGTATATAGATATAAATGAAATATATATATATATTTGTGTGTATGGAGCTTTCTTCTTTATATATTAGATGGAGTTTTTTATGCATATATATCTATTTTTTGTCCATGTCTATATGTTTCAGGGTCTTTTTTTTCCTAATGTTTTTTATTCTGTTCAGCCCATATTGAAATGTATCTGTTTTACCATTTTTATATATGTATCTTTGACCGTATAATTTATATTTTAATAAGAGTTTTAGAATTAGTTTAATAACACTTTCAATCTTGAATATTTCTTGGTGGGTGTATCGGCGGGTCTTTGTCAATGTATGTATGTATGTATGTATGTGTATGTACGAGTCTTTGTCGCGCTGTCTGTATGTATGGTCACTTGTGTGTACTTTTCCTTTATATGTATGTTGTCGTTTTTTCTTCTTTTTTAAGGGTCGTGGAGCTATTTCCGGTCTAGTCGCTTTTTTGCGTGTTTATCTATTATAATCTGATTGTGTATGTATCGTCTTTTGCAAGATTTCGGCGTCCCCTGCCCATGGTCTTGCTTCAAATGTATCTACGTTTTCATGATATTCAGAGCGGCATTGGATCTTAACGTTTATTCCAACGTAATTGCAATGAAAACAAAATAAATAGAAAAACATGTATTTTTCCTCGGTTTCTTCTTTAAATAACTTTATAATATTAAACTTAATATAGATTAAATTTAAAATTTAAAATTGGTAATTTTTAATTTTTAATTTTAGAGTATAATTTAATATTTATTAGTTAGAATGAATTCTACATTAGTCTAACACCAACATTAAAGCATTAAACAATTATTATAACCTTAAAATCCGTTGTCAAGATTTTTGAATTCTCATATACTTGTATTTTGATTGGTCATTCCAGCTTATGTAACAGCGTTTCCCCTAGCGAGGGATGTTTGATTGATTTGAACCTTTTCAAAACCCTTTAGTCTACATTCAACACCATCACTTGCTAAAACACCAGAAGTATTGAAACAAAATGGCTATTTTGTAGTGATTTAATAACATCTTTAGGTTATAATTTTCGAATAAATAATTACATATATATATATATATATATATATATATATATATATATATATAGATAGATAGATAGATAGATATATATAATTTACGGAACTTGACTCTATGTACATACGGTCCAGATAATCGTCTCTTTGTAAGCAAAGAGACTGTCTCCTTGGACTACACGTTATTACACTCTTGTGTTCCCCTACCCTCCTGTTTTTTTTTGTTTGTTTTTTTTCGCTGCGCGAATTTGCGATTTTTTTCCTGTCTTCCCTCATACAAATTATTCATTTCATTTTTAATGTTTTAATTGTATGTAGGGTGTTTGTGTGAGTAAAAGTTATTTGAAATAAATTATTATTATGTTCCCCGTCGACCCTGATGAGCTAGGGAACGAAACCGGTTGGTCTGTGTTGTTTGTGTTTTCATCTCTTATTTTTTATTTTTCATAATGCCTATAAGGAATAGATTTTGCATTTTCCTTGCAATATATATATATATATATATATATATATATATATATATATATATATATATATATATTCATCCCAATATAAAGAAATATGTATTCAATGAAATAGATTAAATATAACAGAACAACAGAAAGATTTCGCGATGAAGAGAATAGAATAAAATAGAAACGAATCAAAAAGCAAATGGAACCAAAATCTTTCTGGACGCATTAAGACAAATCGGTAGTTGTCTTCCCGACCAAATGCGTTCAGACATTGTTCTGCTCTTAAAAGCCAAGTAGACAGACCATGTATAACGTTGTCAATCTAATTTCTTAACTTCTTATAAATTTCCTTTTTCCTCTTCTTACATAAAACACACTACACCCCGTCCACACATATTAAACTTATTTGCTTGAAAGTGGCAGATAGTGTTTTATACCATGCTTTCATGAATCTCGCTTGTTTCTTTTCTACAATACAAAGTAGCTCTGTATTCGGATTTCGGTTGATTTTTGTTGGTTATCTTGCACATTTCAGTATCTGGACTGCGAACAATTGATGAAACGCAGGTGACTGGAATTGAACTTCTACA
>OZ038486.1:58194938-58339938 GCA_964036315.1 Acanthosepion esculentum | reverse complement strand
TCTTCGAGGATCGCTGTACAGAAAAATCTATATATCATTAGTATCTGTTTTATATTTTATCGTAGTTCACGATGTAAACATATTTTAACTTTAACGGATAACTGTTTTGAGAAAAAAACATTACGTTTTTAGTCAAATCTATTGACATTGCAAAATATATCATATTTCTCAGACGTCCCCCGAGGTTTACATTGGCAAAATAAATCTGTAAACACACGCAAACAAAAGACAAAAATCGAATATTACATGATTATTATAATTTTCAATAATATAAGCGCGTGAAGCTTTTATTATAATAACCTGTTTTTTTTTTAAACAATATGCTGTACGTGTATAGGAAAATGGCCAAAAATGAATTTGCGACATCTATCGACCTCTTGCCGAACAGCAGTTGAGAGAAATTGGTATTAGAACATGAGTAGAACTGGATAGCTCGAATATGCTGATCATATGGTATGGATTATGAGATATACTGATAAGATAAATGGAACGAGGTAAATGTGTTGCAGATAATTCGATGCAGAGCCTGCAAGAAATCCCGGCATAAAAAAAAAACGATGACAGAGAAATAAGCAAATAAAGAAAGGACAAATAAAAGAAATGAAATAATGGTTGACCGAACTGAAAAATGTAATATGCAGAAAATATTCAGAATACTTAATGAAATGGGTAAAATTCGTTCGATAATACAAATGGAGAGGTGGGGATGCGGTACACCGCCAAGCAAAACAAAAATAAAAGGAGAAAAGCACTAACGTGTGTCTATGTATTTACTATCACCTAATACCCGCGTGTTTTTCACTTCTTCTTCCCTGTCTTGCTTATATGTATGTATGTTTTTGAATTTCATTCTAAATCATTTTTACCTACATTTTCGATATTTTTTTTTTTGGTTTTATTATTTTGGTTTAGTTCACTGTTACTAATTCTTTTAGTTTTCAAAAAAGTTCTTTCTAATTGAAGTGAATTTAATCTACCCCCTCTTTTTATTTTTTTTCCTTTTGAAACGTTGTTTGAATTTAAAGCAAAATTTTTACCCGCAGTAGGTTGCCATTTCTTTCTGCGGTAGACCATTGGCTATCCAAGGCTATAGAACCTGGTCTGTCCTCTTACTTACCCATAGCTGGGGGAAGAAGAAGTGCACCCTTCGGAAAGAAGTGGCAACCTACTGCGGGAAACAAAATCTGCTTCGTCAGTCAGGTATCGAAAGATACATGATCGCGTAAGCATGTATCACGCATGGCACATAACTGAGGTCTTTTGTCCATTCATACTAGCACCGGACATTAACTCAATGCCTGGTCACAGTCGTGGACTGATTTTTGACTTCTTTACAAAGGTGCATGTTCGCGCTTAAACTAAGTTGAAACTTCATATTTCGGTTTCAACGCAGTGTGAAGCGTGTTGTTTATGAGCTTCTTGTGTACTTCTTGCATTTTTTTCTTTTGTGTGTGTGTGTGTGTGTGTGTGTGTGTGTGTGTGTGTGTGTGTGTGTGAAAAAGGAGTACATAGGTTTGTCTATAGCCCGGTCGATAGTCATCCTGCTTCTCTTGAACAGGTATAGAAGCCCATCCATTGTTTCCTGTTTAGGATGGGGTTCCCGGAACTTTTCATTTTCTCTGACCTCCTTAATAGTACTGTCGTTAATCTCTTGTGATTTGTGCAGTCTGTGGCAACGTTTCCTCAGACTGAGAGTACGGTGTTGACAGTTCTCTTGTTGCTGTTCCCGACTGGTATTTAGGAGTCCTAACACTTGCGTAGCTTCTTGAGCGGCTGTTCTGATCAAGTTGTATAATATCGGGGTTCTTGTTGTGCCATGTCGCACATGGAAGGATGTCCCTGCACGCAAATCCGGTGGGAAAACCTAAAGCCATATTATGTTGCACGCTGCGCCAGTTCCTTTCTATTCATGTCACAAATGATGACTGTCTGCTTATATTATCTAAGCTTTTCATCTTCCTTACCAGCATTACTCAACATGACCATAAACAATCAGAAAAGTAGACCTAAACCAGCTTTTAAAAGTCATATAAACCCTTTCATATTTCCTTTTCCAACATCAGTGGTATTCGAAACAACTTCAGTGCGGAATCGTTCCACGTTGAGAAGTCTCCTTATATACCAGCTTTCTGCAAGACCAACATTAACTCGTCAATCACATCCTCTGACTTCTCAATCCGCAGTTACCTTTTTCTCGTTAGAAAGAGCTCTAAAATCCACATGCATGTCCTGGGAATTTCCGCCCGGGACCACCTCCCACTGGCGAGGTAACTCTCTCTTGAATCTCCAGACCATTTTCTTTTTCCTCTATCCCTCTCCATCCTCCCAAGACTTTGGTGTACTCAATAGCATTTCAGATAATACAGACATGGTCGTCTCTCTACATCCATTTGCCCATATATTTGTGTTCGGTGAATTTAACGCACACCATACCAAGTTGCTTAAACACACTATTGCTGGCATAAAACCCCTTGACTTTTCAGTTACACGATCCCTCACACAAGTGGTTGACTTTCCTATACGTTTCCCCAGTAAGAATAGCGGTAAGCCTTCCCTTCTCGATCTCTCTTTTAACTCCATCTCCGAGTCTTGTCGTGCCTCGAAGCTCTGCCCTCTTGGCAATTCCAAACATGCCGTAGTGTCTCTTAGCATCTCATTCTATTCCTCCGCCGACAAAGAACTTCCAAAACACAGAACATATTTAATTATCAACGAGCTGATTGGGACTAGTTTGTCATCTCCCCGTTCAAAAATGCGCTTCCGAGGTTTTCTCCCGGATAAAAGCTGGCATCGAGGCTTTCATCCCCGCAAGAAAATATAAAATTAAATCGCGTTCATATCCTTGGTTCTCAGGTGCTTATCTGTTATTGCCCATAGAAATCACTTCTTCCGTCTGCACCGTAGCGACATGTCTGATTACAACAGACGTCTCTCTGTCTCTGCTCTTAATGAGTGTCTTCAATAAAGCGAAGTCACTATTTTCTGAAAGAATGAAACAACGTATTGCATCTGGCAAGTTTGTTTCTAAAGATTACTGGCGTCTCTGTAAGAGCGTGCTGTACAACAGTAAATCCGCAATATCTTCGTTATTCAATCAATTCGCGATTCGCGAATCGTCAGCTGATAAGGCTGAATACTTTGCTCGGATATTCTCAGCCAATTCAGCGCACGACTCATCCGGTGCACCCCCCCACAATTTTCCTCCTAGAACTGAGGTTTTATTAAACGAGATGCACCTTTCCCCATTGATGGTATTGGGCATCGACTCTAAATTAGATTCCCATAGGGCTAGTGGTAGGGACGGGATACCAGCCATTGTCCCGAAGAAATGTGCTCCTGAACTGGCGCCTCTCCTCTACAAACTCTACAAGCCGTTGAGTCGGCAGTAGTTATTACTGCCGACTCAACGACTCTTGCTTTCCAGCCTGTTGGAATCCTTATCTGTTGTCCCTAACGTTAAGAACGCTGGTGACCATTCTGACCAATATAACTACCGTCCTAACTGTCTCTTACCACTCTCTGGTGAATTCTTCGAACCTTTGAGCAACGCCGCAGTGGTTAAGCACCTTAGATCCCATGATCTGTTATCTGACAAGCAATATGGTTTCTGCTTTGCCCGATCTACTGCTGATGTGCTCACGGGCATAACTAAATTTGTATTACAGGCATTTCACAATAACGGCCTTCTTCGTAAGATTTATTGATACGGCATTACAGGACGATTATTTGACTTAATGCAATGATTCCAGTCAAACTGTGAAATGAAGGTCGTCCTAAAGAGGTTCTCCTCCAGTCCCTTTCTCAGGAAAGCTGACGATCTCCAAAGCTCTATTCTGGGCCCTACATTGTTTCTGATCTTCATTAACGATCTTCTTGATGACATCAGTTCCCTAGTAGGCATATACGCAGACGGCATTATTATTTACTACTCCGTCAATAGGAAATCTGGTGTCGTTGAGAAAAACTTCGTGGCCGACTGGGACGGAAAATGGATGGTAAACTTTAATGCCTCCAAAACGAAACTACCTGACAAAGAGAACTCTCTCCGCCTCCCACCAACAACTACAACTACATTGAATCAATCGCTTCATCTACTGCAAGGAAATTTGGTTATCTGTGTCGCGCCAGAAAGTTTTTATCGCCTGAGTCCATCCTTCAAATCTACAAATCAACCGCTCGGCCTTGCATGGAATACTGCTGCCATATATTGTCGGGAGGTCATTGACAAGATTCAGAGGAGGATATGCAATGTAATGTGTCCTGGCATATCATCCACAGTCATTTTCTCACAGACATGCCGTCGCTTCATGCTAATCACGCTCGTAACCAAACAGCAGGAATTTAAGCGTGCTACTAGTATGCCTCTCGGTTCCACCCTTTCACTATGAAAACGATTAAATGTACCGTCTCGTCTATTCAAACAGCTTCTTATCTCGGACGTCCCGTCTGTGGAACTCCCTTCATCTTAATTTCTTCCCTGGTAGCTCAAGAATATAAATATAATGAATAAATCGATTTATAAATATCTTCTTCAAGACAAATTACACACACACACACACACACACATATATATATATATATATATATATATATATATATATATATATATATATATATATATATATAAATGGCTCAAACACTAATATTCTAGGTTTTAAATTATTACATTGGAATCGTAATTACAATCTAATTCATCAAAATCTACAAATTCAAATTTTCAAATTTGTAGATTTGATAAATTGGATCGTAATTACAATTCCAATGTAATAAATTATAGCCATGGAATATTACTGTTTGAGCCTTTTTATATTATATTCTTACTCTGTCATTGACATTGAGTTCTACCTGGATTCTATCCTTTTGGAATTATATATATATATATATATATATATATATATATATATATATATATATATTGACCACTAATATAATCTATCGATATATATATAACGGAAATTCCATCGTGGAGTAAAGGTTAGCAACCTCCACTCGCTATTTTGATTACAGTAGTATAGCGCATACATTCTGTCTTATACCGCATTTAAGCTACTCTTATTGAACCCCTCTCTCTCTATCTATGTGTCTATCTATGATAGTGCCATGTATTTATCCACGCAAACTCAAATATACAGTAATATTCACGCAAACATTAGGATAAATATTAATTTTATTTATATGCACAAACATATTGGAATGATTTATGTTGTGCGCAATAATACATACTTACACGCACACAATCACACACACACACACACACACACACACACACACACACACACATATATATATATATATATATATATATATATATATATATATATATATATATTGCTCAAATTGTCTATATTTATGGGGAAGAGTTCTCAGCATATGAGATGGTCCGCTTAAAGATATCGACATTGCCTACATAGGAATGATTATTAGAATGTCCACAATATATATATATATATATATATATATATATATATATATATATATATATATATATATATATATATATATGCTGATAGAAATGTAAATTCATTATGTTCAAGCAACTGGTGATCTTCACACCATAATTCAATACTGCTTGTTCCCGCTTTATATCTAGTCATCCCATAAGGTCTGTCCCGATTTTGAATAATTAATAATGCCTGGACAAATCTTATATTTTATTAAAATTTATTCAACAGTGTAATTCCCATGATTATCTATGACCCACTTCCACTTGCTAATTTTTTAATCCTACTAATAAAGAGCCCATTCGATTTTAAAGAGAAGGACTCTGAAATGTCTGTTTCGACATGCTCATGACTTTTGGCAGTTAATCTATCCAAATGATTCCGTAAACAACAGAACAAACGGTAATCCCGAGGAGTAGGGTCGGAAAATAAGATGGTTGATGAATACCTTCCCAACTATGTTCTTCAATCTTCTGGATTGTGATATTTGTAGTGTGGGGTCGTGCATTGTCCTGATGAAACACCATTCGTTATCGATTCACTAAAACAGGTCTTCCTTCGTCAAAGCCACGTTCAAACACTCTAATCGCTGTCAGTAGAATGGGACATTGATTGTTGCTTCAGTTGGTAGCAAATCAAAGGTAATTATTCTTTCGCAATCTCACCAAATTGAGAGAAGAAACTTCTGCGCATGCCGTTTCCTTCACGGTTTTGTTTAGTCATTGTCCACATTACAAAGCCACTGTCTACGACGTTTAACATTTTGATAAAAAAAATCCATTTTTCATCACCAGTCACAAGTCCATCCAAAAAGTGCGAGATGATTTCACGAGAATGAAGAGAAATGCAAATGTCAGCTCGGTTGACTTCAGACAAAATTCACGAGGCCTACATTTTAAAATTTTACGAATCTTTCCAGGTTGTTGAAGATGGCGATGAGAAATTGTATGGTTTGAACGAAGCTTCATTGCCAAATCTTCAACTGACACTGAAAGATTTTCTTCAAGTGAAACCACAAGGAGGTCATCATCAAACTCCACTTCGGTCTTCATCTTTTCCACTTCTGAATTTGGCAAACACTCTTCTTTAAGTTCTTTTATTCAGAAATTCTTTTCCATAAGCTGAGTGAACATTTTGAGTCGCTTCGCCTGCAAAGTCCCCTTTTTTAAACTCATAAAAATTATGTGTTTTAAATGATCCTTCGACACCTCTATCTCTGAGGGGCTAATTTGAGTAATTAATTCAGTCAAATTATTGTGTAAAAAGAAATTATATCACGTTAAATGTTTCTAAATTCATATGATTATCAATCAGTATCATTTGACATTTTAGAATACTGTAAAATTTGATTGAAATTACATATGTAATATGGGATGGCCTGATATATAGGTCACTAAGAATCTATAAGAGGTGGCGTATTGACTTACCCTGCACAGTCCTTTTGGTTAGTGATAAACTTTACTTATAGACGTGGAATATTTCTTTTCTTGCTTATTTTATGTAGTGATACATTTTTATTTGTTTTTGAATTTTTCATTCAGATTTATCTCATGTAAATCTTCTGTATATTTTTTAATTATAAAAAGTGTTATTTTTAAATAATTTTTATTAGATGCATGTTACGGTGTCTTATTTTATCGTTTGTATCGTGATGTGTTTGCATTTCAGTATGGGAAAAATGTTTTTCTGTCTTCATTTGTAAATGTAATCTGATCGTTTGTCTACTTTACATTATATATATATATATATATATATATGTATGTAAAGTGGAATTTGCAAAAACATGCTGGAGGATTAAATTATTTCTGTTTTGTTGCTAACGCTTTGTATGTGAAAGCTGTCAGTTTTTCGTGGAAATACCAGCTTTCATATCTCACCTTATTGAAAAAAATATATAACAGATTATGACTGTGTCAATATATTTTTTTAGATATATAGCATCAAGATTATTGAATCTTTACGATGCTTATCAGATATCGATTCAGATTTCCATTATGCTTCGCCCTTCAGTACACAGACAGCTTTTTTTATCGTGGCCTTGCCGATCCATTACAGCTATCAGGGAATTACGAATTGAATTCATTATTTAATCTACAGGGATAGATTATTCCACTTCCTGACTATTTCTATGGATATCTCCTCTAGGTTTCATTGAATACTATTCGGTTTCCTCCGAATCTAAATATTTGCTAACCGACGCCAGGATTGAAAACACGATTACGAGGTCATCATCATGAACCAACGGTTAAATCTTGTCACGTTCGAAAGTCGAATAGAAGCTGAGGTTTTAAAGGAAATCTGCCTGCTGTTCAGTTCTGATGCTGCTTTTTGTTACATTTGATTGCAAACTCGACGGATTCTCTTTTCCTACAGCTGCTGTTGAAATTTTGTGTTAATTTCTCTTTTTTTCATTTAACGTCTCCTGCTTCCTATTTATTTCTATTATATATTTAAGAAGAGTTATTTATAGCCTGGCATATGTGCTGATTCTGTCAGGCGTCTGATCCTTCTAGTGCTTTTCTTTCTCTAGTATTTTTACTTCATTCTACTGTGGTCAATGTGCGCCTATTTTTTATGCATCTCATGAATAAAAATTAATCAAATCATCTCTTATATATTTCATAGATAACAATTTATCAAATACACAGAAATAAGATCATTCGCAACTACAATCTGAAGGACACCAAAAGAGAAAATAACTTAACGGAAAATTAATATGAGCGCAACTATCGCTTCTGGCCAAAATGTTAATTTACGCTCTGGGTTTTTTTTCTTCAAATATCTCCTTTTTTAAGAAAATACCCCATCCCAAAGCCAATATACGTCACCTTAACAAAATTAAACAACAAAAACAAAACGCCTAACTCTAAACTTTCTCTTATTTAAACTAAATAAATACATAAATAATTTAGCAATTTAAAATAATTAATAATGATTACATTTACTAAATATATAGATATATAAACAATTCAAATAAAATTTCAACAGCAACTATAACAACATTTACTTACTTTCGTTTCATTAGGCATTAAATTACATCACTTAGAGACCTCCATACTTTTCCTGTACTTACACAGCTTAAAGAATTTTGGAACTTTTGAGACCTTAAGGTTTCGTATTTTCAAGTGATGTTTTCTCTCTATTATTTAAACCTCATCCCACAGGAGACGGCGATCTCCTTTTTCCCCACCATATGTGGTCAGCTACGCCTGGTTTTTCTATTTTTCCTCGTGTTACGGCTTTACGATGTTCTTGCAGTCTTACCTTAAGGGGGCCGCCTGTTTCTCCTTTATATTTTTACCACAGCTGCACGGGATGGTTGAAACCGTCCTGAGTCATGTTCTCCTCTGTTGGGGGGAGGTACTTTGCACGGAAGACGTGTCTGCTAATTGCCAAACCACTTTAGAATGTCGGCCTGATGTTATATGGAACAAAGATCTTTTGAAGAAGACCGTGCGCGTACAACTTATTTTTCCTTAATGTGTGATGTTCTTTCAGGTTGTCGATCATCGTTGTGCAAAATTTCCTGTCCTTTGTAACTATTTGTAAGTTTTATATTATTTTTTCATAATGCCTCTTCTTCGAGCCATTTACTCAAACTCGTTAATTAGGTTTATCGCTACTATTCCCTGTCTCCCTTGCAATGCCTCTTTCTTCATTATTGCGCGTTAGGAATTTCAGATTTTTCATGTTAAGAATAAGTTTCCTTTTTTTCTGTTTTGTTTGAAACGTCGTTGCTCATTTCAAGGTATCCTCAGCATCATTCTGTAAAACAAAATTTCTATTACATCAAGTCTCTTCTAAATTTGCAATGATATTGTCCAGTATTCACTGACAATATAGGAGGACTGATATTCAAAATAGTTGTGTAATCTTTTTGTTGATTCTATTTATCTGTTTTTAATACATTGGGAAGTCATCATTCGCTATACCAATGCGAATTTAGATATCTCTGTTGCATTTGCCGACCCCTATTAAATCATTTCCTTGATATTTATTTTTTCGACTTGCTTGATTTTGGAGTCTACAATTCGTTCCACAAGCAAGAAGTGCTATAGAAGAAATTGTTATCATAGAACGTACGGTTATATCTAGCCATTTCAATTTTAAAATGAGGAGACCTTCCCGAAAATGTAGTAGTGTGCTTAAAATCATAACGTCTAGTTAACATAGAGGAGATATCTGTCTATATATCTGGCTACGGCAGTGGTGAACAAAAACCTGGATAGTTGAGTTAGATAGTGATAACTGAGACACTCGGAAGAGGCATGGCATGTGGAACTAGAAAAAACTACCCCGGTGGACGAAATAAAGCGTTCAGTTCGAAATTCCAATCACCTGAAGAAGACCAGAGCGTACAACATTCGAAACGTCTGGAAAAATGACAATAAACATGAGGGAAATTGTCCCAATAATGTAAATAATCGATATAACACAGAGGAAAGTTCATCAGAACAATCACCACGAAAGTGTTTATAAGAAAAGTAGTGGCTAAAATAACTGAAGCTATGATGTCAATTCAGGACCAATTGAAATGCTGTTTCTTCTTTAAATGTTATCAAGCTTCTCTAAATATCTAGCAGGAGAAAATACTATATATCGGGTGAGTTTTCTATGTAGCCCCTGCCTTATCTTTAAATCTTATCTTCTAGATTAACTGACAGCCAAGTCCATAATGCCTAGTCCTCTCCGTTATTTAGTTACTGGGGTATATAGATGGATTCACAGTTTTCCAAGGTCATGTGAGAAGGTGAAATGACTCGTATAAAAATTTCAACTTCACTCAACGAGTAAGCTTTCGCTGGCAATAATCGATACACTACACGTACGCCCATGTTTGACGAACACCTATTCCAATATCGTTTTTGATTCTTCAAGATAATGATTAAATTATCTCTTTCATTAGTATTTTTTTTTTAAACAATTTTCTCTGATTAATTTGTTATATGTGGATAAAATTTTATATACATATTTAAAATTTAATAGATTCCAGGAGTGTTTCATTAAACTTAACCTTTTTAATGTAATTGTTAATTTACCGTAATTAATGAATTACAGCAGCTATTTAATTAACACATTGCAACAATTAATATTCATCTTTCCATACGTTATATTTTCATAAAATAGAAGGAATACCCATAAAAAAACAGCTTCAGTCAATGTCGACGAAATGAAATAATTCTCTGAAGAGTGAACAATCTGTAACAAAAAAAAGAGATATGTGCAACGAGACGGAAAATATGAATATTATGTGAAAATATTGACGAGTTATTATCGGTTAAATATAGTGTGAAATACGTTTAACGGATTTTGTATATAATACAAATAGAGTAAAAGTAGTGTATAAGACTTATCGCTTGAAAAATGTGGTTTGATAAATTTAACGACTAGTTTAGAAAAAGTTATCAAGGAAAATGTTAACAAAATCAAGTCTCTCTCTCTCTCTCTCTCTCTCTCTCTATATATATATATATATATATATATATATATATATATATATATATATAAGTTAAAGGTCAAATGTAGATAAAATATGGATAAGAATTGGACAGGATGATAAAGGAAGAACAAATGGAAAATTTCACAGACTGAATGAAAACAGGCAAAAAACACCCCTAAAAAAACCGAACTTTGTTATCTTCAATTTTGTTTGGGTCGATTCACATTTGTCAGTCATGTATCAAGTGCATTCAGTATACGTATGTAACATTGTCAAAATTGCAGTATGTCTAATCATATTGTAATTTTTATTCCTAATGATAATTTCTAATGTCTTCCCCTTTATACGGTCTGTTTTTTTCTCAATCTCGGACGGAAATTTATTATGTTGATACGGCTACAGACGCGCGAGAACGACGGGTGTTGGGGAATTTAGAATATTTTTTATATTTTTATCTAGCCGAATTCATTTAGAGTATTTTTTTCCTTTTTCTTTCCATCGCTTTTGTTAGTAGGTATTCCAAATTGTGATAATAGAAGATCTGCCAGGAATAGTGATATGTTATAAGTGCTCGGCCGCAAATTTACTGCTTCTATTATCACAATATCAGTATTACCAACTAACAAAATTTATAAAAAGAAAAAGACAAAAAAGTCCCTAAGTGATTTAGAAGAGATAAAACAAAAATTCTAAAATCCTCAGCATCCATAAATCCATAATTCGTGCGCATCTTAGTCGTAACAACATGACAAATTTAGTGCAATGAAGTCCTGAAGGACGAAACGCGTCGCAAGTAAGCCTATTCCTATATTGTCATACATTTTTCCTAATATTTTATATATATATATATATATATATATATATATATATATATATATATATATATATATATAATAAGGTGTCCACGTGTGTATCATATAGTTTATAAAAGAGAGTAGATGAGTTGATTAATAAAAGAAGGACAAATATAAGGGCGCAGATATGATCAGCACGAAAAAACATTTATTAATATTACACACATGACAGAAATGAAGCACGGAGATTAAGGTTACAAGTACGGAATTTTCGGACATGCCAAACCTCTCAGCACCAACATCTTCCCCGCCCCAGGTCATATGCCCGTTTCCCTCTATGTTCAATATATCACTCCACTTCCACCCACCACCAATCCCAATTTTTAAATCTAAGAATAATTTCACAAAATTTTTTCGCACAGCGAGAAACCAGGAATCGGATTTTTACTAATAATTCCATCTACAAACAGGATTCGCCTCAGAGACAAGA
Organism: Acanthosepion esculentum; assembly: GCA_964036315.1. Lineage (NCBI taxonomy): Eukaryota > Metazoa > Mollusca > Cephalopoda > Sepiida > Sepiidae > Acanthosepion > Acanthosepion esculentum. Next base: position 58,327,773 of record OZ038486.1, on the reverse strand, counting down.
ACTACTGTTAGTGAGTTTCAACCGTTTCTATGTTCATTTCTAGCATACGCTAATGAAGGACACAGGCGTTTCAGAACATTCCGAACTTGGAACATTAATCTCCGTGCATCATTTCTGTCATGTGGTTAATAATTTTTTTTTTGTACTGTTCCCATCGGTACCCTTTCGTTTGCTCTTCTTTTATTAACCAACTTGTCTACTCTCTTTCATATATATATATATATATATATATATATATATATATATATATATATATATATATATATATATATATATATATATATAGGCGTGTGTGGGGATGGGGGTGTAACGGGATGAAAAAAGAGTAAAATATATATCAACATAGAGCTAAAAGAACATAAACAGGCAATTTTTAATCAATCAAATTAATTTTTATCGCTTTCACTGTTAAAGATTTATCTGTTTTTTTAGTTTATATTTCATCTTCTCTTCTCAACGTCAAGAATGTTGTAAAAAGCGGGATTTGAACCGATAAGCTTATTGCATTCTTGCAATATTAATTCTCTTACTGCCTATCTGAAAATGGCGGAAGAAAAACAGTCATCATTTAATAAACATTTTCAGTTGCTTTATTATTAAATGATCATTAATTAATATAATCAAAGTGAGGATAAATGGCTTCAAGGTAATAGCGCTTGGAAGGTGAGTGCAGTAAAATAATTTATTTCTCTTCAACTTTTAAAAATATTTCAGAATGTAATTATCAAAACTAGCAAAGTAATAGTTCCATGAGCGGGAAACCTGAAAAGATTCTTTTCTCGAAATTATTCACCATTTTATTATTTGTGCAAATTTTAAAGAAAAAGAATAGGTGAACAGAAAATCATGCGCGCAAATATTGGTAAATTGCTTAATTGAAAGTAACATACCTAAAGAAAGAATCTAACTTTGTCCTTAGATTTTCTAACAGATATTAATTCAAAAACTGTTGAAAGATATATATGAGTGTTTATTGAAAATATTTACGGACAGCTGTATAGTCGAACAATTTAATACATTTTCGCACCAACCACGGCACTATTCGTTCATATCAGTTACACATATATTTACATAAATTAAATCTACAATTAGCACGCAGCTTGATCATAAAAAATTTAAGAGTTTGAACACGAGACAGATTTTCTCGACAGAATCTATCTTACATATATATGTTTATCATTTGTCCATGGCTTGAATGTTGTTTTCAAATCTGGTCTGGTGATTTGTCTATATATTTAGATATTCTTGATAAAATCCATATAAGCTGTTTCACTTGGCATTTCTGTCCTGATCTCGCATCTCGGCTGCAGTCAATTTTGATTCCACGTAACGTAGCTTCTCTGAGCTTTGCTTATGTGTAACTGCATGGTAATTGTTCTGATGAGTTTTCATCTTTAATACATCGAATTTAAGCGCAGTAATAGGTTGGAAGTTTTTCAGTTGAAATTGCATGATATAACCATAATTCCTCTGCTAACGGTTTCTCTCGCACGATTCACAAGTAGGACTCTCTTCAAGCTTTCATCTTTGCAGTCAACTTTGATCATTAATTCTGATCGTTGTCATCTTTCTTTTTAATTCTTGTACTTGTATTATTTTTCTGATGTTATTCAACACTCAAGAAAACCTTACCTATTGTTGGCTTTATTGCCTTGCTTGGCGTGGAATGATGTAAAAATTAGTGTAGTTTATAAATTAACTGCTACACTAACTAAACTGATGATTTGACTAGAGTGGTGGAAGTGTGTGGAGAACTAGCCAACTTTTCTTAAGAAATTACAACAGCGGAATGATGAACATTGTTCCAGGATTTCCCCAAACAGTGACCCTCAGGTTTCCAATCATAGTCTTCTTCTAGCAGACTGGTTGGTAGCCAGGGTAAGAAAGCCACTCTGTCGTGCTATACAATCCGTTGCTGGAGAATGATGAACTCGTGTTGTTTTCCAGTTTTCCAATAGCATTTGCACGAAATCAACAAAATAGAATAAACCTGAATATGAATTCGGATCTCCGTGAAAGTTAATGCATGCACTTATATATATATATATATATATATATATATATATATATATATATATATATATGTAATGAAGGGTTAAAAACCTCATGCAGCCATACAATATTGTCGTGTACGTTTACTCCTTTATTGCACTTTATTATTTACTTGGCCTGCATGTTTTCTTTCAAGGCAGCTCCATTAAGCACTTTTTTTATATCCGTCCGTTTTTTGTTGCATCATTTTCCCGGCTTCTTGTTATATATATATATATATATATATATATATATATATATATATATATATATATATATATATATATATGTCTGTTTTTCAATATGCTTTTCGATATTACTTTATAATTTTTTCGACATTTTCATAAAAAAATTCTTTATTTTCATTTTATATTATGAATTTAAGATTCAAAATTTAAAATTTGAATCTTTTAGATTCTAATTATTAAATTTTTATTCCATAATTGATATACATAATATTAATAATGTTATTAATATTTCTTGCTTGTTTATCTTATATTCACATTATAATTGTTTCCTAGTTTATTTTCTTGGTAACTTTTTAGATGTTTAAATAAATGTCAAATGTTAACTGCGAAATATATCAATCTGTGTTTTTTTTCAAATGAACTGCAATATGCCCATATATGTAAATTTACTTTTCCATTTCTTCTTTTCCACTTTTTTCCTTACACCCCTGCTTCCACATCTGCTTCCTTCTATCTTTACTTCAATTTCTTTTTGTCTCGTTTCCTGTGAGATGACTTATTAACTAGGTCAATGTCGGGTCCTTACCAACCCTCCTTTCTCTTAAGTATCTTAATAAAAACAGATTTAAAATTATTCCTATCCCTCAATTCCCTCTCTAATTTCGACCATATATTTCATAATCCCCCTCTCTCTCTCACCTTACATCAACTTAAAACTACCCCTCAAATGTGTATAAAAATAATACGTAAATTTAAATCCATTTTATAACCTCGGAAATATAATCTAATGAACCAGGAAAAACAAATACCTGGCGGAATAAAATATAATCAATGAACCCTACAGCTTGTCTGTTTTCTAATAAAATTAAATTCATATATATATATATATATATATATATATATATATATATATATATATATATTACACGACAGGCAAAAAGTCACCTTATTTATAGTAAAAAATAAAATTTAATGTGACTGATTGTGTATTTGCTTTTATTTGGAGAAAAAAAATAACATACCAAATTCTCATAGAACTGCATTATAATTCGTTTTCGTCAATAAATACCACCAACTCTCATAATTGCAGCTTAACAGCTTCTTGGCATATTTTAGTTTTTGAAAGCAAAACAGGTATTCCCAAGCATTCTCCAAACAACGAAAAGGCTCCATTTCCCTGTTTGTGTATTCTGTTGGAAATCTCTGCCATTCATATTTCAATGGAAGAGAGATCAAGAGATTTACGCAGCCAAATCATAATCTCAAACATTTTTCTAATTTAAAAAATGTTCATTCTGTTAAATCTATGTAATTCTGACATAATTTAGAAGAGTGATTTTAATTTATGACTTTTTGAAAGGTGAATTCTTTCAAATCATGATTTCCTTGATCGTAATCAAATCGTCAGCCCTTTCATGATCTACTGAATGTTTAATGGTGGAAATAATATATGAGGTTTCTCATACAAAATATTCACAATTTCGCAAAATTTCCTGCGGACGAACGAATCTAAATTTGAATATTTTGGTAGTAAGAAGTGCCTAGAGTAAGACTGAAAAACAAATACTCTGAAGTTAATAAAAATTCATCTTTTACTTTAAAAAATGCAAAACTATAAAACTTCATTTTTGTTTGGAAGACATGCAGCATAAACTGCACTAAATTAGTATTGCGTTTGAAGTTGTGTAAAGTGTAAGAAATTCATTTGTTTTCAAGAACTGATCTGTTGTCGATGTAGTAGTTAGATTTCTTTTCCATCCAGGCATTCTTTGGGTAGTTGGACGTTCGATATGATCCCGTGTGACGTCATGTTTAACAGTTCTTTGGAATTAGGCAACTCAGAAATAGTGCGATTTATTTTCAATTTAATTTAAATTTAAATCTTTTAATTTTTGTATTATTATATTATACACACCTATGTCCATACACACACACACACACACACACACACACACACACACATATATATATATATATATATATATATATATATATATATATATATATATATATATATGTATATATATATATATATATATATATATATATATATATAGAGAGAGAGAGAGAGAGAGAGAGAGAGTGGGAGGGAGGGAGATAGAGAGAGAATGATCATATTTATGAAGTTGTATTGTGAAGTAATTTTTATATACCCCAGGCGCTTAACGAGTGATAATCACCAGTATGCACACAATTCTCCGTTTATCTTTTGCTCAACCCGGAGTCATTTTGGACACATTTAATAAAATATATATTACATTAATTATATATCTTAATTGAGTTTTGTTTTATATGGAATTGTAGTGCACACTATGTTAACATTCTTTTCTTATTTTACCTGTATGACTTCTCATTCAAACAATAACACATGTCAGAAAAATTGCTTTCAATTTCAATAAACAATTATTTAGCGCACTGCGCTACGTTCATGGAATTTAAATGATAATTACAAGAAGTCGCACACATTCCTCCTCATGTGATCAAAATTACGGTACTCACATTAATATAAGCAATTATCCCAGAATAATGGATGTTCATCAAATTAACATGTTCTTACGAGAGAAGCTTTATATTGTCCTGGCCATAAACATTGCTTTCATATGTAATGAAATCAAAGACTAGTAAATCAATAACGCGGTTGTGTAGGGATAAAACCATCGTTTATGGTCGACAAATTGTTTTCAACATAATCTCCATCACTTAAACCAATACTTTTTCATAAATATTATGTGTGTGTACGTGAGAGAGAGAAAGAGCGTATACATACAATAGATGTGTCATCTTATCGATTTATTCACGCACCTATATTTTCACAAGTGTACATTACATTATCATGATATATCGCAATAAAAACGGATTAAAAATATTCTGGAATTTCTTAATTGATTTATTCCACTGGAGCCATATATTTTCTGCAAAGGTGGCTAACGATGTATTATGAGAATTTTATAGCTATATTTAATATTTCTCATACAACTTTTCATATATATATTTTGGTGTCTGTTCATGAAAGATACGTGATATTTTTAACAGTTTCACAACCTCTTCATCTGTTGTTGCTTTTTGCATGAATAGTGTCTGAGAGAAAATTTATTATGAATAAAAGCATTAATTCTCCATACAAGTTTAGTCTGAAAGAGATCTTTTATTAAATTAGACATAAGCTTACCAGTTTATTTAATAATCATGAAAAAATATTCCCTGTAAACATTGTCAAAATAATCTTATATATATAAATATTTACTCCTCTTAATATTAATTCTGATCAGCCCAATAAAATCGAATTAGCAGCTGAACTAAAAATGACGTAAAATGTTAACTGGGAGAAATAATGGCTTTTTAATTTTAACTCTTCCAAAATGAAAATGCTCTCTCTTGATCTTCCGAGATAAACCTTTCTTTCTTTTATCGTTTACTTCTTAGCTAACGCTAAGCTCCAGGAGCGGGACACGTTGGTCCTGAACTGGTATATTTGCTAAAGTCACTTTTCCACCTCTGTATTATAGTTTCCCTGTTACTTTTCTATAAATAATTTCATGGTAATTGTTCTGTAATCTTTCCTGTATGGTAGGTCGAATTTATGAATTTAAGTGCAATACTAGATTGGTGAAAATTTCTCATTATATTACAGTTGAAATGGTTAGATATAACCGTAAGTTCTATGATAACAGTTTCTTTATTTGTAATTTTCACTTTTGGAATTCCTTCGGATTCTTTCTTTCCTGTCAAGTTTGATCATTAGATGTTTTAATGCAATGTCAATCTTTAAGGTCTGACTTCTTTTATTGTTCTTGCTCTTTAATAATTTTTCCTTTATCTTATCTTGTTTTATGTGCAGTAATCCATACGTCTTAGGGGCTTTGTTGCCTTGTTTGGCTGAAATAATTTTAAGTGTTAAAATAAATAATTATCATAGCATGTGGTTTCTTTAGATTTACTGTTTATATACATATATATTTTTAAATAATCATTTCAAAATGAATAGGCAAATTAAAGTTATGGACAAGTGAGTATCAATTCATTTTAACTATAATATATACAACTTATTTCAGCTTTTGTCTTGTTGAAGACTCGCAGTTGTGTGATCATCAAGGGAAAGACACGCCTTTCCCTAAGGATATACTTGGCAGCCAGTAGAAGTTTCAATCTTGCAACGATACCACGTTTCTTTTGCTCATGCCCGACGGCTAATATCGGTGAGGCAGATTGTCTGATATCCCGTGCAGCCAGATAACCATGTCCCCGGCTTAACTTTCCAAATGATGATCGTTGAATGTACACAAAATAAGTTTTCGTTTAAAAAAGTAATTTTATTTTTTTTTGTGAATCTACATTTCCCCGCTGGCTAGAGATTAGTTCCCGAATATTGACTACAATTGGAATGCGATAAACTTCCGTCCGCACCACGAGGCCAACACTCAACAACCGATTTCTTGGCAGTAGAGATTTGAGAATTGTGAGATTTCTTGACTATCGAATATCGAATATAGAATTAAATTGTTCCAGTGCGCATTTAATATTTTGAGAAGATGCCGTTAATGGAAGCGCTCAAGTTGGCAGAGGTGGTGGCGGTTTAAGAGGATTTTTGATTATATACTAGTTTAGGAAGCACAATGACTTTATGATCTCTATGTTTTTTTTGTTTTGTGACATTTCTATTATTCCATTTGGCTCTGTAATGCTTGAATAACAATATATAATCTTCTGTCAGCTTCTTACCAAGGATGTTATCGAAGATTATGACGCATTATTATCAAACAAATTATGACAAAATGCGCGTGATTCTTGCGTTTTCGGGCACATTGATGAAGACTGATTATTTTTAAGGCTGATCCCTGTGACGAATTCGTATATAGCTTTTGTAAAACAAAACATTACTTACCGAAATCATTTTTTTCGTGGGCAAGATGATAGAGGAAGTCGTCTTCAGCTACATTCTTCAAAAGTATATGTACCATATTTGAGTAGTTTTCGTCAATTCATGATGTCTTCTTCAATGTGGCGTGTTCTATTACGAGGTGAGCGATACTTTGCACTCCACTACTACCTATCCTGTATAGCTCTTTTTTTAGATTAAACATTTTGCTGTCGTTCCCACCCTCCATTCATTCAGTATACAGGGAATCCCTCTTGCATTCAATATATACTGTCAATGGAAAATTCTGTAAGACATCTTGCCTTATTAAGTGCCGTATAAATTTCAACTGTATATTTCTGATGCTATGTGTGCGGCTTTTATAATTCTAATTTTCACAAAAACTTGGCCGTTACTCCAAGCTTCATTACATGGTTATCTCAGCATCTTTCTGTAGAACCGCATTCAATACTTTGCTTAGCTTTTGGACTTTCGCTGTAACAATTCGACTTCGGATTTCGGTGTCATATTTTGCTATTCTCTGTTAAAACACTTTATATACTGTAATTCCGCATGTATAATATACTTCATACATACCCTTAAAATTGTGTTGAAAGTGTGGGGAAATGCTTATATACACACATAATACGCACCTCTTATTTGGTAAACGAGCCCTATAAATTGTACCTCTCAAATTTCATTAAGCCCAGCGTTTCCTTTAACGTTTACGTTACGTTTCATAGTTACAATGCATTTCTCTTTATTGCTTTAATATTTTTAGACATCCGTTTACCTATGAAGATATTCTACGTGTTACCATTCATTTTACATTCTTGCTTTTCTTTCGTGAAGTGATTGCGATTTTTAAAAATCTGAGTTTTACTACCGACATTTAAATAAACTTTCCTGGTATTTATTTTTGATCAAGATCTTTATAAGTCTTATTATTTACTATAATTAGAGTCTGTGAAACAGCCTTTGTATTTGGTTCAGAAGTTCTAGTTTCATTGGTACTCAAAAGAAACTGCCTCCAGACATTCATTTCTTTATTCTGTTCTTTTTTGTCTAGAATTTCAAATGACCACATTATTCAGTGGAACGAACATGTTTAGTGTACATCCTGTACGCACTGATCTTTTTAGACTCTACATATTTCGATTTTTATCTGTTAGCTATCTTCCTTCTATCTATCTATCTATCTATCTATCTATCTATCTATCTATCTATCCCGGGCTCTCCATGTCTGTCTGTCTCTCTTTCCGTCCTGGGGTCTCCATATCTATCTATCTATCTATCTATCTATCTATCTATCTATCTATCTATCTATCTATCATAAGGCCCCACATGCATCCAGTTCATCATATAGTTTTCTGAAGTAATGTTAAGAAAATTATATTCGATGTAAATTTTTACAACGACTGAAACGAATTCATAAAAAAGGAAACTCAAGCTAGAAGTAATATAAAGTTTATATATACATTTCGATATTAGCTTGTATCGATGGAGGCAATAATACACCGATTCTATCTATGTCCAGAGGGATTACATCCAATGAAAATGGGACCACCTGTTAACTGTATCTGTGTCTACTTCTTTTTGACTCTTGTGCAAACTGAACCAGTATTTATATTAATACCTAATGTTACATAATGTATATATTGGGTTTAGTCATAGTTAGATTTGTCAAAAAAATAATGTCATTTTTTGCAATATATAAATGTTATGGGAACTTACCTATAACGACAATGGACTCTTCCTGATTCTATAAATACTGCGCCTCTCTGAGAGAGAGGGAGGAACAAGTCGAGACGCAGTCTCTGACTGTGCGCGACTCCTGTCGAACTCTCTTCTTTGGCAGAGAGGAACCCGGACGAGGCTTTGCCAAAGGGCAAAGTTTCGTCCGGGGTGGTAGACAAGCCCTGAATCCGTTTATACGGGTTCTTAAGGGAGTATTTTGGCCGAGCTTACGGGATCGGAGAAACCCACGTTAAACTCGGCCTTGTGCCACATACTTTCCTAGTGGGGGACTGTTAAATTTCGGAACGAGTCTAGTCGCAATCTCTGACTATGCGCGATTCTTCTCGAACTTTCTGCTATGGCATAGAGGAAAACGGCCGAGGCTTTGCCGCAGGGCAATGGGTCGTCCGGGGAGGTAGAGAGTCTCTGAACCCGTTTATACGGGTTCTAATGGGCATATTTTTGGCCGAGCCTATGGGCTCGGAGAACCCACATTAAGCCGTCCTTGTGCCACATGCGACCCACATGGGAGGGTTGTTAAATATTGGAACGAGTCGAACTCTCTGCTTTGGCAGAGTGGAACCCGGACGAGGCTTTGCCTAAGGGTAAAGTTTCGTCCGGGGTGGTAGACAAGCCCTGAACCCGTTTATACGGGTTCTTAAGGGAGTATTTTTGGCCTAGCTTAAAGGGCTCGGAGAAACCCACGTTAAACTCGGCCTTGTGCCACATACATTCCTCGTGGGGGACTGTTAAATATCGGAATGAGTTGAGACCTAACGAGTCTTGACATATTAGTTCACTCTAAACCAGACTGACAGTAAATACTAACACCTTCAACTTCTTGTTTTATATTTCTGTTGTAATATATCTTTGATATTTACTATTCTTGTGTTCGTGTTGTTCTTCCTTGGTTCTACCTTGGACCATAACTGTGGTCCGGGGATATTGGACCATAAAAATAAGTGTTAACAATTGGTTTATCTTGACTACTCTATAGATGAGAACCCGAGCTGAAGTCAAAATTAGCACCTGGTTTCTGTTTTAACGACGGCCAATTGATTATTTTTGCTTTTATATTAAAACGGACAAGAAGGGAGAAATCAAATAAATGTTTATTTATCTAACCATTTGTTCGAATGGTAGCGGTTATTAAAGAACTGTACCAGGTTGTTTTAATTGCTATATTCAAAATAACCGAAACTTATGATCAGTGCACCATTATAGCCGAGTAGACAGAGAGTGGAAAACAGCTGCGCAGATTTCCTTATTAATTTCCTCAAAATCTGCGGTAATTTTAGCCCTCATATTCAGAATTGTGCAAGTCATTTCACAATAAGCAATGAGTTATATAAGCCCCCAAAGTAAGAAATCTACAAGAATATCATCTGCGGTGTTGGCTGGCCAGTTAATTTTACGGCTGCATCTGATCAACATTACGCGCAATTCTCATCAAGTTATTGACAAAGAAATATTATTCTGCTTGATAAATATTGACAAAATTAATTCCCGGGATATGGGTGCTACAGTTGATTCGGCTTTATTTGTGGTTACTGATTATACACCTTCAGATTTTCTTTGACATATTCTAAAACCGATTTACCAATCAGTATTAAAACACATAGCAGCATATTAATCAGTGTGTCATGTATAAGATCTTTATCAAAATAAAGTGGATCCAACATTTATTTACAATTTTACATCCGAACAAATAATCCTCAACTATATTGTTATTAAACTGAAGTGATATATGAATAGAATATCACCATTTAACCGATAATCAGAATATGTCGCCTTTTTTGAAGATCTTCTACGTTCTTTGTCCCTTCAGGAATTTGGCAAACATGGCTCTCCTTTATAGCTCTTAATAAATTTTGTCTTTTTGGTATCTCTCCTATACCTTACTCCGCAGTCTCGTTACTTTCTAGGGATATGTGCTGTTTTACTCAGTCTTTACATCAGCCTCTCCTGTAAGTATCAAATTTTCCAAGCACTTTTTCACTATTATGTGCACTATAAATTTAATCTGTATCTCCTTGATGTTATTCATAAGTGTCCATTTTGTTTCCATTTTCTGTAAAATGTTGCTAACGTATATAGTCAATCGTATTCTCAGCATAATTCTGTAGAACCACATTTGTGTTCCATTAACATTTTTCTTCATCCGTGAGGAGATTGGCCAGCATTTACTGACATATTACCTGATATTACCTAACAGTTCAGTAAGTTTTTCTTTGTTTCTAACGAAACGTTTAATACTTTACTTAGATGTTGAAAAGCATCATTGGTCATCCTATTGTATCTTCAAATAACAGTGTTGCACATATCATCCTCTGTTTAAAAATTCTCAGTATTTAAATGTTTGTAATTCTTTGATTTTCTATCCCAATTTTACACTTTCCTGTGTTATGCTATTCCTTTTACTTACACACATGCATTCTGTCTTACTGCAATTGATGTTTAGTCATTTCTACTCGCTTTTCTTCTCTACTTACTTTAGGAGTTATTGTGCTTTCATTGCTATGGTTATTTTCTAAGCATAGCTTAGACAATGGCACAAGGCCGAAAGTATGAAGCACCTAGTGAGGATTGAACTCACTTTTCAGTCGTAACTGGTCTAGCGAGACAAGCTTGCTAACCATTACACCACGTCAAGGTGTCCATGCTTTTCTTGCATTGTCTGCTTATGTTGATTTATTAAAAATGTTGCCGCCAATAATTAATCCCGGGAGAACATTTAATTCTCTCAGAAACACCTCAGTTTATAGGTTGAATAAGTGCAGTGAGAAGAAAAATCCTTGTCTTACAATGCTTTCTGTTTTTGCATAAAGAAATGAAATCCCTATCAGTTAAATTTCGTTTTTGCAATGAATCCCAAAAAGTTGAACATTGCAAAAAATTTAACATTGTATACCAGGTAGTGCAAATTTCATGTGATCAGTGATTAAAGTTTTAGTTATTTTCGTGATCTACTTTTGTGGAAGTTATTATCCGAAACAAATATTTTGTAGCTTCTAGTAAGATTTTTAAGAATTTATATAAAGAGTTTTATACAGTATAGCCATTTTATTTGAAAAATTTCTATTTAGAGAGTACGTTTTTAAGCTAAAATGTGAGTAAATGCAAACATGTTTTCATGATTTCTATACTTTAATGTATAAAAGAAAATATATTTTCAGAAATGTATCTTTGTGCGAAAACAAGTTGTCTGTTTACTTTGTTCAGGCGATAAATTATTGCTTTTAGAAATTGGCGAAATCACTTAAAATATTTGTAGAGACGTGTGTGGGAGTTAGCTATTATTCTTTTAAAAAATGGCGTTAATTTGGAGAGAGAAAATGGAAGCAAAAGGGAAACATATTTAACATCATGAAGAGACAGATGAAATTATTATGGGACATAATGAGGAAAGTGAGTTTAAGTAAATGGATAGTTGAGTAAGGTTTAAGAGTAGGGAGTGATAATAAAAAGACAAAATCTATTAAGAGCTATGAATGATAGGAAATTGTGGAGAGGCATGGTTCACGGTACATAAAGAAAAGAAGAATGATGATGATGATGATGTTATTGCTGTTGTTGCTCCTTTTCTTCTTCTTGACAAAATTCACGCAAGGTAGAGGTTTACTGAATTAAGTTGTAAAGGCGTACAAGGCCGAATTAAGACGTGCATATTATAAGTATAATTAGGAAAGGTAACGAATTACCTTATAATTTGAAGAGATTAAGATGTTAGTGATCAGAGTAGCGCTCTTTCGACATTCTGTTCCAAAGCATAACCATTCTGTGGTAGATGCTATCGGAGTAGAATTTCCTCTTTAAGAATACATCACACAAATTTCATAAATAATGACTTATTGATATTTTACATGTTACTGTATTTTAATTTCTTTCCAGATCAAGAAGAGACACGACGTGACACAGACGATTATTATTGAGAGATGTTTAGAATTTGCTGAACAGAACACAATAAAAATGGAAGCAAGGAAGTCATTCATACTTAAAACTCGAAGAAGTCTGATAAATATTTGAGATGCATTACGAAGAAGTCGGTTTTTGAAAAATTAATACACACAAGAAATATTGAAGGGCGGGGAGATAGATGAAAAGAGATAATTTATTTAAGCGGTTTGTGCGAAAATATGAGAGAGCAGGGACGAGAGAGATGCTAAAGTGTCAAATATTTCTTAGAGTTTCAATGAGCAGGAAGTGGTGGAGAGCAACGAACACCCAAGTCCTGAAAAGCTACGGTATATAAATGATAATTGTGACGATTATAATCATGGCTTTTTCTTAATTTCTATCAGGAAATAATACGACTAACGTAGTGCTTAGAAATTGTTTAACTGGAATCTCACCTAGCGAACAGAATATTTGTCAGTTTCCGTCAATCTCTTTATATATATGTCTACACTATTTAATTATCATCCATAAGCTTATACCGAGACTTGCTTTTTTGGAAATGGTATTTTCGTCTATGAAAGATACATTTAAAACAGCCGAGTTCGAATTCCAGTCGAGTTCATTGATGGATTCATATATTTCCACTTGCATTGGGAAATATATGAATCCATCTCTACCTCCGTCTATGGGTAAATATCAGGACAAACAGTGCCCTATAGCCTTGATTTTTCAAATAGTCTATGAGAAAGGAAAACGCCGAATTCAAGCCACCTGCTACATTTTAATTTTCTAGAAGAGGGAGGAAATAAAAGCAACATTTCCGGTGCAAGAGGAACCGGAGAACCATTGCACTATTCTACCTTAGATGTGACCATGAACCACAAATGAGAGATGGAAGTGAGTAGTGACCATAGTGACACAAAGGGCGCTAACTGAATAAAGGATGATGACTTTTAAAGTAAAACGCACTCTTCTAGAACGGCGAGACAATTCGTGTTGCACAAGCACATTTGTCTTTGTTGAACCCCTGCAGGTCCTCCAACTCCAGTGTTTTATACCACAACTACTTGAGCTGGCATTATTTTCTACTTCTGAGGGTAAACGCATAATCTGATGTGACTAGTAATTGGAACAAGGTCAATAATGGCAAACACTCGGTCACGCTGACTTGTGCACTCGTACTAGCACCATCTTCAATGGCCTGCCGAAAATTTCCTCTAAACATTTACAATCATAAGGTGTTTTCCGACATTTTCCAACAGTTCGGAATAATGCGATCTCCTTCACAGGCCGTTGACATCAATAAACTTCTTGGTAAATGAGACTTTAACCTGCATCTCAATTTCACAAAATGAACGTTCTAAACCTTCGGCAACGCAGCGTTTTGTTATTGATTTCTCTAAAGCATCTCTCTTATTTTCTTATTTTAATCGTCTCTCTAGGAAACGGGTTGCTCAAATATTCACTATCTTACAATTAAGAGGTTCATAAAATATTAAGATATATACACGTTTGATCAAAACTGTGTCAGACAAAGGAATTTTCAGCACGTTCATATTTATTTTATTACCATGCGTCTCATTCTATTGTCTAAATCTTTGATATATCTTCTGACATACGGATTTATCATATTACAAGCCGAGACATTTATTACATTATATTGCGACTGTATTTGTTGAAATTTATTTTTGCCGGTGATATATTCTTTTCTTTTACTTTCATTGAATTTTCCGTTAGTAACCTTGCGTGATATGAAGGTCTTCGTTGTCATTAATGGAATGGAAGTGATTTATTCTGGGTCTTTAGGTTTTAGCGATCAGCTGGAAACAGTAGCGAAATGTGCCAATCGAATGAAGCCGCAAACAAGACTGCACGAATGTCTCGGAATCGAGGAGAATAGAACGGTAAACATATTCGAAAAGACGTAAAGTTGTCGTTTCAAAGTTTCTAAATATCGTGTTGATGAGATGTATGCCTACGTATATTATCATAGTAGGCAACACTAGCAGGTGTCCTAATGAATATTAATCTCCCTGGTAAATGCAACAGGTATGCGGAACGGGCTTTTTAATAGCCGCTTCACAATAGCAGCTATATGATAGATATTAAAAGCAAATGGTTATTGTAAGGTATTTTAAGGTGTTTTAGACTTATAAGCACAAAAGTAATATCACCCTGAATATTACCAGGCAGATTTGGATTGTAATAAAGAAATGAGTATTGAACGACTATGTGATATCTGTCCTCTGTACGGTGGCGAATATTGGACGATCTCCTCAAAGATGTAAAAGACGCGAGGCAACGGAAGTGTGATTTTACAGAAGGATGCTGAGGATACCCTGAACCGAACATGTGAATAACGAAGATGTTTTGGAAAGGATGCAAAGAAAGAGGAAACATCAGGAATAGGCTGCTAGAATTTCTGGGCCACGTTGTGAGAAAGGACGGTTAGGAAAATTTGATACACATAGGGCGGATAAAAGGAAAGAGGGACAAGGAACTGCAGCGTGTAAATCACATAGTGGGCTTAAACAAGTGGATGACAGAACACAGTCTGGTAGAAATAACAAAAAGACAAAACTTATTGAGAGGTATAAGGAACAGGAAGATGAGGAGAGCCAAGATCATCCTAAAATGGTACGGCACATCAAAGAAGATAACGATAAACTACATCCGGCAGCAAGGCCCCTGATCGAGTGGGTGGGGAGCGTGGAACCACATCTTAATTTCTGTTGTTCCTAGGTCCAGTTTTTATACTGAAGGTACGAGCAATATATTTTCATAGTAAAGTTTCTCTTTTAATATTACCAGCAATACGTTTTGTTTAATAAAAAGAATAAGTTACTACCAGCAATACATTTTTATATAAAAAAAAATAGATATACCAGCAATAGATTTTTGTAAAAGGATAATTGCCAACAATAAATTCTTGCTAAAGAAATTACTAATGCCCCACTAAAATTACATTTCGAGATTAAATGGCCCATAAGAAGTTCATATACCGTTAAACAAACAAACAAAAGTAATCTGTGATATCCGTGTCACCATATATTAAAGCTTCTTTGTAAGAACGATAACTAAATCGATTTGAAGAGGGTGCGTTCATTTATATAAATATAAAGTCAGTTTTCCTATACAGTGCACTGACAATATTAATTTACAATATTTACATGCAGATCATTATTTCCGCGATTGCTAACTGTATAACAATGTTTCGAGCCTGTGGTGAACAGTCCCGTAGAAGGAAGCGAACCAGAGAGGTTTGCATCTGGTACAAAAGAAAAATAAGGGTCTTATCTTAACGTGCGGCACGTGGCATCGGCAAGTTTGCTCCTTGAATATAGCATTACTCTCCCGACTATCTATTCCGGCATTATATGCGGTAACGATGGTATTTTTACAGTTTGGCATGCTTCAACCAATAGCAAGTCGCGTGCTGATTGGTCGAACTGGTGGAGGCTATTTATCTGGGTAACTGAGAATAAAAGCGAAGAGAGCTGATTGGTTGCTCGACCGTGGGGTTGTTCTGATAACAGAGGCTTAAGCAGTGAGAACGGGAGGGAAAGACGGTTTTACGTTTTGAAGTGTGTGGATAGCAAGAACGGCGGATTGAACCATCGGTACATTGAATTATACGAGCGACGTCTGAGTAATAGAGACTCATTTATGCTACAGACCCTTATGCGTTCCGCGAAAAAAATGGAATACTGCATTAAATCGCTGGTTCATGAATTGGGCGATATAGTAATTGTGTGTTCAGTCCATGGACAAGTTAGTGGATATTTTGAATAAATGGAAAGATACGAACAATAAATAAGAACTAGACTAGATATCCCTAGAAGTGTGCATTGTAACGATAACAATGTACGTAAGTTGATGGAATAAAGTGCTTAGTTCCAAGTTCTCCGTAGTTTACCCTGATCAAAAAATACCAGGTGAATGCTGTAGAAACCTACGGTCAAATAGTGCGATAACAACATGTAAAAGAAAGATAGTCCTTTTGTACATAATGTAAATAATGATAAGACCTCATCACAAAAATTCAGATAGAAAGTAACATATCTCACTGATTGTATCATCGATGAATAATTTCATTTTCTCGTAGGATTTTGGATTATTCCATATATTTCTCTTTTCTATATTATGCTTAAACAAATCCACACCGGTCCAAGGATATAGAAAATCGAAAAAATATACTTACTCATGTTATACATGTTCACCGTAGTCTGAATGTAGAATCCAACGTAAGTAATTATCAATGAAACAACACCAATATCTAGAAACAGCTGTTCAATAATTCTTAAGCTCTTCCATATCAGAGGTTGGCAGTCAATATTCGGAGAAAACAAAATGGCCGCCTTTATACACAAGTCTTTATTTCAAGTCTTCTGATTGGTTATCTTCTATTGCTGGACTATAAAATGAGTTGGCGGTACACAAAAAAAACCTAACAACTCCACTTGAGGTTGAAGAAGAAACAAAGAATGTAAAGGAGGGTATAGTGAATATAATGATTACAACTGAAGAAACGCTGATAAATCTATCAACAGATGTAAATGAAAAGCGCTAATGATTCAAGCAAGACATTGCATTTGATTTAGATATCAATTCTTTTTAATTCGACAAAATATTGACGAAATGGCTTGAAATTTTACTCTATTTGTATTATTTTCGACACTGCAATAATCATCTGATAATTATTACGTGATTATGATTAATAATAATAATAATAATAAGAAGAAGAAGAAGAAGAAAAAGAAAAAGAATAGCAACCCTAAAAATACTGCAGTTATACATATAATTATATGTCCGTGTATGATAAAAAAAGCCAGATCCAAGAATATTGATAAGATACTTCACAGGCTCTGTTTACGAGATTAGAAAGTTCCACTGTGTGAAAATGTTATTGTTCACACCAAAGAAATACCAATGTAATCATAATATCATACAAAAACTGTACTTATAAAATATCACTTAAAATCAGAATTTTTCCAAACAAAGGGCATTGTATTGTGTTGGTCAAAATATTCGTCCACTTATTACGTAGGAAATATTCTCAATTAACTTAACAGACTTTTTCGACAACCCAAATATTTCTTCACTTTTCCATACTGTAATGTAACTGTAAAGGATTGTATTATAAAATCAGCAAAATTTTTTCTTCTTCTTATCTCTTCTTCTTATTCTTATTATTATTCGCTAATACTAATCAAACTCATAGCTAGCATGCCTTCTGATCTCAAATGAAAACGTTAAATATGTACATGTTTTGTCTCAGTGGCCTAAAATAACATAGTAAGTAACTCGTTAAGTACCACAGTAAATTTCTGTTTCCTTAGGTCTGTACGCACTGCGCGTCTACGTACAAGAGCGTCACTGTTGGGCTATCATCAGTCTTCTTTCAAGATGAAGCATCTAAGTCATATCTTGATACTTGTTAACAGCCTCAATCAGAAACCGTTTTTGGGAACTGGGTTATCTGAACTCAAGTTATCTCTAGCTGAGTGCCACCTGAGTTGTTATGCTCGGTCATGTCACAGAGTAAATATGTCTACGGTGAATGTGCCTGGGGTACATCTCTTACCGTTGGCGTCACGAGGTGCATATTGAACTACGTAAATTTGTACCCTGTGTCAATTTGATGGCACATTGCTCCCAGTGAAATTCTTAATTTTAAAACTTCTGCGGGAATTTGGACGTTTTTCTACCTCTATAAATTGATGGCAACTCAGATGTTAGGAAGTTATCTAAATAAATATTAATGCTTCTTCTTATTTAAGAATTGGGTCAACTAGTACAAAAGGACACACCTTAATCAGATGAGAATGATAATTATACGTGTCGTCATAATAATATATGGATAAGAATAGTCGGAAGGTTACAGGCGATCGGATGAGACTTATTGCCACTCTATTTCAATGCATATCTCTCTGATACTTTATTTTCATAAGTAATAAGAAAATAAATTGAATGGATCTGTTCCATTAGATCACAGATTAAATTTCAAAGAGAAAAGTGAAAAATAACTGAAATTATTGTGAAAAGTTTACACTTGTGGCCTTTATTATTGATGCGATTGTAAATGACATGAAGAGACTTTCGACACGGTTAGGAGAATTGGGTATTGGCAAAGAGTTGAAATCCTGTAGACAACGTTTTATGAATGTGTCTATTATTTTACTTCTTTCAAATTCAGACTGATCATCTTATCCAAACAAGAGGATTGGAACTATATGCCGCGAACAAGGAAAATGCGAACTTTCACATGCAAGATAAGTAACACTCTAAAATACCAGAATCTTGACTAAGATCTGTGTTACATGTTCTTTTTATTCTCATAATAATTTGCGAAAGGGGAAGAGTGAGAGAATAGTAGATTAAAATTGCCCTGGAAAATAACGAAGGATTTTTTTCTGTCCAGATTGCAGCAATGGTTGCTTTAGTGAAAATGATGAAGAACGTAAGTTTGTCTGGGGAAGTGTTGGTCGTGTCACGGATATCAGCGCGGAATTTGAACTCAGCGAATCGAGTTCAAAATAATGGTTTTGTCTCTGACGTATACTTTTGCAGGAACTTTATTGGCAAAGATAAACACCAGCTATGTAAATATTCAAATAAATAATGAAATAGCTATATTGACAGGGCGCTCAATTTATGAGAGACAACCAGTTTAATAGAAATAAAACTCAGTAGGAAAATACAGTTGGGTTGGCTCGATGTAACCGTATGCTGTATTCTAACTGTTTCCTTTCTCGCATTACTCTCTGATCGGATACACATCTGGCTCCATGCTTTCAACTTTGATCTTCAAAAATGTAAATGCAATGTCAGCCGTTATCTACTGTCTCCTAATAACTATTCTACTGTTCGCGCTCCTTAATAATGTTTTTGTGTACTAATTCGTTCAAACCCAGTAACCCGTTGTGTCTTTATTGCCTTGATTAGGATAAATTCGATATAAACATACAGCACTCTACGTCTTAAGCAATTATTGCAATTCCAAAATAAGAAAAGAGATAAAACTCTGCACAACCATGATACATTATGTTATGAAGAAACGTGGTATTAAAAAGGAATAAAAAATAACTTGTGTTTTGAATAGACTTGATTTTATTTGTTCCAAAGCAATATCGATAAGTTTAGTGCAAGAAATATAATAGTACAACAATTTAGGATAAGGGTTTAAGTCTTTCCTGAAAATATCATTGCTCTTGGCTGAGAAATGACTTAGTAAAACTGTTACACAGCCAACCTGTAGTTTATAGAAAAATCTATATTGATCGGATTTTAGTAGATATTTCTTTTAGAGTACATAATCTAGCGTGTAAAATAGTGGAACAGGTAATTAGGCTCGTAAGATTGGTCACGATGTCTTGTTTCGTGCTATCACAAAGAAACAATCCTAGAATTAACAAGAATAGTAAGAACAAGAATGAAGGAGAAATAACGAAAATTATTTCTCTAGATATTATTTACGACAATTATTTTATAAAAGTCACTGGCTTGCTATTATAATTCTTAATGTTGTTGCATTTAAGAATTATAAAAGTTGTTAGAAACAATAACATACAAATTTCTTGATATTTATCAATCTCAGCTAAACAGGGTGTTATCTCTGAAAGTTATTGGAAACCAGTGGTGCGACATTTACCGAAACGAAAAGGGACGTATACCTTACACCCCAGCAAGGGAAAACCTGGTTTTTACCAGTAATTGTACATTGGATAAACCTGACATAACACAACTGAAGATAAATAATAAATTATCTAGTTTATGATGAAAACTAATATTTACAAACACAGATATACTTTCATATACAAATCATTACAGTAAACATGTATAAATATATACCAATATTTTATTGGCCAAGAATGGTTAGCGTATAAAAATGTCACTTCCAGATTTTACAGTATATTAACGGATTTTCATTTTGAATTCAAACTGCATTTTTACTATGTTAAATCAAGAAATCAGTTCTATCGCTAAGATGTAGGTAATATCGTTGGCTCCCTGTACCATTTCCGTAACTACCTGGCTTCTTATGATCTCATCTACCTTTACAAGAACCAGTTCCGGCCGAGAATGGAGTATTGTTGCCATATTTGGGCAGCAGCTTCCTAGTCCTCAATTTCCTGTCTCGATAGCGTTCAAAAGCGTCTCCTAGCCCTGATAGGTGACAAATAATTTTCCACCCTGTAACTTCTCACTCACAGGCGGGATGTAGCAAGCATCTAACTGTTCAGTTGCTATTTCCATGCTCGGACGAACTACATTCCTTCTTTCCGCCAGTCGTAGCCTTCAGGGCAAGGACCCGAAATGCCCCTTATTATAGAAAACCATCCACATTCTCTCTATATTCTATCAGTGAAAATTAAGTTCCACACGAACACCTTCTTCCCGTGAACTACTTCTCTCGGGAAACGACAACCAAGATACTGTTCCCCTGATCACTACAATCTTAACCAGTTCAAGACTATGGTTAACCCTTATCTTCCCCTGCTATACGTATATAAAGTTATTTAATGTAACGCTCTACATAGAGTGTACAAAGTAAACCTCACTATATATATATATATATATATATATATATATATATATAATGTGTGTGTGTGTGTGTGTGTGTGTGTGTGTGTGTGTATATGTATATACTCATGCAGTTATTACCTGGATTTTAATCGGAATTTTGTACTGTATAGTGTTCGAATATTATGATTAAAATGTATAGAACCGTTTCCTTAAGAATATTGATCCGGAATAAAATTATTACATCTCTTGACATTCGGACTATTAATCTCACTGTCGTTGTTGTGCTTAAAACTTTCCGCCATTATATCTTCTGAACATTTTCTATCGTACTTAACCATCTTGAAATTTTAGAAAGAAATCCTTTGTTCAATTCACGAGTTTATATTATTTGCAATTGACTTTCCCTCTTCAGTGAATATATCATATAACTTTATACTCACCGCTATTATGTTTCACTTTGTTGTTGTTTTTTTTGTTTCAATGAGTCACATTATAGGTATTTTGTGAGTTAACCAACCTAGGAATTGATCTCTTAAATCCCAGGGCACCAGGTATTTTTAGGCAACACTTTAATCCGCTAGCCAGTGTCTCTCAATTTGCAAAAATTTTACCGTGCACAACAGACACAGGAAGAAGACCGAAAGGTACAGCGGTCGAAACGATAAATTATACCAGCTAATATACATTACTATTTTCATTGTAAATGGATATAATGACAATTCTTAACCTATAAAATTCCGAACTCAGAAGAAGAATTTGGTGAAAATGCAATATATGCAATTCCATTATTAGCGTGTCGCGTATAGTGTACACGACACGTTATTGATGAAACTGAAAATCAACAGCTTTGAACCAACGCGAATCAGAGGCTCTCTCTCAGCCCTACCGAATCCCTTCCCTCAAGACATGTCTGACCCGCTGGTCCTACCTAAATCGCCTCCGAACAGCTGTTGATCGCTGTAGGGCCAACCTTCAGAAATGGGGATATGTCACTGATGTTGATCCCAACTGCCTCTGAGGTTAATTAGAAACTATGGATCATCATCTAGTTTTCTCCATTCTTCAAGACCCATGCATACTTATCGATTTTGATAACTTGATACCCCAAGCAAGGCTCTGTGTTCAACATTGCGTGGGTTCGGTGTAGCGAGTTGATAAGAAGATTCCATCATTAGAAGATGGATTAGAGATGCATAAATGCATATGTACAGCACATATTTTCAGTAGTCAGCTTCCCCTGTATACCACCACTGAATTACGGAAAGTTGAACAAGAAAAAAAAATCTAATGATTTTATTTGTCTGTAAATACGCCAAAATTCATTTTGATTATTGTGAATGAAACAAGAATTGGAAACGTCTAGCCTTAAATGATATCTTCCGATCAATTTAAGAGATCAACTGACTTTTAATCTATAAACGATTTCTCTTTTCATTATCCAAGAATGTTTATCGCCGCTCAGAAAAAAAAGGTCAACATAGATGACTCAAAACATAAAGACTGCCGCGTTAATTTTATTGACCCAAAGACAACTTTTTTATTTGTTAATGTGTAATGTTATTTTAAAACAATTGAGAAATTTCCGCTTTCAAAATAAGATTTGTGACTTAAGGCACATTTTTCCTGATTGCGCATATGTGATTGCCATGCTCTCGTTGATAATGGAATGCGTTTTACAGAACCGTGTGTATTTCAATTTTAGTGTTACTTTTAGAAAAGTAATTTCGTTATTCGTTTTCAAACAAACCTTTAATTGTTTAGTTTAATATAAGAAGTGTAAAAATGATACTGCTAGTCTTGCTTTAATATACTTGATTTATTTTATATTAACTGAATAGCAGAAACAAAACAAAACAAATAATCTTACCTGCTGTATAATCTTACTTCTCACCTGAGAGGTATGCGGGTTTCTTTGTTCAAATCAAAAGAACGTATATATGTTTTGAATTAGTTAAAACATTAAGAACGTACATTTTATGAGCAAATGGTTTTATATTGAAGATACCTGTTCAAAAATGGTTTTATTAATAGCTAAAAAAATATATGGATCAATTCAATTTGTTTAATCAAGAAAGTTTTGGTGTAGAAACGAATGGGGGTGAAATAGCGCTTGAGCTGAGTTATCAAAACTTAAATATCCCGAGATACATATGGTAAAAATGAACAAATCAGTTCTTAGATTTTACTAGACAGTTATTAGGAAAACTATACGTATTTTGAGAAAAAATATAAACACGCAAGTTGAAATAAAAAAATGTAAAAATACGTTGAAATAAAATTTTGTACTTGACTAACTTTTTTCCTGACATACAGTCGAAGAAAAACATAAGGACTTGCATAAAAAACTTGACAAAACAAAATAGTTCTAAAGGATGAAAATCATGATGCTCTCTCATCAAAATATTTTGAGAAGTATATCTTATGCTTCAATGGACAATTGAATAGCTGTAATTTAAGTAATTTTGCTAATGTTCGTGTTAATTTGTGCAATTAGGTTGAATAAAATTTCCTATTGGAGGCGGATGTAACAGAATAAGCGAATTTATCTTATTTATAACAGTTGATATTATTGGGATTTATTTGAATTCATTCTTCGCCAACATATAAATCAGCAGTGTACTTTTGTTTGTCAATTTAATTTAGCCTACTGTTTTATTCAAGTCTGACCTCTTACTCCAGAACAGTGTGTTTGGTAAACGGTTGGCAAGCAAACTTTTGTGCTTGTTTTGAGGATGTGCCACTAGCGTCATTGTTATTGTCAAGGGAAATGATATGAAGAAAAGGAGTTCAGATCCTGGTTGAATCCTTGAATGACCTTGGAAAAGCATGAATTAATATTCCACTAGTTAAATTGCAGAAAAGAGTAAACTCGTAATTTTTTCTAGTAGCAAGTATATTAGAATTGACATCATACCAGCCTGAGAGAGACTTATTCACAGTGGTTACTACGATGGATTCAGTATATATGTTCCTCCTATGACCAACATCGGTCACAAAACATTTGAAGATATGTGTCGTGACCAAGTCAGATTCAAAAGCAGCCCTAACTCCTGAAATGGGGTCCGTTTACTTCTTCTGTTTCTGTATTTTGCCAATTGTTATTATCGTCAGATACGCTAATTCTCGCTTTTTTTGTTTGTTATTAACAAGATTTGCAAGTGTGTAATTCTAACATGGCAACATCGCTAGCAATCGCAATGACGCTTGATGAAAAGTATTTAATTTTGGATTTAAGGATATCTGCGAGGGAATTGCAAAGGTTCGTATTGAAATTCAAATTGCTTTTTCTTAAAGGTTGAGATATAAAAAATAGAGCGTTGAAAGGTGGAAAAAGTTATTATATTGGCGTCATTATTTTAAAATCCTGTCTTAAAGGGAGAAGACATTTAAATAAAAAAAATATCCGCTTCCGAGGCATGTTTTCGCCACATAATTAGAATAACTGATGTACTGCAGCAAATTTGAATAAATGCGAAATCTTATCATTCAGAATACAGATGCATATAGTTAACGCACGCACACATATACATATATAAATATATATACAGGCTGTATCAAAAATACTTTTACAAGTATTTGGGAGGCGTGTTTCTTGCAACAAAACAAAGACAAAAGTGCATATAATCATGTTTCATTTTCATGCTTCATTTTTGAGTTATTAACTTGAAAGAAAGGTTACTTTAGATTGCGCTATGTTGGCATGTTTACTAGGTTAAAATTTCTCATTCGTGTACATTTTTGCCTAGTCTGTCTTCAACATTTAAAGTGTGTAATAGTGAGTTGACTGAGAAATGTTCTGTTTTAAAATGGCAGGATAGGATATTCATATATGGTTACCAGGCAGATATGAATTTTACATCCGGCTGCATAATTTGTAATGGACGCGAGGATGTACGGCTATATTAGATAGAAGGAATCTGAGTCATTCATCTTTTGCTGATGTTTATCGTCGCGTTGCTAAGACAGGATCCATGGCAGCACACACTATGGATTTTGGAAGACCGTGATCCGTTCGTTCGCCTGACCACGAAGAAAGTATTCTTAGGCCGTCGGACACGATTCAGATATCAGAACGCGGCAAGTGACTCTAGCATCACGTACATATCATAGTATTGCATTGAGAGTAATTCCAGACCAGCTCCTGCATCCGTATCACTTGCAACATGTGCAAGATTTTCGCCCTCTGATCATTCACAGAGAAAGAACCTTTTTTGCCGATGGTTTATTGCACGAACTGCCGACACGTTGATTGTCTCTTTCGTCTTATTTACGGATGAGGCAACATTTGGAAGATATGGAATAAAAAAAAAATTACACAACCAAAATTTGTGGGCTGATCGGAATCTGTATGATACAATGCAGGCTAGGTACCAGCATAATTTTGCGCTTAATGTGCAGGCTGGCATTATAGATGAGAGGTAGGGCTATATTTTCTCAAAGCACTTCTTAAATGGGTAGTCTACGCACTTCCAAATCTGCCAGAGGGTGTAACCCTGCTAATACGAAGACGCATGTGGTTCATGCTTGATGGGTCTCTAGAAATATTTTAATCACATTGTTCGCGAGGCACTGGGATGACATGTAATATGAAAGTAGAGGAGGACCAGTTCCATCGTCAGCACGTCTCTCGATCTCACTCCATTAGTTTATTTTTTTTCATTTGTGGCGCTAAACAATCAATTGGTTTATGCAGCAGACATTTATAATACAGAGAAGCTTCGTGTGGTGGGTGCCTGCGAAACGATTCGTCACCGTGTGCGTGTAATTGAAAGGCTCCACCAGACAATGATCCGACAGGCGCATGCTCATGTAGAAGCATGCCGGGGGCATTTTGAACATTTTTTATGAGTTGGTGTGCAACAATGGCCTTTTGGACATGTGAATATATGTAAATTTACCTTGTTTTTGTGACAGGAACCCTCACTTTTTATAATAGTATTTTTGATAGTCCCCATATATATATATATATATATATATATATATATATATATATATATATATATATATATATATATATATATTCAAAACCTGCGGAGGTTCGTTTGGGGACCTTGTGGCATCCGTTGCACCAGGTCCCTGTATTCGTCCCTCCAAAAAGTGTGGATGGCCCTGCACAAAGCCTTCACCACTATAATCAAAATCCTGTGCGGGTGTCGGGCTTTCAGTTTCTGGGACCTGATCTGTCTGACCCTCATACGTCGAGTTCGACGGGAGAGTCCATCATATATATATATATATATATATATATATATATATATATATATATATATATATATATATGGCGAGCATTTAGGCAGCATATCTTCATTCAAACATGTTTCATTGAAAAATATAGTCATCTTGTGTCTACTTATAGTTATACAGATCCTTTCCAGTTGTCTAATCAGTTTTTTGAAGTTAAGACGAAATACATCAAGGAAAGCGCTGTAGTTTTTCTTAACCCAAGTGCTTTCGATCTTTTCCAAGTCATCTTCAGTTGTAAATTACAAAGATAAATTTAATGTAACAGCAAGAAAGCCTCCATTCAGTTGTGATGGGGATTTTTAAAATCACGCGCGAACACGCTCTTTATTCATTTGAAAAAAAATAATTTTTAAGTTGTAGCTATGGAATGTTTTTGCAAAAACCAGCGTTTTAATAAAAAGCAGCTGACCCGAAATTGATAGAAACTTAAAATGCCATTAAATGTTATGCATTTTAATACGTTGTTACTATATTCGTAATAAATTTTGTTGAGTGCTGGTTGATGGATTTTGATACTGAGGGCCACAAATATTTGAAGCTTTTATTTATTATTGTAGTGGTGTAGTATATTGGTGTTCTTATCAGTTATTTTCCTATAGTGTACAGGGATGAATTTTTAGATGTTTTGTATCCGAAATATAAGTTTTTTTAATAGCTGGCCACACTTATTCGAGGATACCCATCTACTCGGGCGGTTATCCCTATTGCAGACGCTCACTCGCTTTGTGTTTGCTCAACACCCATAGAGACCACCTGTTGTTTATATTGCATCTATACTGGAATAGAGCGTGTTATCTAACGTGATCAAGGATGTGAATTGTGGCTTCGTGCTAGCAAAACTATCGACGACCTCCAAGAGTTCTGTCTACACAATTTCACTCACAAGACTTGGGTAAACCCGTGATATGGTTTTCGGACAGGTTCCGAAGATGTCGCACGCTGGGATCGACCTCGATCCAATCAGGTAAGATCTGGAATTCACCTTCCTAGCATATGTCCCATGGTGAGATTCAAACCAGAGTCTCGTGGTCAGACAGAGAACGTTCTAGACACACACCCATATAAATATATATAAATACAGTCAAGTAGATATAGGAATATCTCTTATACTTGGGATATCCATGGATATATGCATATATACAAATGTCTATATCCGCGGCTATTAATATCTGCACATACGGATATACATAGAAATGAGATAGCAATAAACACTTAGAAGTATAAGAGATGAGGTCTTACTTAAGCAGTAATTTTAAAAGAGAATTAACGCGTGGTGAACGTCCGGAACACGAACCAGAAAAAAATAAAATCAATGCAATTTTAACATTTTGTTAAAGGCAATCTTAAGTCTATTGATATTGATGCTGACGGCTGGGAAACGTGGAGTGAAAATCGATCGCTGTCGTGAAAAATGGTAAACAATAGTTTCACGTTGTTGGGGGGGAAATAATTTAAGCGAGTGATATTGAAACAAGTTTTTAGAAGGTAGGCCATGCCTTCGAAAACAGAATAAATGCATCTTTATCATGCATGAAAATCACTGTTAGGGTAACCTGATCAAAAAGAGGACCTGCTTGGTATCTAAGATCCCATGACGATAAGAAATACCAAATATGCTACACTGACATGTATACACAAAGAACTACAGGAAATTGATGTCAGTTTTGTGATAAGTTGTGTAGGTCAGTGTGTGTTTGTGTTTGCATGATCAATGGTAGGAGTATTTATACAAATGGTTTATCCGCTTTCTGCCTGTCTATCTCTCTTTGTCGTTCCTACTTTTCTCCTCCTTCTACTCCTTGTCCTTCCGCTGCCGGTGTAGGTACAACAATAAATAATTTTTTGAAACAAAACTTTCAAATGATATCCTACGCAGCCATTTTGGTAAAATTTCGTGGTTACAGAAAGTTCAGTGTTTCGGACGGTTATATTATATATTAATTTTCCGTACATTTTAGTTTCATGAAAATTGTATTGAGTACTCTAAATGTAGTCGTTCTTTTGGGGGATGCCATTTATTACCAAAGACTGAATTTATAATCATATATATATATATATATATATATATATATATATATATATATATATATATATATATATATATATATATATATAAACAACGAATCCTTGAGATTATGAGATAGGATTTGTATTTTCTCATTGCGTTTGATGGTGAACACATATTTCAATCATTTAATGTAAAACGTTTAATAATTACATATTTTTAATTATACATTTATGCTCTAATAAATTCGAAATATTAATTCTGAATCAATAAAACCTCGTATACCCTGTGCGTAACTTTGTCGATTAATAAAGTTAATTGAAATATAAATTACCTAAATAATATTTTACCATTTAAATCTTAACAAAATTAAAAGTACAAAAAAGACCTAACACAGACATAATATGCAAATAATCATATTGACATTTATTATAAAGTAGTTGACATGTAACTGGTATATTAGGTATTTAAGTATTTTAAATGCGAGAATCGGTGTTCAAACTCAGTCAAATCCAGGATTTTAATGCTGATTTTCAAGGAAAATATACCTTTCTTCATTTTATAGAATGACGCTGAAATTGTATGCGTCAACTCTAGTTAATCCTATATTGCATTAATTTAAGTCACGAATATATAAACAATTCATAATTGATTAAAAAATACAGATTTTCAATATGATGAATGGATTTATTATCTTATTTCGCTTGAATATGTGTTATGTGTGTCCTCTCACGGACTGTAGTTATTTATAGTTGTCTCGGTGCCTTTTATTACTTTCATGAAATATGGAATATTCTCGTGTATAAGCCTACTTCCTGTATAGTCCGCTCCCTGAGTTTCCTTGTGAAAAAGAAAACGTATTTTTTCATAGAGCTCATATATAATGAGGCCGCTGTTTCTGAGCTATATTTTTAGGCCTACTGTAGTCAAATATTGGAGAACTTGTCTTCCTCTTGGACATTTTTTATAGCAAATAAATTGTCTTCTTTCTTTTTTTGTACAAATTGAAGAAAAGAAGAAGAAAACATTCTTTAGTTCTTCATTTATGTAAATTACTTGTAGATTTTAATCGGCACAAAGTGAATAACGTCCTGTCGTCCATGCAGCAACAGAAAGAAAGAATCTAGGCTACGGGAGGCAGGGTAAAAGAATTTACATGTTGCATGTAGGTTATTCAACGGTACCGTGAAAATGAAGGCGAACTACTTAGATTAAGGTCACCGAATATGCATGAATTCTATCCCCCCACCCTGAAAATATACTCTCTTTGTATAGTGAAACCGGTCATGGAAAATGCATGATTTTGTACCTCTTCAAAAATTACTTGTGTTTCTTGCGACTTTTGCCTATAAAACTGATAGTAAAAACGCGCATCATGCTAGTCTATATCATTCACTTATGTGCCATACGGGATACACGCTGAGGCGATCATCCATCTTTTGACAACTGACGAATGAATCAGATTTTTCCCGCAGTAGATTGTCATTTCTTTCTGCGGTAGAACAGTTGCCATTTAAGGCTACAGAACTCAATTTGTCCTGCTATTTAACCATACCTGGGAAGAGGTGGGGATTCATACCATTCTCAATGGTATTAGCACATAAGTGAATGTAATAGATTTGAAAAGGTTTCGAACTCGGCTCTCCGATTCCTCAATCCAAGCCTCTATCCATTACTCCACCTACGGTAGCTTAAACGAAGTTGTAGCGAAAAGAATGTAGAAATGAATTGAGGAAAAATAAATTGATGGACGCTCTGTCACTGAGTGATTTTTAGAAATATTGTCTCATTAAACATTAATGTGCCCTATATTTCCTGGGTTATTGGCTAAATATCAATGGCCCTAATTTTTCAACCAAAACATTAGAAAAACAAAAAAGGTCCTTCGAAACTGTTAAAAGCCTCGGTGAACAACTTTACCGTACATCAGTTTGGATCTATAATAAGAAATAACATTCGATTTAAGTGTTATAAAAAAAAAAACTGATTGAAAATGTGTATATATATATATATTTTTATATTATTGATCAGAAAAGACTTTATGAAAAAGAACTGAACAACGAACATATTCGAAAAAAATGGGCACCAAAAAAAGCTCTGGTGAAGCATCGGTCAGTTATCGATTTTTGCTTAAATTTTACTTCAAAACAACATGGCACAACCTTCTGTAGTAACAGACGACCCAGAGGCTTATCGATTGAGCTCTCAGTTATCCAACATAGGGTTACTTGAAGGTGTGCCTAAGGACGTTCGCCCAGTAAGACGGACGTAAGTGGAAAATTGGAACGCCTAGTCGAACAGAAATAAATTAGAGAGAAAAAATAAAGATAAATGTTACGTGTGATGACATTATGTTTGGGAAACAATAAAGGAATAAACAGGCAAAGTGGTGAAAGAATAAAGACAAAAATGAATGAAAAAATATTCTCTTTAACCGGCCAATATAACAAGTAAAGATATAAAGATAAAGGAATAAAGATCAAAGGAGAAACAAAGCAACAGATGTATTTAGTTTAGAAAAGATGAAGAAAGAAAATCGATATTAATTTGACTAGTAATTGTCTATATTTTTGGGATGAGAGGTTTTCACTATGGATTTCGTTAATCGGACTGACTTCCTCATCTTGGTTGCTTTCCTCACAACGTTTCGGCCGTCTGATGTGACACATGGCCGAGGCGACTAGGACGTTGAAACAGTGATTGCAAGTTCTCCCGATGTTCTGAGTTCAATCCCGAGCAAAGGCAGCGGCAGCGACAAACAAGAGCGGTGACAACGATAATAGAAGCACAGCAGCAGCAACGATGGCGTCAAGCAGTAGTAGCAGCAGCGATGGCCTTAATGGAACGAGAACATGGTACCCCCGTAACAATAAAGGGTTGGGTTCGAAATTCCAGACCGACGGTTCCCGAGTTCGAGATGCACCTGAAGAAGGCCGGAGGATCAGACGGCCGAAACGTTGTGAGGAAAGCAACCAAGATGAGGAAGTCAGTCCGATTAACGAAATCCATAGTATTAATTTGACTGTTGGCCTAAGAATTTAAAGTGACAGCTGGTTAAGAATTCTTTATCTTCTTTATGTGTGGCCTCTCCTTAGGATGTACGCGATCATGGCTCTTCAAAATTCGCTGTATTTTGTAGATTTTAATGAAGTTTCTCTTTTTGTTATACCTCTTAAACCATGTTCCGCCGTCAATTTACTCTACCTCACTATGTTATGCGTTGTTTTCCTCTGTTCCTCTTTAAAATTATGTATTCCTAAAATTCTAGTAGTATATATATCTATATAATTCATTTTTATTTTAAATATACGCTGTTTTGAATTATTAAAGTAGTAGATTTCATATTAAAAAATAAATACTTTTTATATGATGAGATGTACGCGTAATTATATTTGCTTTTTAACAACGCAGACGAAAACAGGGTAGCCTCAACCTCCCGCATTCACTCAAATTCCTCATTAATCCACAATAGAATTTCTGACAACTATAACCACAATCATTCATCATATAAACTAATTTCGTATTATACTAAGCTATTTTATATATATTCAGAAGAGATTGTAGAAAGCAGGAAAAAAATAGACAATTTGACGTCATTATTTTCGCTAGTACTGAAGAAATCTACTCATTTTTGACACTGCATTGACACATTTCATTTTTGTTTTAAACATCTGATTATTGTTTTGCTATCCTTGCTCATTTTTCCCTAGTGAATGTTTTATTTATTGGAATCGAACCATTGACATCAGAAAGGAAGACTACTGAACTGCTATGTCTTATCTATCCTCTTATATGACAGTGAATGCTGGACAATTTCCTGACAGTTGATGAGGTGACTTGAGACAATAGATATGCAGTTTTTGAGACGGAAGCTGAAAATAAGATGAACTTAACATGTAAGCAGCAAAGATGTTTCAAGGAAAATGGAAAGAAAATGACACGCTTATACTTACAAGCAGAAAAACAGTTAAATTTATGTACCGCACAATGAAGAAAGAAAATTTAATACACGCGGGAGTTTCTGAAAGCAGAAAGGTAAATGAAAACGTCGCTTAAATTACCTAATGACTTTGAATAAATATCGGTAAAAGGGCCTAAATGATGCTAATATGTTAAATGTCTTGTGAATATCAAAATTCAAAAAGTTATGAAGCACCATAACATCCATTGGCATAAACGAAATCTGGTCAATTTGATAATTCAATTTTCTTGGATGCGGAGTTATCATTATTTACATTATTTATAATCGAGCTATTGTCTTCATATTTTTTGTTATCATTGTTATTGTTTTGTCCGTTCTTTTCTCCGGCCTTCCCCAGGTGTATATCGATCTGGGTAACCTACAGGGAATTCTGAACTAAACCCTCTATTTAATCTACTGGAGTAGACTTTCTCTCGTTCCACTGCCCATGTCTAAGGATATCTCGTCTAATTCTTACTTTTATTGCAACCCGCCCATTTCCACTACGGGACAGTGGCTTAGTAATTTAAAAGGTTAGTTCATGAATTTGATGGTATAGTGGTTATAAGTTTAATCCCTGGGTCAGGCAGTGCGTACTTTGACTCAGTGGAAATGAGCGAACAATAACTCGGCAGTACTAAAAATAGGAATTAATGAATCCCCTAGACATGATCAGTGGAAAGAAAATAGTGTGGAGGTTTCAGTTCAGCGTTCACTGTAGATCGATATACGTCTGAGGAAAGCCGGAACGCACAACCGTCGAAGCGTTGTGAAGACAAGAAATTTGAGAAAAATACTCTGAATATAAATGATGTAAATAATTCAGGCAAATTGGAATAAAAATGAAATGCAGAGCAGCGTCGCTCGGCTCAATTTCCCTATTTGTCTGGGAAAAAAAACTACTGGAAAAGAGGAAATGGCTTTTGATGTCATTTTTACGGTTCTTTCGGTTTTGAAACTGAAAAGATTTTCTATTAAGGTTGTATTTTCAATGCGTAGGCAATTTTGAAAATCTGGATAAAAAGCTTGAAATTTGATCAACATTCCGTCTTTAAACCTACAGTTAGCAAAATAATTTAATACGGTTACAGAAAAGATATAATCAGGTATTTATAAGCTGCCCACAAAAGTCATTGCCGATTTTTAAGTCTTGTGGAAAGAAGTGATCACTGATACACAAATAAATGTGTCACGTGCCAGGAAATCGGTGGGAGTGGGAGCATTGCTCGAAACTAATGGAGGTCCGTTGCAGATTCCCCCACATACACACACAACGCAAACAGCGACGAGGAAACATTCTCAGCCGCATCAAGTTGCCGAATACGGCATGACAATGCGGATAATGCTGTGAGTGATCGCACCGACAGGCATTGGTTCTAGAAGTTCAGGTCGGAACATTTTTTTCCTTCATGATAAACCCGACAGTATCCTGACGGAGATGATGAGGCCCTGAAGGCAGCCATAGAAAATTACAGCTGTCAAACCTGTTGTGAGCTTACCGAAAATTTCTAGATTTCT
Source organism: Acanthosepion esculentum (assembly GCA_964036315.1). Lineage (NCBI taxonomy): Eukaryota > Metazoa > Mollusca > Cephalopoda > Sepiida > Sepiidae > Acanthosepion > Acanthosepion esculentum. The sequence continues at coordinate 58,293,811 of OZ038486.1, read as the reverse complement.
GATGAAACAGTCTGTTTTCACCTGCACTGGATAGGGAAATTGAGCATGTGTGTACCCTACACACTGTTGGAAGCGAACTAGCAACAACGTGTGATAAACTGTTTCACTTTTCTTACTCGGCACAACGACGTATGAATATTTGATCGAGTGCTCATCAGTGACGAAAATTGGTTCCTGTATGGCACTACCAAGCGTACCAGACATGGGTTGCCACCACGGGAACGTGTGCCCCACAACACAAGACCACCTCTACACCGATGCAAGATCATGCTCTGTCTCTGTTGAACTAATTGACTAGTGGTGCACTATGAACTACTACCAACAGGCCAAAGGATCACTGCGGAATTGTACTCGCAGCAGCCTAAACGTGTATAACAGGCACAAGAGCAGGAGGAGACAACATTAGTTAATCGCAAAGGTGAACTGTTACTCCACGACAATGCAAGGCACATTTGTCCAACTGTGCCATACATCGACATGGCTGAGAGATACTGTACCCTCCACTTTACTCCCAAGTCTTTGCGTCAGTTGATTATCATCTCTTTCATTCCCCGGACAACAACTGTCAAAGAAATCCTTTGCAAATGAGGTTGTCTTGGGGCAGGCACTGACATACGTCTTTGCGTCCAAGACACAATTTATTTAATGCCAGGAGTTGGCATAAATTTCTGAATGTGGATGTCGATTCCTTTGAGAACTAACAGTATGTCAGTTTTGATTTATATCTTTTTCTCTAATAAATAAAATACGACAAAGCCATTTTGGTTACGTTGTAGAATCCGTTATCAAACTTAACTGTGTTTTTTTAAGCATATTGAAGTTATTGAGTTACTATTTATGTAGTTAGGCTAATGTCCACATCTCACTGAAATACCCGTACGATTACCGAAGTTAAGCAAATTCGATCCTGGTCAGTTCATAAATTGGCGAGTGATTGGAGATACGATGTGTTGTAAGGTTGGATATGCGGGTATTTTAATGGATAAAGTTTCGGAATTGTTAAATCCTTCTGTTGCTATTTTCCCCCAATTCCACCTATGTTTTTTATATTCAGTTTCGTGCAAATACCCTTCGGAAACGTATGAATCCACCTCTTCTCATCCCCAGGTGTGGGTTAATTAGTAAGACATCTATCTATCTATTTCTTTCTCTTTATGTGTGTGTGTGTGTATGTATATATATATATATATATATATATATATATATATATATATATATATATATATATATATATGTATGTATATTATAATGTTTTTATATTTTCCTATCCTAGAGTTGTCTCCCTTATAATGGCGATGCCAGATTATACTGAAATTGTTAAGAAAATAGTTTAAAGTTACTTAAAATTGCCAGTATCGTCAGACAAATAATGTATATTAATTAGAATTTCTATAACTGCTCCGATCCCAAATAGGCCGCAATTATTGGAATTTAAGACATTTGAAACTATACGCAATGTTCAAATGATTCCAATCTGGGTAGAAATATAGTTTCGGCATAATTAATTTGAGATATATAATTATATTTCATCTTTCTAATTAAAACTGATGTCAACTAAACTCTCCAGCAATTCATGGTGATTTTATTCAGTTATTTCCAGCAACTTTTTTTTGCATAGTATTCGTAGCAGTAGTTGTGGGTTACAATACAATTTTACTACGTACGTTTAATTTTAATTTGATAAGTTTTGCTAGTTCGTGAGTGAAATTGTATGAAGTTAAAACTAACTTAAAATGTTGTACTTTCTTTCAGATATTTAAATGATTGTATTATTATCATATCTGTAAGGTTGCAATATTTAGTCATTATACATAGTCGAGTTGCGGATATATTTTTTAAGAGAATGGTAGAAAATTCGATCATAAGTAGGAAGCAAGGAAATTAAAAAAATATCTGTGTACGAATCATAGACAAGAAAATGTAAGGTGATAAAGTGATTAATTTTTCTGTCGAAAATCAAATGTATGATATGAATAGAAAGACTGAAAGTTAAAAACCAGAATATACGCATCTGATTTTTTTGTTTGTTTGTTTTTTTTAAATATATTTTCAGATAACATATCATTAAGTGCGAACCTTTCAATTTAACAAAAAGGCTGTTAGTGCAATTATTTTAAAAGCAAGGAAATATTACTTTGAAGTTGGTGGTGATTATAGAGCTTTAACTTAGAAAAAAGTTTATTCCTTTGATCAAAAAAGGATCTTGTTACGACTGGAGAAACTGAGGCGCCGTTAGAAAAATATAGTGATAAATACAAATATCTTTGGTATTTCTATAAAGACGTCTACTCTTCTCTGGTACAACACTGCTAAATTAGTAAATATATACATTGAAAGTAAAAATGCACCAGGGTTGCTCTATCGATTGATTTTACTGAACAACTTTTCCAAATTACGAAAAATCCTTCTTAGACAAAGGAGCTGGGCTGATTAAGCGTAATTTTGAAAAGTTGATCTTTAAATTTAATCGACACACAATGTCTATTATCTTTCATCTATATATATATATATATATATATATATATATATATATATATATATATATATATATATATAAGAGAGAGAGGGAGATATGTACGTTGCAGTGCCGAGAAAGAAACGAGAAACAGCTAGTCTAACATTCGTGCTTGTTGGCTGCTTTCCACTGTCTGTAGAGTACCCACATGCTCAACTTGTACGCCTCTCCCATGCAGTGCCGGTGAAACCTGAATGTTTGATCAGAAACCTGGAAGCTCTCGGCAACCTTACCACAGGTTTGGCTGTTGTCTTCCACTATTCCCGACTTCACGAATCCCTGCCACTGCGGGATTATTTAGCGCTTTAAATACATTGTAGCTAAATGAGCTCACCCATTGCAATTAATTTTTCTAACCTAGATTCATTAGAAAAAATTAAGTAGGCACTTGTATTGGCGACTATTTAACAAAAATAATATATGTGCTGTGTAAGACGATAAAATACATCCGCGTCCTGAGTAAGACAAAAACTATATCCAACAGGATCAGGAGGTTTGAGGAGCGTGGAACCACGTCTTACTTGCTGGTGTTCCCAGGTCCACCCTGACCCATGGTGGTAGCACCTGTTATGGTCCCTTATATGGGAAAATAGTTAACCACCAACTGGGGTCAAGACACTATGAAAGTGTAAAATTAGGTTTTAATACCAGACATAAATTTTTGTAAAAATTTATTACCAGCAATGAATTTTTGAGGAAGAATTTTATCAGCAATACATTATTACCAGCAATATATTTTTGAAAAAAGTATTACCAGCAATAAAAATCTTGTTGGTATTAAATAAAACATTGAGGTTGATATGCCGTAAAACAAAACAAACAAAATTAATTAATGCCGGCTAAGAAAATTAATTTGTATCATGAGCTAATTAAAAGAATCTATGATGATCATATTGGATTGAAACAATGGCTTGACAGTATGAAGAAAAATATAGCAAACATTATGATGGAAAAGTGAAAAGCAAGAAGACGAAGATATCATGAAACTGCAATGAATTATGGGCATCTTTTGTGGTATCTTTCAGATTTATATGTAATTTCTAAATAATGTGTCCAGAACCATCGATTTGCATTTTCTCTGCTCTAGCAGGTTAATTTTGACCTCTTAAGGAAAATTGTATGTTTGAATTTAGTTAAGTTCAGCCTTTTAATTTGATTTATTCGAAGAGCAACGAGGAAATCGTATTTTATTTTCGATGTCGGAAAGAAACTATAAATTCTCCGAAGCAAGAATTTTACCGACATTGTAAGTAATCAATAAAGGGACGCACATGCAGCATAAAATGGAATAAGAGAACTGATTTCTGTTCTGTTGGGTATATTTTGCATGAAGGTACGAATCCACTCTTTTCCGCCCCATATATGGGTAACTAGCAGAAGTCTAAGAGATGTTGAATTTTGATAGAATTTAAAACGGAAACCACGAAACTATCTTTCCATTGAAGCCTTTGCAGTTCACTGATAATAAATTGTTTGTTTTTGAATTTTCACACCAACAAGGCAATACAACCATTAATATGCAAGGGGATACAGAGAGAGTATAAAAAAAGAAAACGATATTATGGAGAGAAAACAATAAAAGAACATAAATTAAGAATACAAATTATAACGATTGACATTACAGTGTAACCCGGATATAAGAGACCCGGATATAAGAGGAACTCGGATATAAGAGAGATTTTCTCTGGTCCCAAATTAGAGCCTGTGTTAATGTATATATAATAGACCAAACCCGGATATAAGAGAAACCTGGATATAAGAGACTTCTTCTCCGGTTCCGACAACTCTCTTATATCCGAGTTACACTGTACATCAATTCTTTTATTTAAGATCAAAGTTGACTAAGAAGACGGAGGAGAGTACTACAAGCGAGAAGTGCGAGAGAATAAACTGCTGGCGTAGAATTTATGGTTACATCTAGCCATACCAACTATACAATGGTGATATATTGGCATCAATCCCGTTCTTCGTTTAAATTCATACTATATTATATAACAAAGAGAAAAGCTCATCTTTAAAAATTCCGATGGAACTATTTTAAAAACACGCAGGGAAGCTACATTAAGGCGGTAGAAAAGTGATAAAACCTAGATGCCAGGTAAGGACAAATTACACTGCAGATTGTTCTTTTTATTTTATCAAGAATGTCTGAATACATAGCAGAAGCACCAGACCAGATGTGACAGCAATATTCGAAGCATGAACGAATGATAGACCTATAGATACCAAAGAGAGATTCTCGGGAAACCGTGGAATAAGAAAAAACACTTAAAATCGAACGGAAGTGGCATTTAAAAATATATCTTTTTTACGAACAATATGACATCGTTTGTCAAATTAATACAAGTTAAGTTTAACAATCTGTGTATAAGGCATACAGTAATCTGTTTTATGTATAGTTTAATATCAAATCCCTACAAGATTCCCGTCTCCCATGAATCAACAAGAATTAATCAGACCTATATTATAGTATTTGACAGAGATGATTGGATATGAATACACGACATTAAATTCCCATTCCCAATGTCAGTTGGATTAAACTAAATTTCTTTTGTTTTTACCTCTTTCGTCGTAGTAAACAAACTCTGTCTTGACTTATAAACCTGGAACACTTTACTTGATTCGGAATATCTTAGAGATATACAAATACATTTTTAAAAATATTGTTGGGAATTATTAATAAAAGATGGCTTATTAGGACAATAAAATGCATATTTAAAAAAATAATCTAAAGAGTGAATAGAATATTTCGTGTAACTTTCAGATCAGAAGGAAGATATTAATATTTGGGATATTTCTATTAAGACGTCGTGATCGAATTCCATTTAGGTACGTTACATTCAACTGAATGCAGATCCCCTTAGGAAAGACAGGAATTGTTGTTTTTTTTTCTTTCTAGCTATGGTTTCAATGACAGTAAAGACTGGATCTTATTGCCTCAGTGTGATAACCAGTGTATAACGCAGAAAAAAATGACAACCAACTGCGGGGAAATTTTCTGCTTAGTCATGAATCGAAAAAGACATGATCACCCAAGGATGTATCACGTATCGCGTATGAATGTTTGAGTGACTGAAAGTAAAGTTATACAAAATGCAGAGATAGACATAAAACAGCCGTAATTAAAAGTTTCTGAAAGCTGAAAACGCAAAGAAACATCGAATATGCAATACTTTCTGCAAAAGCTAAAATAACCTCTATATTGTTCGTATATATATTGGCTTCACACCAAAGGTAACTAGCACCAAAAAAACTCTGAAAAAGTTTCAGAAAAACAAGATGTAACAAATTTATTTTTCATTCCAAAGGCAAATATCCAAATTTATTTCTCTTGGGGCAATTATCTAAGCAACACGCATCCAAACGGATGGCCAATTAAGTTCGGCTGCTGGAAAGATAGAGGAAAATTACTGGAGACTTGGAGGAACACGTGATCCTCTTCGAGAAGACCTGGTAGCATCATATATTACTACAAAGAAAGAAGCTCGAGTCTATGACTTTGAAGTATTCATGTTCCCAGAATAATCAATTTTCTAAATCTCAATAGTCAGCGAAGGTGCCATTGGTAAATTTATTCTGGGAGTAAATGGATTATTACCCGTAGGCTAAATAAGTATGGCTAGACACTTGACGCAGTCAGATACTATGAAACAATAAAGAGAACGAGGAAAGATCTTTGAGGAAAAAAGTTCACAAATATTGCTTAAGGTTTTTCCACAGCTGCAAATCAACTCCATGCGCAGACAATCTGACAAAAGTAGTTACGCAATACTGATTGGGTTCTTTTACTACATCCAGTGCATATGTCTCAGATGTATGCTTTAGCTGTGTCGACTGCCCAAGATATATTTATTCAAGAATCGGTTTCACACACAGTGAAATCTTGTTGAAGATAGGCATTATTGTATGCCGTCCCTGGACGCTTGGTTCTCCGATGAGGTTAGGTTTGCACTCGTGCAACTCTAGGACATATGCATCAATCTTGATGGAGAAATGAGGAAAAGTATCACAATAGTGTTTGTCGAATATATACATGGTTTTTATTACCTTACTAATAAACGCACTGCATTAGCAGATATTTGTACCTGTGATATCGATCCACCCTTGTACCAATAATGAAGCAGTATTTATAATACGCATCATATATCGAAACAAAATAAATGTAAATTTACAAAAGCAACATAAGAACTGTTCAAAATGATACCTATCTAAAAAAACATACAAATAAATAAATTTGAAAATGAGAAATTAACTAATATGCAAAAGAATGGAATAGTAAAAATGGCAATAATGAGAAACATGTCCGATCCCCAACTCATATGGACAAACAACGACTTCTATACGCATACAAAAGCAGGAGAGTTATCAAACATAGCGAAATAACGAGATATATACGGAAGATATTTCATTCAATTTTGTATTCAATTTTGTATTCAGTTTTGTATGCTAACAAAAAAAAATATTCTGCCGAATAGAACATATTTGTATGTTCTTTTATTAAAAAATAACGAAATAATGTTTGTGCATCACGCTTTTAAATGCGGAAAAGTACCGGAGAGAATTAGAATATTAACAGAATATATTTATAAAGTTGAGTAGTTCTACAAATGACGAGTATAAACTTTAACGAAAACAATGGGCAAAAAACGAAGTCGTGTTTATTAATTACATCAATGAAAAACTTAATAAAAATTATATTACTTGATATATATATATATATATATATATATATATATATATATATATATATATATATGCATACATACATACACACACAAATATATATATATATATATATATATATATATATATATATATACATATATATATATCATTAATTAATACAAAGCAAATTTATTTTTCACTAAGTTGATTGATTTTACCGTAAACATACAGTCTCCAGATTTTCGCAGAGAGACCTATTTTGAATCATTCCGTAGTCTAGTCAGTGTTTATCAGCAGTTGACTGCTTATACTTCTCGATTTTCCTTTTCTATATGCACTTTTCAGTATATATATATATATATATATATATATGTTTTGAACAATAAAAATATTAAAAACTTAAAATATTCAGACACATTGGCTTAAAGATTAATATTCTTTCGCTTTTATTATTTCAGTTAGATTCCTGAACTAGTTTTGGCCAAAATGCCCATCATCAGGAGAAAAAATTCTGCTTGTTAGTAGCAGTGAACTACAGAAATGAATGACGTGTGTGTGTGTGTGTGTGATCGGTTGTTCTTTATGCGTTTCCCCAGTTTTCATACGCTTTCGATGATTTTTTTGTTTGATAGATAATTCTTCAGTACCAGATTTGAGCCTAAATTACGCATTCCACTTCTCTTGGCCAAGCCTCAATGTCTCTCAAGTTAGTTTACCTTTTCCGTTGCATATAGCCTAATACTACAGATTTAATGCGTCGTTTTCATTGTCGTTTATAGCCGTTCCCAATTTATTTTTTATTGTCCTGACAGTTTTCGCATTGCAATCACCATAGTAATAATTAAGCTTGATTTTTTATTACTCAATATTTATTTTTAAAAATATTTCCTAGAGTAATTAGGCTTAGTTATCCCTGTAGTTTTACATCGTTCTCTTCTGTTATTTCCCTACGCTTTCCATTTGACAATTTATACTCGCCCAAAACATGCCACCAAAGAAAAGAACTTGCCTCGCTCGTTAAACCGCTGCCACCAGATCCGCCATGCGAATAAGAGATAACGAATTGTTTTAGAACGTTCAGTTTACCTGTCTCAAAATGTCTCGCGGAATGCTTCAGTCCTAGCCACTGAGTCCGAAGATCGACGTAGCCATAGACTTTCTAGAAGAGCATGCCTGAACGCTTCAGCGCGCGTGGTCAAAGGAATCAACGTTTGAGGAAAAACATCTCTCCAACTGCTGCCGCGCGTGAGGCTGAAACTGCTGGCCAAGGACTTAACGACTGACAAGAAGCGCCTCTTCAACTTCTGCTGTGCCTGAGACTGAAACAAGAATGGGAACTCAAAAACGACCATTTTCAGGGCGGCCCCCATTCCGATTGTAAGCCTCCCTCATTTGGGGATGTGCTTCAGTTGCACCCAATTGTTGTTATTAATATTGATTTTTGGGTGGGCTGACATTAAACTTAAACTGGTCCAAATGAACGGTAAAAATTCCCAGTAATGAAACACCCGGTCGAAGACGGGTTATACTGATAGTCATTTATATGTGACTCTTTTAATATGTGTTCTAATATTAATCTCGTAGACTATTCCTTCACGTAGTCGATATATTCAGCTTACAGCTTCAGAAAATCACTAATGTTATCAAATATCATTCGATTTGCAAGCATTTACGTTCGCTGAAGTTTGTAATGGAAGGCTGTATATTGACCGAATATCGCATCGTTATGTATCCGATATTAATGCATGCTTTCAAAACTTCAAAATTGACACCGAGAAAAGACATAATATTTGGTTATTAGTTTTAATTTCTGAAGCGTGACATTTAAATGAGGAAAATAATGAAATGAAAATAATGTTGAGCGATTTCTAATGAAATCCAGATTCCTCATTTGCAATTGTATGCCCAAACATATCGCCCAAAATATGGCTGATGAACGGACTTCACACGAACAAATGGAACTTTCTTGACATCAATCATAATTACAAAGCTGAAATATAATTTGGTGTCTTTTAGGTTGTTCGCTGGCGCTCTCTCCTTAGACAGGTCGGAATCATTTAAATATTGCCCATAAATTTAAATATCTTACATTCATTCAAGTACCATATTATTGCTTCATTTTTTTAATGAAAAATATATTAGACAGATTCTGTATGATTCATTTGGAGTTTTTATAGTAGCTTTAATCCACGTCATACGAAGATATACATTAATTGTCGAAGATATTTTGTTTCTCTGAGCGAGAATTTCTCATATTATGGGATTCATGTGATTCTCTGTGAATTTTGTCCATATTTTTTAATTAAAAATGGCAAGAATGTCTATGCTTTCAGCATATTATCAGCTTCTTCATTTTTCCATGAATTTCTGTTTATTTTCTTAGTATTTAATTCGTTTTTTTAATACAGAGTCTCCCAAAAATTTGACAGCTTTTCACAGGCCAATAATTTTGGCAATTCTTGTTGAAATAACCATCGATTTTCACAGAACATATAGAAACAGATGCAGATTTTATATTTCATGTTTTATTTTTGTTATGTAAATGAGAATCTGCCAGAGAGATGGATCGGGCGTGTTGGAGATGAAGACAGTTCTCTGATGAATTGGCTGCAGCTATAATCGGACCTAACCCCGTTTGATTTCTTTTTATGAGGATATCTGAAGGGACTGGTCTATGTCCCATCTCTTCCTGCTAGCTCTGATGAACTCAATCAGACGATCACTTCCGCACTGGACAATGTTACCGGAGACATGCTACAAGAGCTTATCTTCCGACTTGATGTGTACCATATTACATGCTATGCACATGTTGAAATCGGGCCCATAATAAACTTATGACGTTCAACGTCTAAAGTGTTCAATTTCATTAAGCTAGACTTTGTAGTTTTCAAAATAATTGCTTTTAAATATACAGATATAATTTCTGTTCATGTTTTTCATGTTCTTACGCCTTCCGTCTTTTAGATGAAGTACTAACGTATCTTTTAAAAACATCTAGGTTATGAACAAATGAAGAGAAGAAAATGTCATATCCTTTTAGAAGGTAGGCGATAATGATTCTCCAAACAGTTATTATTTCTATTATCTTTGACTATACTTTCAGAAATGTTGTATAACGCTTACAAGTTGCATTTTCTACGATCTGGAATTCAGAATGTTACTGCTTTTAAACTTGTCGCCACACTCGGACACATTTCCCAGACTACTCTTTATTTAACCTCGAAGTGTCGTGTAATTAGAGAACCAATAAAATACTGCATACTAGATTATTCCCCTCACATTCGGAAAAAGCTCTTTAGAAAGACCTGCATCTGACTATTCTTTCCCCCTGGTACGGTATAAATGGTATGTTAAACTGGACTCTCGGGCATTGGATGGCAAGAAAACAGAACGAAAACCTGAATTAGAAACCATCGTATTGGCAAAAGGGAACTACACAAATGTCTTTTACAAGAAAACTAAATGAATACATGGAAAGCCATTATCACATAAATCTTAAAAAGATATGGCATTTAAAATACTGAATATTGGGGCCAAATTATAACGTAATTAGCAGTATAATTATGGAGATTATGAAAGATGTTGGAACAACTAATGCAATATTTCTGGTAACATTCATGATAATGGTGTTAGAATAAGCAACAGAAATGAAGATAATCTTTACTTTTTACATAAAGTAGAGAAAAGTATTTTGCATGATACGTAGAGAGCTAATTCTTGAAACGCTTAAAATTATTTCTGAACAGAGAAAAATATGAGAATAGTTTGCAATCTTTGTTAGGAATAAAATACTTGTAGTTAAATAGAGATAGGATTATGTGGATACACAAAAAAAAAGAACTGTTCAACAACGATGAGCTTCCTCACCTGATATATTTTACCTCTACAGGAAGAAGATTTTAAGAGAATTAAAAGACCTATATGGATTAATCACTGACAGACTATGATGACAAATTCAAAAGAAAATAAAAAAAGAGTAAACAATTAGACAATATGTATGTTGAATTAAAATACATGATCTAATGGATAATTGTGAGAAAACGAAATTCAAGGCGTACCTGACATATGAGTTAAATATCGAGAACATGAAAATAAGATATGTGTCGATATCAATCTATCTGGTTACTGTAATAACAAACAACTGGAATTGTAATAAAAATTCAGACTAGGATAGAAATGGTAATTATATTAAGAGTCATCATACAAGAAATATTCGGTATTCATTGACTGAACAGCGAGTGATATTGTCGATTGAAATTCATAATAAAATATTTCTATTAAATGAGTTTTTCAGGAAAAATATGTTTCTCCATTCCAGTAAGTGTAATCATTGTTTCTAGTATTGATCAGCGTTCCGTTCCTAACATTTTGGTTATGTGATCTCTAAGTTCAAAATCGAGCGTCAATTGTCTGTTTCATGCTTGAGCGCAATATTCAGGCCTGAAGATTGCGTTTGGGCATAAAACAGATTCACACCGCTCGCCGTGGTTCTTAGTGTCCACTTTCATATTTACATATGCTCTGTTTCTGATATTGAGAACTTTTTTTACCAATAAATATTGTATGCCCGAAAATTATCTTTTTATCACAAACACATACACACCTATATATATATATATATATATATATATATATATATATATATATATATATATATATATATATATATATCACACACACACATACACACACACACACACATATATATATATATATATATATATGTGTGTGTGTGTGTGTGTGTGTGTGTGTGTGTGTGTTTGATTGTGTGTGTGATTGTATGTATATATAAAATATGTATGTTGTATGAATAAATATGTGTACCTGTAATATTTGAATAAATGCAAAAACATTCAATTCATATAAGAGGTGTACTAAGAATTAAGAATATTAAAATTTATGAACATATCAGGCTCTTATCTATGGACATGCTTTCATTATTCTAATCGCTGAATACAAACAATGAGTGATGAAATTCTTAAAATGAATTGCAGTCCATCATGTTCCAATGTGTTAGTTCTGTGAATAAATTGTAATATTTTACCCTGATGTTGCTCTAAGGATTTTCATATCTACATCTTGAAGAATTTTCACATATGACTCTCGGTTAATAATTTTTAGCGTAATCAACATTACATTACTATTAATCTTTCTTAGCTAATATTTGAACATTGTTGTAGGTGTAGAACCCAACAGACATGGGAGGTAGTATCAATTGTTATGGTCCCCACCTCCGCCGCCAGATTTTTCTGATACCTCATGCAGCATGAACACTGTGCTTTGTGAAGAATGGATAATTAAAGTAACCTTTTCGAGATATTAGCGTCTAATGAGCCTGGATATGTCTGAATTTGAAGAGGCGAGAGAGTTCACGAACTTAAAATACAGTGCTGTTCGATAAAAGTGACTCACCTGATTTTTTTTACTCAATGTTCTCTTCTCCGATGAAACCAAATTTGAGCTAAATTCAAAGGATAAGCGATCTAAAATCCGAATTAGAAGCTTTGAAAGCTCTTTGAATTTAGCAGTTCAGTATAATGTTCTGGGGATGCTTTTCTTTTCATTGAACTGATTTCTTAAAACCTATTGAAAAGACCCTCAGGAGCGAGCAGTACAAGAGAAATTTAGAGTCTTGTCTGCTCCCTTCTGCTGAAAGGGTGCAAATCGACCCCACCAATCCCATTTTTATGCAGGATAGTGCTCCCCGTCACAAATCAAAATTGATGAAGGAATAATTTGATGAGAAGCAGGTGAATGTTATGACATGGCCGCCCCAATCTCCTGACGTCAACCCCATAGAAAACTTATGGAGCATTATAAAGTACAGGCTCTCGAGAAAGCAGTTGAACAACAAAGAGGATTTTTATTGTGAATTTCATATCCGAATGGAATTCAATGCTTGGAGATGAGATTTGCCAGAACCTAATTAAGTCAATGACAAAAAGTGTTGAAAAGGTTATTCAAAATAAAGGAGGACCCATAGATTATTAAATGTTTCGAACTATATTACCTATTATAAATAAATTATAGCTCTATTATTCTTTATTTAAAGCTGTTCGGTTATATATCTATTGATTAGTAGTTGCAGGAAATAAGTGATTCACTTTTTTTACACAGTTTTTTTCCCTAAATCTCATTCATATCCAAAATTATAATTATCAATAGAAGACCTTAGGGCGAGTAAACTTTTGTACTAGGTGGTTGTGAAGGTGTCTTTATATTAGTAAGATTAAAAATTAGTTTGATCCCAAAAACAATAGGCGAAAAAGTTTTAAGAAAAAAAATCAGGTGAGTCACTTTTATCGAACAGCTCTGTAAATGTAACATACAAATCAGACAAAATAATGACATCTCATTTGCACTAATTAGACCATAGAAAAAAACACAGCGTGTGTCTCAGACAGAGGTGTTCATTATTTATACGTTCAGTTGATAGAAATGTTACTGTTGCCATAATTGGAAGATCATGAGGGAGATTTTATTAGCATCTTCGTGCTTAAATTCATATATGCCAGTCAACTAGAATATGTCGTTGTCAATTTTGGGGAATAATTTAATGTTGGGAAATACTTACTTCAACACATTTCCGTAAAACAATTCAAATGCTTCAAGCAAGAATAAAAAAATTAATGGTTTCTCATAATATATATGCATTGATAACTCTGTGAAAAATGGCGACATCTTTTTTTCATAACCTCATAAAAAAATAAGAGAATCGTTTCTTTAATGCGCTTCGGATGTGCACTCGTCGGACAGACTGATGGCAAGACGATATATAAACGCCTTGTAAAGGAAAAGACAGAGAGTATGTTACGACCTCGAGAGAATTAGATCTCCATTTGAAAAAAAGAAGACCTAATGCCATGCACACTCTCACGGATATGAATTGGCAATGTTGACTGATTGAATAAATGCTTCGTTTTCAACAGCTTGTCAAGCATTTGAAGGTTATTTAAAGCCATAAATATTTTTAGATTGTAAAATTTGAGGGGGATATTATAATAATCTACTGATACAATTAATAATAATTAACCGATTTCTGTGGGGAGAAGAGGTGGATTAATGCATTACCCAAAGATGATTGCGGGAATGTAACGAACCGAACTGAGATTGGAACTCAGCTCTCCAATAATCAATATCAAGTTTCATCCATTACACCACACACACATCAAAGCTTACAGCAGCTGACATTCCCAAGCAGTCTCCCATCAAGTGACTGACCATGCCCGATGTTGCTTAACTTTGGTGATCATACAGGAACCTGTGTTTTAACGTGATATTACTGTAATCCCTAGAAAACGTAGAGAAATAAATAAACAATGATTTTACGTATGACTACTTTTGTCTGGCTTTCTTATTAGCCATTGCTATGTTACAGCCACATATATTGACAGAAAAAAATTGCAATAATGTTGATGCTAGTTTTGTGCTGGATACAGTATCTGCCTCATTGTGGACAATATATATTCTAACAAAATTCTCCGATATAGTAACACAAAAGTCTAACTACTGTGTACCTGCTTCAGAAAGTAAGGGTTGAGGGTAAGAGGTTCACTGGGTTAAAAAGTAAAAAAAAAAACAAAGCGATAAAGTTCGGTGTCATGCTGAAGATGTCTATGCTGGAAGTTTTTAATACAAATTTCTAAAACGGAAGTCGAGTTTTTGGACCGTCAAACGGCACAGAATATCGCCACGATCAACGCAACGCTAAGAAGGAAGCACGGTAGAGATAAGTAATTATGTGGCATGGATATTGTCAGCGCAAAAAGTTAGAAATTTTTTACTCGTCGAAGAAATAAGAACATGTGCGACTAGCAAGACGCTGATAAACCCATTTAAACAGTTATGATTAGGTCACCTGGGAGCTCAGTTATGTTTAGGTCACAAGGGAGCTCAGTTATGATTAGGTCACCTGGGAGCTCAGTTGTGATTAGGTCACCTGGGAGATCAGTTATGATTAGGTCACCTGGGAGCTCAGTTGTGATTAGGTCACCTGGGAGCTCAGTTATGATTAGGTCACCTGGGAGCTCAGTTGTTATTAGGTCACCTGGGAGCTCAGTTGTTATTAGGTCACCTGGGAGCTCAGTTATGATTAGGTCACCTGGGAGCTCAGTTATGATTAGGTCACCTGTGAAGTCAGTTATGATTAGGTCAACTGGGAGCTCAGTTATGATTAGGTCACCTGGGAGCTCAGTTGTGATTAGGTCAGCTCAAGTTTCTCGGTTCAGGTAAAGTATGCTACATTTATATGTGCAGCGTAGTCGTTGTGCACAACATATATTATAGTAACTTTACATTTGACACAGAGATATCATGATGCTTTTGGCTATAAGCTAAAACTGTCATAAAAAATCTACTCATATATAAACACTGCTACCAAATAATAATAATCTGAATTTACAAGAACTTCATCAATCTTGAATAGGTCTATGATATGAGCGTTAAATAGAGTTGAAACTTCTCCTGTGACGCCTTCTACATCGTGTTTGATTTTTTTTTTTTTCATCAAGAATCGAACCTTTATCATAGCCGCCCCGTGCATGCAGTATAGCTCTTCATCGATCACTCTGTTTATAAATCCATTTTCCTATACGTCTTAACAGATTTCTCGTTTTGAGGTTCAGCAAAACTATGTACCTTGATTACATTCATAACTTTAACTAGTGTCAGTAATATTTTGAAAATTAAACCAACGCTGAAATTTACAAGACAAGCTCCTTCAACTGTCAGGTTAAATGCTAAATAATATCCGTTCTCTTTATAATTTTGAAGTACAGGTATATTTTATTCAAATATATATTCACCATATTTTGCAATGGTTTCTTGCCGCAACAATGTAACAATGTATTTGTCATTTTTATAATCCAGTATACTTGCATTTAAAATATGTCCCACCATCATGAGAAACCTTGTATATCTAATTTAACATTTACATTTTCTTTTATTGACAATTCATTTTAGAAAAAAATTGTTACAACTATACAGATTGTGTTGTTTTAGTAAGTCCACTGCATGTGTCTGATATGTTTGTTTTAGAATATCAATCTATGTCAACATCTCAATATATATTTATACAAGAGTCAGTTTCACACATCGTGGACTCTTGTTGAATATAGGCATTGTCGTACCCCGTAGCTGGACGCTTGGTTCTCCGATGAGATTAGGCTTTCACTCGCGCATTGCTAGCACATGCGCATCAATCTCTATGGAGAAATGGAGAAAAATATCACAGTAATGTTTGTCGAATGTACGAATGGTTTTCATTTCCTTATTAATATACATGTTGCATTGGGAGATATTTGTACCCGTGATGTCGACCCACCCTTTTACCAATAATGAAGCAGTATGTATAATATGCATCACGAATGTAAATGAAGGGAAAATATAGAAAAGCAACATATGAACTGTTGAAAATGATGAAAAATATTTTATAAAAGGACATGGAAGAGAACATTCAAAATGGGGAAATGAGCTAATATGCAAAAGAATGGAATAGTAAAAATGGTATTAATTGGAAACATGTCCGATCCCCAACACATGGACAAACCTCAACGATTTCTATTCGGATATAGAAAGAGGAGCGTTACCAAATATAGGAAAATGACGAGATGTATACGGTGGATAGTTTATGCAAATCGGTTTGCTTCTAATAAATTAAAAAAAATATTACCGATTATAAAATTATTTTCATGACTAACGTAATAATGCATCATGATCTTAAATGCAGAAAGGCACCTTTTTTATTGATGTATTTAAAGAAAAAACTGGGATCTAATTTAAATAAGAAAAAACAAATTTTCATCGTCATAATGTCTAAGTCATTCGAGATTAGTATCTGTCTATATTTCTGAGATAAGGTATTATGTATACTATTTACATTATTCGGACTATTGCCCTCATCTTTGTCGCCATATTTTCTTTAAAAAAGTGATTTATAATTATTTCATTTAAAAAGAAATTCCAAAAGTACATCGTTTTTCACAGTCGATGAAAATGTCGAATTTCATCCAATGAACATAAATCAGAAGAAATGATTTAAATTATATATACTTTCGAAAACGTGTCAGCTCATGAAATATCTGATTTTAATCTTGGCAGTTCTTCATACAGAAAAATAAAATAAATTGAAATAGGTTATCATCAAGAATTTTTTTTTTACCGCCAGCAACACATTTGCCGCTGTGTGCCATTAATTTCATATTTGGTAATCACTTCGGCATATACATACATACACACACACACACATACACACACACACACACACACACACACACACACACACACATATATATATATATATATATATATATATATATATAGGGTGTCAACAAATTCATTTTAAAAATAAAAAGACAAATATATGGAAACTGTTACAAAATGAGGAGTAGTTACTGACATTTTTTTAAAACTAATTTAATACACCTCTATATGGTCATCATTAGTTTCCCAAAGCACATCAAGACGGTACTCGATTTGCATGATCGATGTTTTCCTCAGATGTTCTTAGTCGTTCATTGCCCCTTTATTCAATATTGTCCTTGTCTCCATAAATTTATTGTGTCATGCAAGAATTTACGGATGTGTCGGCCTATCTATCCCATACTTAGTTCTGTAGTTTCACTGCGTCCACGTAACCAAGCTTTTTTTCAATAAACCATGGGCAACATTCTGCCTTTTCTTGAGGAGAAGCCATTTTAGTGTGTGCCTATGTAACAGTACCTCTTTCATCAGCAGGATATCTGAAATATGCAAACGCAATATGATTAAAAACTTTGATAAGTACTGAGTACATAGAACAAATCTGATTAAGATATTTCATATATATATATATATATATATATATATATATATATATATATATATATATATATATATATATATATGTCATCCACAGACAGACTGTTTCGCTGTTTCACAGCTCACCACTGTGGCTAGACGTCCGGTTGCCTCTAGCTAGGAACGAAACCCGACTGAATTGGCGTCAGTCGGAACTTCTACCACTAAGGCGTCGGGATGAAGGTGAATTTTAGCGTGTTTGTTTTTTAGATTTAGATAAACACACAGTGACTGACAGTGACTCAATTCTGCCGAAGAGTCATGCTATATTAGCTTTAATATTCACTGTTTACAAACGCACCCCTAACACCCACAGAGCTCAACTGAAATTCATTTTTCAGGAGCCAATATTTTTGTCAGCCACAGACTGACTGTTTCGCTGTTTCACAGCTCATCAGTGTGGCTAAACGTCCGGTTGCCTCTAGCTAGGATCGAAACCCGATTGAATTGGCGTCAGTCGGAACTTCTATGAATATATAATCCAGTGTTCTTATTAATTTATTTTTATTTAAAATAAAACAGTGCTCAATGCAATTCTGTAGACCCTAAATATTATAAATTTACTAATTTAAAAATATAGTTCCATCGTTACACAGAAATCACCATGTTTTAAAAACACAAACTACACCTTAAATTTTATCATAGAATTGAATTTAAAATGTTTATCTGTGATTAATTTTCCAGCAATGTCTAGTATAACTTATTTTGAAATTTACTGGGCTTATAAGCACATACAATTTTGATATTATTAGTAGTAAAAGTTACGTGAAATTTAAATCATTATTAATAAGGAGTGATAGGGTATTCGTTTCAATCGACGACCTCTGGACCAAATCTAAGCTACTTTCAAAACCAGCTTAAGTTGACGTAGGGTGGGGTGCCTGTTCAACAAATGATGACATCTCTTTTTCTCATGCCGTCCGTGTTTTTTTTAATGGCAGAGTTTTCTTTGCATCTTTATTTTGCTGTTTAATTTCTAATTTTATACATAAAGATTTTTTACAGAAGAATATGAATATGAATAAGTCATAATTTTTAATATTTAAAATCTATTCCCTCAATTTTAAAATACTATCCCTACATTTAATAAGTAATAGACTATAAGTTTTGTAAACAAATAAATATATTAGAATTACTTATTTAATAATTATTATTCAAAGATCAATTTTAACTATGCATGTTTCATTTTTCATTTTACATCTATCTATCTATCTATCTATCTATCTATCTATATATATATATATATATATATATATATATATATATATATATATATATATATATTCATTTTACATCACTCTCTCTATATATATATATGTGTATGTGTACATATAAATATTTATGTATATATAGAGATAGAGTAAAAGAGTGAGAGAGAAAGCGTGAGAGAGAGAAAAAGAAAAAGTGCAGAGAAAGCGCGAGAGAGGGGAAAGAGACAGAAAAAGAAGAGGATGAGATAGAGAGAGTCTTTAGAGGAATCCAAATTCTTTTAGAAACGGTGTGCATCGGTATAAAATTATTGATTTTGTTATATACCCAAGCATACACGTTACAAACAAGTCTGGTATGATACTGATGTGAACTAGAGATTGACTTTTATTTTAGCGCAATTTAAATTGAAATTTCGCGACCACAAATAAGTTATTTTTTTCCCTGACAATATTGATTTTTGTTCGTTGAGTGCTTCATTAATATGTTAAATTAACTTTCATGTTAGATTTACCGGAGGAGATGATTTTCAACGACGATATAGAAACGAAATATTTGCGGTTTTGATTAGGTTATACATTTAATCATACGTGTGCATTTTATTTCCTTTACGCTTCTGCTGCTGCTGCTGCTGCTGCAATAATAATAATAATAATAATAATAATAATAATAATAATGAAGATGATGATGATATCATCATCATCATCATCATCATCATCATCATCATCATCATCTACGACAGAAAGTCAAACATTATCCGGACTCTTATATATGCCTTTTTTTTTTTTACTTACCCTTGTACATTCGAAGATTTAATAAAAGTACCGGGTAAAATCTATTGCCCACTTGTATCAACATCATTTTGAATCTGTAGTTGATGGAAAAAAATCTGACATTTTCTATAAACATAGATCGAAAAATGCAGGCTAACAAAGACAGAAATGTTCTCAGCATGATTGCCATGGTCATGTACGAAAACCATATATGCGAAGGTTAAAAGGAAAGATTAGAACAAAAGAAAAAGGTACTGAAATGTTATTTGACATCAATCCATCTATAAAATAGTGAATGCTCGACATTATCCTCACAGTTGAAGAAGATACTTGAAGCAAGAAAAATGGGGTTTTACAAAAGGACGCTGAGAATAACCTGAACCAAACATATGAGCAACAATGAAGTTTTACATAAAATAAAACACAAAATATATTTATATTTAACACCAGCATTTGAAATTTGTAGGGCAAATAATGAGAAAAGGGGTCTTGGAAAATAAGATACTCACAAGTCAGACTGAAGGAAAGAGAGAGATAGAGAGAGAGGAAAACGACGCATACCCTACCTAGTGAGCTTAATTTAATGGGTGTTAGAACAAGTTTTAGTTTAAGAATTATAATACAAAGACAACAAATTTTAAGATCTACGAAGGACGAGAAATTGTGGAGAGCCATGAAATGGCACAGAGAAGAAGTAAATACAAAGACCCGGAGATGTAAATAAAAAAAATGTATGCTTCCTAAAAACTAAAACTCTCCTTTCTGTGTTTGGAAGATTTTTTTTGATAATAAAAAAAATGAAAATCAAGAATATATTTAAAATATCCCTGGTGCCACTTTTTCACAGAAATTAGTCCAAAATATTTGTTCTTACAAGCATTTAGCATATTCTGCGAAGAGCTTTTTTCGATTTATTTTTTGATAACCGTCTTTTGTTTAATTAACTGGAAAAAATATTTACACTATTTACATCGTTCGGACAGTAGTCCTCGTCTTTATTTTCATATTCAAGACTTTTCGGCAGTTGTACATCCCGGCCTTCTTCAGGTGATATACGCTGGGTTTTCTAACCAAAACCTTTATTTAGTCCTCGGGGCAGATTGTTCAAATTTCACGTACCATGCCTTTCAGGCGTGTTTCAGTTTTCATTTAGTTCCCTTTCGTAACTCAAATCTTAAATCAGTGTTCAATAATAATAAAGATACTGCCATGTCAATAAGCATACATGTCCTGAATGTCTTGTCGTTTATGATAATATTAGATCTCTTGGCTTTTATTTCCCTGTCAGTTTGAATTGGCATTTCACAGAGGATTGTTACATCGTTATTTTGGGTAACTGTGTCTGGTTGATGCTCATACTATTTCTCATATTTTTTTTTCAGCTTATCACCCCAAGCAAGGCTGGAAGCCACTAGTACGCAAGAGGTTACAGAAGGTTTGGAGGAAGAGCAGATAGGAGTGTTAAAGGAGACGATGTGGAGAAAGATAGTGGGTCGATCAAGGCAAGGGGGTTACAGAAGATTTGGAGTGAGGGCAGATAGGAATGAAAGGTGAAAGGATGTGGAGAAGGGAAGTAGATAGATCAAGGCAACTGGAGATGTCGATTGACGTTACACTTAAATAGTTGGAGATTGTATTTGTCAGGGACACAGGAATAAGGAAGGGAGTTCCACAGGCGAGATGTGCGAGACATGAAGCTATTGGAGTAGAAGAGACGTCTACATCTAAAAGTTTCAACGGTGAAAGGGTGGGAACGGGATGCCAGCCTCGTAGGACGTTTAAATTCATGACGCCTAGGAACCAGCGAAAGCAGCTCATCGGAGCAATTAACGTGAAAGTATTTGTAAAAAAGACAGAACGAGGCAACGTCGCGTCTGTGAGAGAGCGACTTCAGACGAGATGACAGATCAGGGCTGTCGATACCTTGTTATATATCTGGTTATATTAATTTTTACTAGTTCAGGACATCTGGAAATATGGTCGACAGTTTCATCATATCTTCCGCAGTTTCATCCTTGATTATGTGACAGTGATAGGATTTGGTGCGATGCTTTGGTCCTGAGCTGCAATAATTAAGCCTTGAGTTTCAGATTTCAACCCGGTGCACCTCAGCCACTGATGTGTTTTCAGTTGGTCCACATCTGCTTCTTTCGTTATTTTCATGTATTTGCCATGTAACCTCTTGTCCTTCAATTCGGCCAAGTTGGTTTGCTTTCTGCTTCACTCATTTGTTGTAGATGGTATTCGCTTTGTTATTTTGTTGGCAGGATTTAAGTTCTATGTAGCCGTTTCTTGAACAGTGCAGCTTCTTTTGCATGGAGTAGATTTGCTGTTTTATTATTTGTAAGAGAGAATCATTGTTTTTTTGTGAATTCAAGTTGTGTTAGACCTCGTACTCCTGAAGCTCTTGGTACCAACAGCCTATCGATATCTGATTTTGAGCGGTGCGTCCTCATTTGGGTAAGCATTTCTCTGGTTTTGGTGTGCAATATTTTAATGTTATTCAACTTACATTTAAATAATATATATTTATAATTTTATATTATTATTATTGTTGTTATTATTTTAATATTTTTATAATAATTATTATTATTGTTTCTGTTGATTGAGCGAAAAGTACGCAAATAAATGATGACTTGTATATATATATATATATATATATATATATATGTATGTATGTATGTATATATATATATATATGTATGTATGTATGTATATATATATATATATGTATGTATGTATATATATATATATATATATGTATGTATGTATATATATATATATATATATATATATATATATATGTATGTATGTATATATATATATATGTATGTATGTATATATATATATATGTATGTATGTATATATATATATATGTATGTATGTATATATATATATATGTATGTATATATGTATATATATATATATATATATATATATATATATATATATACATATTGATGCATGTTTCATTAAATAATATAGACAAGTTTTGTTTATTTATTTTATGTAAATTCTTTTCATGTCGTCTGATAAGCTTTAATAGCATTATCATTAAAAGAAGAAAGAAAATCACAATATTGATACATATTTTTTAATCCTATCTAAGCTTTCGGTTTACATAAGCCATTATCAGAGATGACAATTAGAATACAATATATTAAACAATACATGGACAAAACAATAATGATGGTCTGTTTTTGTTTACATGGAAGATTTCCAAGCAACGAAAAACTCGTGCATATAAGACGCTGGAAACGTTAAAACGCACCGCAGCTCATGACATCCCGCATAACCACACAAGAGTGAAAACGAGAAGTATTAACTATGGGAAGCCATTGGTATAAACCAATGGCTTCTGTTATCAATTATAGGTATTTAAGAATATTTGTGGAGATTTCATATCAGACTATATGAAAAGAATCTACATAAAATAAATAGACAATCCTTGTCTATATTATTTAATGAGTAGCTATACGCATATCTTTAACGATACATTAGGGGCGTTTCAGTTTTTAACCCTGCACTACATAATCACTGATGGCAACGTTGTTTGTCTGTATATATTTTGTTTTGGTACGGGCAGGGTATTGTCGATTAAGAGGCTGATCTTGACACCGTTTTTGCATTTGTTACATTGCATTTGCTTTTGATTTCTTTTTTAGAATATTATTTTTTACCGCAGCAGTAGGTGTATTACGGTTTACTTGCACTTCTTCGCCAACTTCAATTTCCTTTTTGCTCGGTGAAGACTTTAGGTTATTCTATCCATGCTGTCCTGAGAATTCTACGTTGTTTTTCTTGCAATTTTCAAGGATCCTTTTATTTATTGGTAGTTGATCTTTGCAACCATACGAACCTCTTCGATATCCCTTCTTTCCTAAATGAAGAATGTTGTTTTCATCGAATAAAGTGTAAGTACAGTTCGTCAGGATAGAAGTGATCAATTTATATGTGGAGGACAGACATTTCATTAGCCTGTAATTTTTTGGATCATCTGCTTCATCCGTCTATGGTAGGAAATATGTAATGCCATCAGTCATTTATTCTGGGGTTATTAATTAGCATTGATGAATTTTGTGCAAGAGTTTTAACGATTGATGGGAGATGATAGAACGAAAAGTTTTTGTAGCTTGCCATTTTCCTGGGATTACCATTTTAGGGATTTTGTAGGCAATTGTCTAACATTATTCCTAGTTACATGTTTTCATACTTGCATAGATTTATCGATCATTTTCTCTTTTGATCCATGATGCATTGTGATTATATTCCATTGGGTTGCTCCAAAAATTATTCTAAAATTGTTGCGCTTCTTCAATAGATGGTGGCTATTTGACTTCAGTAACTGCTTTTTAAATTTCGCTCTAAAAACCCTTGAGTTTTATCATTATTATTATTATTATTTCCTTTGATTTCTGTTGCCTTCATATTTTCTTTCGCTGTGGATACATACAGTTATTTTATTATCATAATCTTAATTATTATTATTAATCAAACATATTATTGATATATTTATTCAACAATTCGACGTGATATAATGGTTATCAATCTTATACGATCAATTTCGAATGAGTAGTGAGTTTTTCCCTCACGGGGTGCAATTCCCTTTTCTGCTAAGTGTCACATCTAAGCTCCGATAGTAAACAGTACTATATTCATTTGCTGTTTTCACAACCTTTTCTATTGAATGAGAAGAATATATCAGCGGTCGTGATGCGAGTGTTCTCTTTATTATGCATTCGAATTGAGACACACAATAACCTGAAGAGAATTGGGAATAAATATATGTCTTTTATGTGACGCGTTCTTTCAGGAGATTGGCGGCGATGACACACCACTACCTACTCTTGCTTACGAAATGCTCGATTAGTTAACATGTATTACTTTTTTTTTATTTCCTCTCATTCATGCACAAAAACTCGGTAAAAATTGTACTTGCTGTTTTTCCGTACAGAACTTGCCATTATTATGCCTTGTTTGTGTTATATTCTCCAGGTTCATTTTCCTAAAATATGTGTATCAGATTTCAAATAATTATATCTGAGACTAAGTGTGAATTATAATATAGTTCCCAATTCCCTAAAATAAATTTAAGCTAAATTTAACCGGGTCAGTACTGAGACATGTTACCGCTTAGGAATGCCAAGAGCTGTAAGCGTGGATGAGTGGGTGGTATAATGGATAACGGTTCCATATTGCAATTCGGAAAGCCGAGTTCCCAATCCAGTCCATATCACTTACGCGCATATGAACTTAGAAAATCTATGAATTTTAGTCTTTCATCCGATCTACGGGTTAATTAGTAGAACTAGTATAAGTTGTAAGCATTCAGTTATTTGCTATGCGTGATGCACGCGATCATGTATCTTTCGATACATGATTAACGATGTAGATTTTTTTCCTGCAGTAGGTTGCCATTTCTTTCTGCGGTAGACTAGCTACCATCTCTAGAACCTGGTCTGTCCTGCTATTTACCCATAGCTAGTGGGGAGAAGGAGAGGATGCATACCTTTACCAAGGTTATTATCACGTAACGGAATGTAATGCATTCGACTGGATTTCGTGCCCGGTTCTCCGATTCCTCAATCCGAGCCTCTATCCACCACTAAATCATTATTATCTCCAAAACTTCTGAAAATCTAAAAATAGTTTCTAGCATTAAATAAGCCGTAAAAAGATTGATAAACCGTATAAAAATGAATCAATCAACCAAAATAATCCTTTTTGATCATATTCAATGCATTAATCGGTAGAACTACAATTTTTTGGATTTCAATCTCTTCACTAGTGTGAAGTGATTATCCGACATCCACTGTCCTGTTGGAGAGTAATTTTTATATAACACTTATGAACATTAGTATTCATGCTTCAAATTTACCGTCGTCTGTTACCATAATATCTAGATAATTGAATTACCTTGGCACTTCGATTTTGAGGTGACCAATCTACGTATATATATATATATATATATATATAGCGAATACCTAGTATTATATTTTGCTGACAACTTCTGACTGTAAATAAACGTTCCACGCTGCTTCACGTTACAAACTATCGAAGAAATCTTGTAGTTTCGATTCCGAATCTGCCATCAACACAGCGTCATCTGTGTATCTTACGTTGTTAAGGTTATCGCGATATATATATGCTAAAATAAATTAAAGATAATGAATGCTTGTCTTCCGCCACTCTTGAATCTTTATATATTCAATTAACGCGTTCAATATCAGAATGCAAACTGGATTTATCTATTTCTTCCATTCAGCATTTTGACATCTAAGAAAAGGCTCTGTTGAGTTGACAATTTAATTTTATTTGATCTTTACTTGCATTGTCATTGTTAATTATAACAGATATATCGCTCGTAATAAAGACACAACAAATTCTACAGCTGTTCAATAATATTTTCAACATGCAACAAAATCCCATTTAGACGAGGGAAGGCATAATATTTAGACAGGATATATTATATTGAATTATTTAATGTACTATATTGGCGCATGCTTATGGAGATAGCGAATATGAGCACATTTTTAATTATTTCCTTCATTTTAAGGTCTGCATACTTTTTCAGTTTTCTAGCCGATTAGATTTTCAAACAGAAAAATCAATGGATGGTATTCCGTAAAAGAATTCTCATAAAATATCTCATAGTTTTTAAATTCTACATTAAGGAAAGTGTTTATTTAATTCATCGGTAGGATTAGCCAAAACAAAAAAAAATAATATTTATGAATTCGTTCATGGTCTGTACCTTAATGAAGAAGGTACGTTTGATATTGTTTTAGCAGTGATCACTTCATAATACTTGTAGACACAAAATCATTGTAAACCTTACGGTCGTACGTATTGCATGTTGAAAGACATCAAATTCCATAATCTATATCAGAATGTTTTATCTTCAACATGATTATCATATAATATTTGTTTTTAGATTTATATGTAGCAACCATATTTTAAGCATGGAGGGAAGATATATATATATATATATATATATATATATATATATATATATATACTGATCCTCGTTATGCATGGAAAATTAAAATATTTAAAAGAAATACTCCTTTCAGCAGTGTTTCTTGAAATAGATTTTAGCATATATATATGTATATGTATATATATATATACATATATATATATATATATATATATATATATATATATATATATATATATATATAAGAATATTACAGCTGAAACATATCAGGATCGATACACAACTGCTGTCGTGTTTCAACACAACGATGCATCTAGTAAGGCGAATTAAAATTACTGGTGAGTGAACGATTAATTTAGTTTCAAAAGCAAAATAAATCAACTTTTTATTGAAAAAGAAATTATTGAATAAAAACATAAAAGCTTAAGGGCTTTACCCTGGTTATGTAATCGAATATGTTGTACGTTAAATTCCAAACTAAGCAAAGATTTGAAATCTAACAGCAGCCAGACATTGAATTAAAACTGATACAAATGGCTACAATAAGTGTAAACACGGCAGACAGCCAGCTGTCATGAGAAATAAAAGTCAGGTGGGTAGAGAGTTAATTTAACCGAATGCTCACCCAGTTATAATCTTTGGGGATTTCCTACATATTTTTTCTAGTGGATAAACAAGAGACATCTTTAAGAAACTAGTAAATAATCTAGGCATATAGAATTATTTGGTAAATAATATGCAACCGTTAAATAAATATCATCCATGTAAGATGTTATTAATATCAATCAATCAATGTTAAATGTCAAAATTCCTAAATAAATATCAATGCATCCGTATAAGATGTTAATAATAATACCCAGAGATCAGTACAGAACTAAATTAAACCCAAAATTAATCATAGAAATAGAAACATATTCCATATCTGGTGCAACACAGTTCAACTAAAATCTAACAAAAAACATTGTCAGATTGCAATGTCTAATTGACTTGTAAGGTAAAAAGTAAACTGTGTTTGCAATTTACCGTTAATTCTGATTTTGATTTAATAAACAATTCTTATCAAAGAACCTTATAATTTCCAGTTGTTCATGTAAACACAGACAACAAAGTTCATATCTACAGGTCCTCCCTGGAAACGGTATGCTGCACTGCTTGGCATTCATGCTGGAAGCTCCAATGCGAACATTTCAGTGCAGACGTTTCGGAAATAGTTCTATGAGTCTAATGGGGTACGGCAGCTCGAAGAACTCACTCTGATCGTTCTAATGGGAAAAGAACTCCAGAATCTGATGGTAAGGTCTTTTGACTGAACACGGAGACCTACATCAAGTGCCTTGAGGAGGTAGAGCTGTCCTGGTTCAAGAGGGTGGCTGCTGGAAGAATATATCTGGCAACAGATCTTTCACCATGCCTCACAAGCAAGAGAAGCCAATCATGGTTGTCAGATAAGTATTGCCATCACATCACCGCTTACATATGGCCTCCAAACTCCCCAGACTGTAGCCCCTTGATTATTATGTGTTTGGCTCAGTTGATCGAGAGACCAAGAAAACTCTTGTAAAACCAAAAATAAACTGAAGGCAAGGATTATGACATTATTTACCAATTTAAACAAGAAGACCGTCGAAAATAGATGAAGGAAAATCCGAAATAGTCTGGAAGCTGTGGCTGAAGCCAATGGCAATTTTATTGAATACATTTACTCTTTATTATTTCAAGATATATTTTTGCGTAATTTTGGTAAATATATCTCTTAAAATGAGATATAAATATGTGTTATTTGCATATTTCCGTAATTTAGACAACAATTTATCCATCGCACCCCGCGGATGGTGAGCACAGCTTTTTTCCCTAGATATCTTATCTGCATAAGTTTCGTAAAAGCAGAAAAAATTAATGGAGCCTTTAAATAGTACGTTGTTTACTTGCGTGTCTATATCAAAGTATAACTTAATACATAGAGTAATCGTGTTTCATCTTGGAAATGTAACATTAAAACACAGTGAATTTTGGCATCAGTATTATCTGACATTAGGTCAGATAAAACGTTACTTATGTAGTCAGTAAACAACATTAGTGAAGATTTAACCGTCGTCTTGACAGTTTTACCAATTTTCTTTCTTTTTTTAGATACTGATGTTTTTTCTTTGAACAAAGATATAGTAAATCCATCCCGTAAAAATATTCTTCCTACGGAAATCATGGTAGCAACACGTAGAGTGATTAGGCTGTAGCTTGATACTGCACAGGGGGTCTAATGGCATTATGTTGTATTAGAGGATGACGATGGTTTTTTACGTTAATTATTGTAAATAAGACGTAGAAATAATTTGATTCCTTTTCTATCATTGGTTGTGTTAGCTTTTAAGGCAAGTTAATTTTTGCATTACCTGTATTGTCAAATATACCGTATTCGCCCGTGGGTTTAGAGAAGGAATTTTCATTTTTAATTGTTCTTTTTCACACAGTAACGTTATTTAAGGAGTGTATCTTCAAGATCCAAAGTAAACGGAAGGTATTCCATTAAATCTTTCTCATAAAATCTTTGATACTTGTCAAATTATATATTTATTTGATGATAAAATTGTTGAATTATTTAATCGGTGGGAAAAGAAAGAATGGCAACACCAAGGACATATATTAATCACCATTAATGTGGACAAGGACGTTTATAGCTGTACCTAACGACAAAGGCACGTTTTACTTCCTTGCTGCAGAAATCCTTCCTTAAAGCTTTCACATATTTCATTTTGTCAACACATCGCTAATGCAAAATTGTTGCAATTAATAATTTAATATATTTCCTTTTATTTTAGTGTATTGTTTTTTTTTCTTCTTTTTTTTTCTTTTTTTTACAAAAATTATAATTGTAGTTAGAATCAGAAAGGGGAAACTGAACATTCTAGGAGATATTACGAATAAAGCGGTTTTGGATAATTTGATATTCAGGGAGCATACTAAAAGCAAGAGAAAAATCAGGAAACGGCTACTAGTCTACCTAAATTCTGTAAATGAATGTCATAACAAGGACTAAGCCGAACATAAAGGGGGTCAAAATTGCTTTAATATACAAGGGATAAGAATTTGTGAAGAACCATGTTCTGATGGAATACCACACATAAAAATTATTAGAATCGTTGTGTCTTCCTTTTGCTGCACTATGTCCTCAAGGATGATGAGGGAACTTGAAGCAACAGAATGTGATTCTACAGAAGGGTGCTGAGGATACCGTGTACCCAACATCAAAGCAACGACGAAGTTTTGGAGTAAATGGTATCAGAAGGTAAACTAATACTTTACGTCAAGAGGAGACAGTTCAGGTTTTGAGGCATATAATGAGGAAGGAAGGCTTAAAAAATCTTATATTCTCGAGACGGATAAAAGACAAGCGGGACAGTGCATAACATACTTAATAAGCTTGATTAAATAGGTGTCGTAACATGTTTCACCATCCATTTAATCAGTTAGCATAGTTCTTGTTAAGACATTCATTTACACAATTTAGTTTGGAAGAAATAACAGAAAGACAAAGCTTATTTAGAGCTACAAGTGACAGAATGTTGTGGAGAGCCATGATTACCTTCGGTCTGAGGGGACACGGCACATGAAGAAGAAATACACTTAACATCAGAAAGAGACAGTCGAAAATACTAGAGCAGATAATGAGGAAAAGTGTTTGGAAAGTTTAATACTCACGAGACATATTGCTGGAAAGAGGGACAGAAGAAAGCAACGCATAAACTACCTAGGGTTTTTGAGTAAACGGATGAGAAGAGGTTTTCCAAGAGATTAGAAAAAGACATAATTTATTAAGAGGTACAAAAGTAGGAGCCATGGCCGACAACGTCCTGAAGGGATACGGCACATAGAGGAAGTACATTTTGCGGGCGTTGAGACCGCGGAAAATAATCCATGTAGCCTCCAAAAATATTTGAACAGGCATAAACTAAGATTTAAAAGCATAAAATATTCTACATATCAATAGATAAAGACGATTAAATAATAAACTGTTCACTCTTATGCGATCACGTTTACTGACATATCACGTTGAAACGCTATTTCCCGTAAGATCAATGAAGTTAAACAACGTTGAACCTGTTTATTATGGGTGATCGCCTGAGAATAGCAGGTTCTGTAAGCTTGGAAGTGCGAGTAGTGTAATGGATAATGACTCAACGTTGTTAATCGGAGATCAGAGTTCTAATTGCCGTTGTGTTCGTCATATTCACTTATGACCAAATACTCTTGGGCAAGGTATGAATCCACCTTTTCTCCCCCAGCTAGGGGTTAATTAGTAAGCTTTGTATCACCACACCATTATTATCTTAAAGAATTCTTACAATCTAGAAGTTTTCTAGATTTAAATAACTTGCTATGGGTTGATAAACCGTAGAAAACGAATCAATCCGTCACAAATAATCAATGGCATGCACATTTCAGATTTATTAATAGAAATAAATTCTGGCCTATCAGATACTTTTTCGATATGATATTTTTTATGAACATCTCGCTAATAGACATAATTGTCTAAAATTCTTCAGGGATCTTACATGTTGCATATTCGATATTATTAAAATCAATATTATTTCATCTTAGGTCGTTTTACATGTCCGATAAATACTCAACAATTTCGGAAATACAAAAAAAATTCTCCTTGACCACCCATTTCAATATTGCTGCTTAATTAACAAAATAAGTCTTAGAAAAAAATTAGATGAATGAATAATAAATTTTGAATTAATAATAGCTCACCTACTAGTGTTTATAAACGTTACTATTCGAAGCAGTGTGCTAATCTTCGATAAAATACTAATGCGCTTTCTAACTTGGTACGCCTTGGCCTTCTTCAAGTTTATAATTTGGTAAATAGGTTTTGTTTGTAATTGGTAATCTCCTCAAATGTTTTAACAGAAAACATTATTCAGTCCGTAGAAGTAGATTGTTATCATATCAGTTAATACACAACTGACATATTCGTCTATGTGTCGTGTCTCCGTTTTTCTTTTCTTTTTTTTTCTTTTTTGTTTTGTTTTTTCAAAATTACCGAATTATATCTCTTTTCATTACTACCAAACTCTTGAATCAAACTTCTTATTGCTAGCTATTCTTCAGCAACGGGTTATGCCATTGGCCAGTGTGTCTTCAGATAACAATATATATATATGCGTTGGTAAAACTGATATATTTGAAACGTACCGCAAAATCAAAGCAAGAATATCGACAAAATTGAACAGAAATCAAGAAACCGAAAAGTTGAATTTCAAATGTATTTCCTACATTTCACGAAATGAAGGATAATCAATTTTCAGCAGTGTGTAACATATTACCCCCCAAAATTAGTGTGTCAAAAGGAAGGTTTGACATCGCTATTACTACATACTCTCGAAATTTTTATTGCTTAGAAAGCTATTTCAGAATTTTCATGAAAAATGAAACATAAAATTGCATTCATCTATTTTAATGTTCTTCGGAATTTGGCAAAAAAGTGTGAAACCATATTCTTATAAATTGATGTAAAGAAAACAAGACACAACCGGTAACAAAAATGAGCAATGCAAGAATCCTTAAATCAAGAACTTCAAGTGAGTCAAGGAAGTCCGTTGCAATTAGTCTAGCATAATGTTTAATTACATTACGACACGTAGCCTAATCTAGACATATTATAAACGCTATCAGCGTTTTATAACTTAAAAATGTCTAATAGATTTTAACATTTTTGTTGTCACTTCACGAGAAGAATGAAATGATAAATCAAGATGACCGAAACTTATTTTACTGAATTTATATGTCGAGAACAAATGAAAGACAAGTCCGGTTAATGCATTTTTTAAATTCAGAAATGCAGTTAATCTTAGCTATGTGTTTATTTAAATTTTCTTTTTCTCTGACTCAGAGACAATTTTATAAATTTATGTTAATAAAAATTACTTCATAGTTATTTCTGAATATATGGTAAATATAAAATTATTCTTGTGACTAATCAATCTAATAAAATAAATAGTGGTTATATTTTTGTTTTCAATTCTGGATATAAAAAGATAATGCATACATCAAATTTCATATATGACTTTTATAATAATTCTAAAAGTAAATTTTTAAAGTAATAAAATTTGTCGATAATTATAGAGTAATAGCGATATCAAGAGCAGATTCTCAACGTTTTCATTATTTTATGATTTTCTTTTCTCTAAACGATATTCATAATATAAAAAAGTATTTCTTCACGAAATCATACCTTTGGAGTTTTAACTGCAAACGATTCGAAATAAGGAAAGCGTGTCCGTTATTGTACTTTGTTGTATTCCAGCCATTTTCCTTATCACTTATGGCGTACCCGGTCATGTTTTCACAGATTCAATATTCTTATCATCTGCGAATTAACTTTCTGGACTGATTTATAGATGCATTCTCCACTTTTTGTATTCAGAGTATTCCTTGTCTTCGTTACGACCGCCAATTCCACGTCGATAACAATTATACTATGCGTATATAGGCACATGACGAGAAAGAATAAAGTAAAGACTCTCAAATAGAGATCAATTCTTAATGTTTTTGTATTTGTTTCTTTTTTATAGCCTACAGAAAGAAGATGAGAACATTCTGAACGAATATTAGGAATCTGCTTATCTCACGAGATAAAGTTCGTGCACTCTTTAGTGAAATTTAATTCCTATATTATTAAGACTGGTGTAACCTCTGCAGGACGCTGGCCTGGTCCATGCTATATGGAGGATGTCCCTTGCCCAGAGAACATGCACCTCCCTTTCAAATGTAACGACAAGATCCAACGCAATACGGGGCATTATATTTGGGGGGGGATGTTTTGTGTCATGAATTACGGCAACTTGTCATTGTTGACAGCCATCGGGGTTCCAATCGTGTTTTCTATCTAGATTTTCTTTCTTCACCTTTCCTTGTTTGGATAAGACCAAAAGCAGAGGCGCTTCCAAATCAAGGTTTTCCACCTCTAGATGGACTGCTTTCAGGGACTGGCGAAGTCCATTGGTTCTGAAATTAAATGTATCTGCAAGAAGAGCAACCAGATGTTGCATTTTACTCCAAGACGATCAAACTTTCTATATTATAGACACTATGACGCCCCTTTTTGACAAGATAATATCCATTTTCACCTACTTTCCGTCCGCAAAATTCTAAATCTTGAATAACTAAAAATAAGAATATTAGTGTAATGTCCCATTTTCTTTCAATGTTGATTCTCCTGATGGGGTGAAAACAAATATGTTGTCATATTGTAATAAACATTTCATTGGTTTATCTCTTATTAAAAAAGGTCGTCTATTTTCTAGTCGCTTTAATATCAATAATGCGTGTTCTTTACTAAAAACTTCTTGAAGAACCAACATTTGCTTTAAAATAATGCTAGACGTTCCATAATATAACGAAGTATCGATGCATTTCTCCAATTAGGAAATTCATTATTTCATTCAAGTGTTAATCAAAGCAAATGTATATTAATTATAAATGTATTTGTCCTTCTTGATTCCTCATTCACCTGCTCTCCTACGAATAATAATAGAGACGAAATTGTTTATGTCTTCCTCTTCTGTTTCATTAATTTTCAACTGGTGACATATGTCTAACTATTACGACAGAGGAATAAAAGAAAAATCACTTTTACGATACCTCCTTCAATCTAAGCATCTCCGTTTGCGTACGTGTCTGCTATTATTTTCGAACTAATTATAAAAAAAGTGAAGAACAGCATACTTAACTATAGATTTCTGCATGGTTGGCACACAATATATTTACTGCAATGCTGATGGGATAAATATATTAAAGTGCCATTTTCTCTGTGTTGATAGCATATACACAGATGAGAGAAATGAATGTAAACACGATCTAACTGAATTTCAGAATATACTTTTCTTAGAAATGAAGGTTAAACAGGAACTGGGGTTCAACCTTCTTTCTCTTGCAAGTGCTGTAACCATACTGCAAAAGGAGTTTTTATCTTGTGTACACACACACACACACACATACACACATATATATATATATATATATATATATATATATATATATATATATATATATATATATATATATATATACATACATACATATATATATACATATATATATATATATATATATATATATATATATATATATATATATATATATATATGTATGTATGTGTGTATATCGTGTATTTTGGCAGCAAATGCTCTTTAAGGCAGTTATATGTATGACGATAAACTACAACCAGAAACAAGACCTCTGATTGGGAGCTTCGGTGTTATGAGGATAGTTGAACCAAATATTAATTGATGTTGCTTCCAGGCCACTCAGACCCGTGTTGGTAGCACCTATTATGTTCCCAGTTATGAGAAAATAGTGAACTCCCAAAACGAAAGATTATGAAAGTATAAAAAATAAATTTTATAGTAATTATAACAACAATACATATTTATATAAAATAGATTAACAACAATGCCTATTTATAGTAAAATAT
Organism: Acanthosepion esculentum; assembly: GCA_964036315.1. Taxonomy (NCBI): domain Eukaryota; kingdom Metazoa; phylum Mollusca; class Cephalopoda; order Sepiida; family Sepiidae; genus Acanthosepion; species Acanthosepion esculentum. The sequence goes on along the minus strand of OZ038486.1, from coordinate 58,258,397 downwards.
TCAACAATACATATTTCAAGTGAAATGACCAACATTATCTATTTAAACAAAATGATTAAGAGTACATTTTATGTGTATTTGAAGGCATTCTTTTGCGTTCAAAATATTTAGATTTCGACATTAAATACCCCATACACATTGATATGTCGTTAAACAAAACCAAATAACGAACATTCTTTAAAGTAAATACCGTGACTGAATTTCCTCCTTATCTCCGAAGTATTATTCAAAATTTGGAGGGGTATTTATTCTAACGAAACCAAAAATCAATGTTCTTTTTAGGGCTTTTGATTACCCAGAGCGGTAGACAGAATTCTCTTTTATACTATCTATTATAACTTCACAGGGTTGCCGTCTCAAATATATCTATTGACAGACAAGCAAATGGATTGCATTCAGTAGTGTCGACTTTTTCCTTTTGGTCAAATGTATTCGATGTTTAGAGAGTTGGATTTGTCCTGAGAAAACGATTTTCTCACTTGCAAAATCGTGCACGAATCGATATGACTATCAAGTTATTGTATCATTTGAACTCGAATCACTGCCATAATATATGTATCGTCTAAAGTCTTCTATATTTCTAGAGGAAGACTATAGACTAAATATATATAAACACTCTAAACCTAGAAATGAAAACTATATTATGTAGATTTCTTTCGTTCAGTAGATTAATGGAAGAAGAGGCAAAATGTCAAAAACGCCTCAATTCGTTAGATCTCAACTATATATAAGATTTTCTCCCAAATCCTTGTTAGCTATTTGAATACACTGGTTAGAATAAAAGATCCTACGAAAAGCAAGTTAAAATAAAATATGTCAGGGTAAATAATATTAAATGAATTAATTTCCTAATCCTATACCACTTTATTCAAAATAAATAAGTTGTTTCACCATATAAGGCAGTTCAAATCTATAAGCCTGTAAAAACTTTATTAAAATCATTCACTAACATACACACACACACACACACACACACACACGCATATATCTGTGTGTTTGTGTGTGTGCGTGTGTGTATGTGTACAAATTAACTAAATAAAAAGATATGATCAAGCATATATATGAGAGATTAGGTACACATTACGAAGGCAAATAACTGTTTAATAAATGGTGTAGACAAAACAGGGCTCAATGTAGTTAAACAGAGCTAGAAAATATATATTAATAATTACACATATAACTAGGTTTACAGTGCGGCACAGAGTCTATCAGGCACAAATGTTATGAAATTTATAACATTTTGTACCTGATGAATGGGTAAAGCATGAAAGACTGAGTTGTATTTTAAACGCATATATATATATATATATATATATATATATATATATATATATATATATATATATCTGAATTATGAATCACCATAATGAATTCATCTTCAAATGCAGACATAAAAACCGGTTCAAAATAACAAAATATACCTAAACATTTTGTGTGGAGGCTTGCCCATGGAAACGTCAGTATTTTAAATCATCAAGACACGAAATAATACATAATTTCTATATGTCGGATTAAGGAATTATGTTAAAGAATTCATGTGTAAACGTTTTCATATATATATATATATATATATATATATATATATATATATATATATATATATATATATATATATATATATGCGTCTGTGCATGGATATGTGTGTATATTCGTATGTATATATATATATATATATGTATATATGTGTGTATGTATACATATTTATATATATATATATATATATATATATATATATATATATATATATAGGTGTGTGTATATGTTTATATGTATGTATATATATTTGTAGATGTGTGATAATATTACTCATTTTTGTGTGTTGTCCGCGTTTTATGTTTGTGTATATACATGTAAATATGTATACATGCAGACATATACATATGTACATATCTGTAGATATGTGAATTTTTATATATTATGTGTATGTATATACGTACATTCTTAAAATGTGCATGTGATTATTCTATCTATTGGTCTTTGTATAACTGTATGTTTTGCTTGATATCATTATATGTATGAAAATAGGTATATATATGGATATGCTTCTAAATATTTAAGCTTTTCATTTACTTTGCAGAATTTCCCATGAGAATAATGTTACTAAACGAATTTACTAAGCAACATTATGATTTTCATATTTTTTTTTATTTTTTACATATTACTCTTTATTTTTTATCTAATTATTATCATTGTTTTTTTTATCATTACTATGATTAATATTATGATTATTATTATTATTATTAGTAGTAGTAGTAGTAATTAATCTAATTATTAATATTAAATACTTAATTAATATTAGATATATTTTTTTACCATATATAACTTTTAATTTAAATTTTAATTTTCAAATTGTAAAGTTCAAATTTAAAAAAATATTTTTTAACTTTATATGATAGTTGTTATTAATAATATTATTAATTTTAAAGCCTTCATTTAAAATTAATTTTTTAATAAACTTTAATCTATCGTACTGTATTAATCACAGTTGTATTAATCAGGATTAATAATAGTATTCATATTATTATTAATATATTTTATGTTTTTAATCCTACTTTGCTCGTAATCTATAATAGTTTATGTACTAACTATAAATTATAATGATGTGTGTTTTTCAAGTGTCACAGTGATATCTCACTCTTCCATCTTCCTCCCTCTCCCCTGCTTAATTCTTTCTTTCTTCGTCCTCTTTCCCCCCTCCCCTGCTTTACATTTTGTCTTCTTTTTCCCTTTTCTTTTCCCCATCTAAAATTTATTTAAGAGGTCAAATTGACTGGCCTGTTGACTGAGTACACTTCAACCTTCGTAAATTATTAAAGATGGTTTAAAAACAACCCTATACTTATCTTCCATTTTTAATTTAAATCATTCTATGGTCCATCCACTCCAGCCCCCTCTTTCACCTTATATTAATCTAAAACTATCACTATAATCTTGTATTAAAAATAAAAGAAACCAAATTCCTTAGTAATTAGAGATGTGACCTGCTGAACGGAAGACAATGGAGATTTGCGTCCAGTTATCTTCTTCACAGTTTAAAAATCAGTATTTTTCTCGTAGACTAGATACCAGTAAACACTAAGGAATACTGCATACCCTTTTATTGAACTTATAGCTGTGTGTTCTACAATAGCGAAAAGAATGTATTCAAATTTTTGGGCGAAGTGCTAGCGTATACAATGAAGAGATTGTTATACTAGAGTGCGTATCTTAGTACAATAAATTTTCGTTAATTTTTTTTTTTAAATTATAAGTTTTATTATTTAGCCTACAAAATACTACTGCTATTATAAAAAAATCACTTCAACGATTAAATTAACAAATACTTATTTAATAAAAATACAATGTTGTTTGTGCATATGTTTTCATTAAGTTTATATATATACAAAAACCAGTCTCCAGTTCACAATGCGTTAGCGACAACTATAAAAAAATCACATGGTCAAACGCTTAAAAAAACTGGAATTTGGCTCCGGAAAGAAAACTTAATGCATGGTCAGTTGTATGTTGAATGCTCAAGTGTAAGAAATCATGAGAACTTATGTTTCGCTGTTAGAAAGGAAAAAGAAAAGAATATATTTTCTTAATAATTATTGTTTACCATGAAGTCCTACAAAATTAAATTAACTTAATGAAATTATTAAACAGCGAAGTAAGGTTTTTTTTTTCAAAGTATCATTCCCAAAAAATCAGCTTATTCAAATTTCACCGATTGGTTTTCTCAATTGAGTCAAACATCGAGAAAAAATGCTAGAGGTAACATCGCACATACTAAATAGTGTGACGATTTCAAAATGTTATAATATAAACTATTACAGAAGATTGAGATTTTTTCACTCCCTTAAAATCTTGATAATACCCTAGGAGAGGAATATAATTCACCCAATCTCAGCGAATTTTAGAGCTGCTATCGAATTTGGCTTATTACTTATTATATATAATATTTTGTTCACGACTTCTCCAAGTTTAATATTTATGTAAATAAACTATTACATACTTATTGAATCTATAGTACGTTTATGTCACTATAGCAAAAGGAGACACATACGATCGGGTATAGTAAATATATGTGGTAGTATCAATACTTTTCAAAGAGAAAACATCTTCTTTTAATGCCGCCTTAATGTAGACTAGAGTCACACTTCTAATGCCAAAGCTTTCCTCTCCGAACGGCCAGTAATTAGGACTATTATGGTATCTTAAAATGTTAACATTTGAATTCGGAATTCGTTGTTAAATCAAAACGTGCCTTTTCTACGGACAGAGATTTATTATTTATATTTTATAAAATAAATCATGCAAATAGAATTTTTCAATTTTTTTTTAACATTATCGTTTTAATGAAAATGATTTTTGATGGCATGTGTTGTCTTCTACCTTGACAAGAGGTACGTCTGACCGAAAATGGTGTACTGCTGCCATATATGGACAAGAGTTACCTTTTTTTTTCTTTCAAGTCTTGATAGATTCCTAATGCGTCTCAGCGCCGTTGTGGTTGATGAATTGTTTCCACCATGCAACCTAGCCTGTCGCTGAATATTGCTATTTCTACAGAAAGTGTTCAGATTAACTACATTCTTTAGTTCCGGTAGTTCTAACCTCGGCCATACAGCACACTTTTTATCTAATCACCCGCATCCCTTTCATATTCCATTGGTGAGATGTGAGTTCCACTCTAAAAACATCTTTCCACGAACTGTTGCTTTGTGGAAACGATTCTGTTGTGGATTCCGGGAATGGAATCCTGCACAAATAAATAAACCACGCCAGTAATTGAGATAGAAAAATAAGTGTATTAAACGTAAAAATACAGAGTTGAAGTGAAGGTTAGTAGTCCAGGAATGCGGGTTAGTAGAAAGTATATATACAAGTCTCTGTAAGTGAAGCCGTAATTATCTCTCTCTCTCTGGACTCTCGTTTAACTCTCTGTGAACACCCTGTGTACTGTCTCCGTATGTCTCACCCTGACTCAACGTATCTCTACCCGCAGGTATTCTCTTTTTTCATCTAAGTATACGTCGGACGAGTCCATCTTGTGTAAAAGGGGTCTGTCCCACAACAGATTTCTAAGAAGATGTTACCTAGATCACTACAATGTTAACCTATTCAACTTTTGGGTTAATCGTTGTCATCTTCACATTTCACCATGAATTTTGCCTGACTCTGAAACGCTCTATATTGAGTGACATCTGTGCCTTCTACAGGGTGAACCATATTATAAAAATAAACTTACATTCTTCGTAGCTCTCTATATGAATTCAATATCTACTTAGAAATCAATGTTGGCTTCTTCATACTCTCTTTATTTATCTAAAAGATAATCATCTATTGTGAAGGCTTCTGAAGGAAAAACCCCAGAGATCATTATTTTCTTATTTATGTTTAAAACCTATAATTATATAAATGCCACCAAAAATATGAATAAAAACTTAAATTGGTTTCCAATAAATAGTTGGCTATTGTATACGCATGACTAATTTTTTTTTTTCAATCACGTATGTATAATGTTTCGAAAAATTATCCGATAATGCATTTCGCCCATTTCGGGCTAAACCCGATCGAAGACGAAAAAGTGAATTGCGTGTCTATGTATTTGTGTGTTTATTTAAAATAATGACTTCATATATTTTCCCAAGCTGACGTTGCTCGTGACTAGAATTTTTTTTTTTTTAAATAAGTCACTCATTTTCTTTCTTTTTCTAGTCCCGAGCCACGTCAGCTTGGAAAAATTATATGATCTCATTATTTTAAAGAAACACATACGAATACATACACACGCAATTCACTTTTTCGTCTTCTATCTGATGAAACACGAATTGGGCGAAATGCATTATCGGATATTTTTTAGAAACTTTATACTTTCATAAAACAGAGTACACATTGTGTCTGGAAAATATTCAGCAATTTTAATGCCCTTGATGTAAATTGGCACTTAATTCAAACGATCCTTGATAAAATCAAAAGAAGAATCTGCAATTTTATTGGACCTGAATTGGCATCTCTTCTTTACCACCGGCGTAATGCAGCTTCCTTTTGAGTTTTCTATAAATAATTCTATGGTAAATATTCTGATGATCTCTACTCTATGGTAACTAGACGTTGTGAATCAAGACGCATTACTAGATTGGCGGCAAGATCTCTTCATTTTACGGTTATATGTAACCCCAGGTTCTTTGTTAGCGGTTTCTTTTCTCGCACTTTTCTCTCGTGGAAGTCTGGTCCAGGTTCTATCTTTTCCAGTCAAGTTTAATTACGGAACGAAAACAGTCACATAAAATAATGTAAGTTAATTGTTTTCACTCTTTAATGATGTTTTTGTTATATTCTTTCACACAAATAAATTGTATGTCTGTTACTAGCTCTGTTGCCCTGCTTGGGGTTAAATGATTAAAAAAAACCCTGGGATTCGTGAAGGTGAGATTTTGAGATTTCAGTTACATGTTTGTTAAATTTAAATTCGCTTCTTGTAGCATTTCGTTTAAATTACAAGTCGGTATCAAAAATTTCCCAACCAGCATATACTATGATTGTACATTTTAATGGAAATAAGTCCACAGATAACGCTCATTGATATCCAGCGTATTGCATCAGTCTGTCAACAGCCGCCTTACTCTTATCAACGGTTACTTATTAGGCTGTTGTAACTCTGTTTTGTATCAGTTCAGGGAGCAATATGATAGATAAAAATTCTAACAATTTGCTAGAGATTAATGAAATTCTTCATCAGGTTATTAGAAAAGATTGAATAACATTTTTGAGTGGTAAGCTCGGCTGACCTTTGCTAGAGTGTTGGTTCAAGATTAAGAACATTCAAGGTTTTTATTCACTATAAAAACGCTAGATTCTTATGTGATCCTACTACCGGAACTTTCCATTATCATTTCGAATATGAAACATTTGTTAAGCTGAATGTATATTTTGGATGTGCGTCATTTCGGTTTAAGGTCACATTCTTAGATTTCATTTTATTTGTAGAACCCTCATAGAATTCTGGATACACCCAGGGAGGAACTGGCATAATTACATTTTCATATTATGAAGTTTTCACTTCGCCGGTGGTGATGCAAAACTATATTTATGTTACATTGCGAAGGAAAAGAGATCTGATGTCTACAACAACGTCTATAGTTTATAGACCAAGTGTACACACACACACACACACACACACACACACACACACACACACACACACACATATATATATATATATATATATATATATATATAATAGTTGGCCACTCGCATTCGAGTATCTACTAGGGTATCCCTAATTCAGAGGCTCGCCCGGGCACATTTGTGTTTGTTCTGTTTATACTGCAACTATGCTGAGCAGATCTTAGTTACAGTTTCTGGGAGGGAGTGTGATTTTAACATGATAAGGCCAGTAAACTTGTAACTTCGTGCAAGCACAGCTATCGAGTATTCCGTCTACCCAATTTCACTCACCCTTGATATAGTTTTCAGGCACATTCCAGACCGATAACATCAGGAAGTCTCCTTTCTAAAAAAAAACAACCATGGTGATTCGAACGCGGGTCTCATGGTCAGAAAACGAACGTTATAACCACGCGGATACGCGCCCATATATATATATATATATATATATATATATATATATATATATATATATATATATATATATATATATATATATCAGTCAGCACTAGCATGAAACAGACTGTCGCCTCTAAGTGTTGACTTCTATGTTCACTTTTATATTTACACACGCTCTATCTCTCATATTGAGCACTTTATCCCATAAATATAGCACACTTTAAGACTATATTTCTTCATATATATATATATATATATATATATATATATATATATATATATATATGCATATATATATATATATATATTGATATATATATATATATATATATATATATATATATATATATGCATGCATATATATACATATATTGATAAATATATATATGCATGCACATATATACATATATTGATATATATATATATATATATATGCATGCATATATATATATATATATATATATATATATATATATACATGCGCTACGCGCCTGCGAATATGGGTACAGGCATATGTGCGTGCGTGCGTGCGTGCGTGCAGGAAAGCGGAAGAAAAACCGCACGTGGTTTTAATGTATGCTACTCGAAATATCTATACTTGAAGAATGCTTTCATTTGTATCCTTGATGAATATATACTTTGAGTAGCTTTTATTCAGAATCCCTCAAGAATTTAGGAAAGAAAAGCCTAAAAGGCGAAAGCCATTTAAATATGTCCATTCTAATTAGTTGAGACGTCGAATAACTTTTCTTTAGCGTAGAAAATTCGAACGCTCCAAAGCACTTAAGTCTAAAAATTTCGCAAAGATTATAACGAGAAAAATATTGCTTTGGAAACACCAATATTAATTTGAGATGTGAAAAGACTTATGTAATATTCAGATTATCGAAACTAAAGGATATTGTTTCCAAAATCATGACATTGAAGTAAATCCAATGACTATGACAACATAAGATATTATCACTACAGCAAATGCATAGTACATCAATAATTATAATTTCAAAGATAGAATAATGAAACTAGGCTTAGTGCTCGAAGTTTTTTTTTTCCGAAAGCATTAAAATTTCATAGTTTCTTTTAATTTTTAAGTAATTCCTGTATAATTTGTCATTTGTTCTTTCCTGGAACATCCCAGTTATTTATTTCCAGCGATAAATGTTCGTTTATCCGTAATTTATCAGAGTCAAGATTATTATATAGCGTTAAACCGACATCAGCAAATACAGGATGCACCATAAATACATCTCACATTTTAATGATTGTTTAGTAACGTTTATTAAAAAAAATAATTGTTCTTTAGACAAAGAATTACAGTTTTATTCGTTTTGTTTTTAACATCCCAACCATCAAATTCTAGCCTCTATTCGCCATACACTCTTGTAGATGATTTCTAAAGTATTCCATAACTCGGAAATTCGAGCGCTTCGAGATCATCCAGGTGATTTTCTCTTAGGCGCTGATATTTTGGACCTGACATTTTGAAACTATAGCAATATCGATGTTCTAGCAAGAACGACATCATTCCGATGTAGCATGAAAAGAACACACTAATCTCTCTGTTTTGCAATTACAGATTCACCAGTCTTAAAAAGCGTTTCAACGGAAAACGCATGGTGTGCAACGGTCCAAGCCAAGATAGTAGTATAAAAGAAATGATAAGATATTAGCTATATGAAAATATTGTATTTCTGCTGCATCATTTATGCTTTATATAAGTTATATACAGATATCCATGTCTCATAATGTTTATTATTTTCATTCGGACGAACATCCTCATCTTTGTTTTTAATATCACAGCGTCTGAAACGCGCCTACGGTATTAAAGCCGTGTTTCTTGAATTTGGTGACATACTAATTGTGAATTCATTCAGAAATATAATTAGTTGAAACATGGCGTGTAATAAATGGGGAGACTAAATGGTACTATTGTTACCACATCTGATCTGGTGCTTCTGCCATATACATAAGTTTTCTTGACGAAATCCAAAGACGGATTATTGGTGTGACCTGCCATCTCGGCTTCAATCGGCTTAATGTCATTAGTGTTTTTTGTAAATATGTTCATGGTAATTCATTTGATGAGCTTTCCTCTTTGGTATATCGACTTCACGAACTTATAGTTTGTTAGCGAGGTCTCATAATTTTTCCGAAATTTCTATGCTAATAATTTCTTATCCCCAAATTCTTGATTTTGGAAATATGTTCCGGCTTTCTGGTTTCCTCTCAGATAAAATGAAGTGTCATCTTCCGGCTCTATGAAACTGTTCTTTTATTGCCTTCTCCGTTTCTCTCATTCTCAGTAATTCATCGCACCCTAGAAGATTTTATCACCTTGTTTGGAATGAAATGGTTTTCTTTCTAATAACAAGAAGAGAGATACTGAGATATTGGAAGCGGTGTAATAATATTCTTCATCCGTAGAATAAATAAAGGGATCATTTAGAAATTCTGTGCAGATTACACTAATGGAATGACACCTGAAAATCAGAGAGAACAACGGCTGAGATGTGATAATAACAACAAAGACTAGGATATTAGTTCCAATGTAAATAATGATAACTACTCATCCCATGTATTAGAATATAAATTATATATTGTTCAATTCCCCACGACATCATAAATATATAACTCATATTTGTGATCATGTTTGATATCGGTAGTGTGCTGAAAGAGTATAGTAGAATCGTTCTACCAAAATAGATCAGTAAGTATGTTGCCTCTTGAATTGTATCATTAACTTTTTTGCTGAATGTTATAGTGAAAGACACCTTGTCTAAATAATAGACTCTCCTATCTATTATAAGTAGCAGTCAGTAGTAGTCGAGAGAGAAAAGAAGTAGTCAGCGACCACAACTCGATTACTTTGCGTAACACTTTATTACAAGTTCCTAACGTTTCTGTACGTTTAACCTATTTAGGACGCATTTAGTCCGAATACAGTTTCTATTGTGGCAATAACTCCACAACACTGAATAATATTCGATTTGTGTTATTTATAGTTTATATTTGCGTTAGGTTCATTGACATGAAACAGATTTTGTCGAAATCATTAGGTTACTGAATTGTTGTCTTACTTTCATATCGCGGATATCTTATTTGTATTCAGATCTGCAAGCGCGTGGATAAATATGGATCTATATTAATATAAAACATATTCTCTAATTATAAAGGATATGTATTTTCACGCGCTTTGATGTTTTTGATATTCGTACACAAAATTCATTGCTATCAAAGATGAAAATTAATTATCGTTTTATAACCTTAACAATATCGAAAGAGAGGAAATCAGACATATTCTGATATAGCAATTATTTTCATGAAAATTATAAATGCGGAGATACGATGTTGAGTTAAAAATTCGTTTTATTATATAGGGAATAAGGAACAAAATAATACATTTAGTACATATATACATCACAGGTTCACACCCCTACATCTCAACATCGTCACCATCACTTTCAATGGCAGTGTTCCACCTAAGAATGAGAGCAGTTATACCACCTTCGTAAAACTCAGCTGCCTACCGATGTAGCCAATTCCTTACAGCAGTTTTCATTTCTTCATCACTAACGTTTGCCCATCCATACCACTTTCAATGACCCAAAGAGATGGAAATCTGAGGATGCTTCTTCAACAGGTGGTAGGGTGTTTCTTCATTAGGGAATGATGAAGAAGTGGAAAATGCTGTAAGGATTTGGCTGCATCAGCAGCTAGTTGAGTTTTACGAAGCTGCTATACATATCGTCATTCGTAGTTGGAACACTGCTATTGAAAGAGGAGATGACTATGTTGAAAAGTAGGGATGTGAATCTGTGATATATAACTTCATCTTGATATATTTGAGTGCGCTTCTTATTTCTCCTATAATAAAACAATCTGCATTCATTTTGATTCAACATCATGCTTGTGCGGGAAAATACAAATATTTTTTAAGATTTGTTTTTGAAAATTATTTACCTGAGCAAGAAAACATTATAGAATATGGTTTGATCCTCCGCTCAGGATGTTCAAGTATCATTTTGTCTGAAAATAAAAAAAAACAAAAAAAAAACAAAGAAACGTCTAATACATCAACCATTTTAAGCATCTTTGGACTATTTGATAATTAGTGAAATTTAATTATTTATTACCATTGCACCAGTAAATTAATCTATTTATTAAATGATTACTTACAAAAATAACTGCAACATTTAAATTCTACCTATGTCCTCGTATTTCAGGAAAATACCATAAAAATCTTGATGGGTTCTACATTATTGAAAATAAAATTACGCACAATATTAAAATCTCTCTTTTGTTAAAGAAACCCGCTATGATTGCATTTATACCAATAATTGAAACAGCGAAACTGCAAAATAACGAAACTCTATATTTCAATATCATCTTATGTTATTGTAGATTCTCATGATAAAAATACGAAAACTACTCAACGAATATTGTAACAAAACGTTTACTATCTTAATGGACTTTTTCAAGAATTGCAGAAAATAGTTTCAAAGGAGTTTTTACCAGTTATTTGGATCGCGTTCACGCCTAACTATTGATCAATATTAATAATTTATAAATAAAATCAATAAATCGATAACAATTAACTCAGTTAATTTAGTATACATATTTTAAAGAGAATGTTCGAATTTAGCATGTATTAAGAAGACGAATTCTGACTCTTCCGATTTGTAGTGACCTATATCAGTTTATCCATCTATGATAATTAAAATAATTTAAAATATAGCTAATCCCGCCTATCTAATTGTTATGGTGTCCTTTTTCTAAAGAATCTATTTTGGACTCTTCCGCCTACTATGAGATTAGTAGGAGAGAAGGCCTTGGGGGAACAGTCGAATAGATTGAACGCTGGATTATCCGACACATACTCACTAGTCCTGTAATACTCTTCTGTTGTGCTTACTGTTTAATATAGGCTATATCTGCAACACTTATTTTGTTATTTCTTTAACCATTTACTTGGTCACAACACTAATAATCTCTAGGGTAAAACCGGTAATATCTGACTTTGTTACTCATAATGGTCCAGTGACAATCATATGTACATTAGCGAGTCATCACCCAAAACAAGTTAGAAACAGATGGCCGCCACTCATTGTTGTTGACCGTAGTCCATTTCTGTTAACTCTCTCTCTCATATATATATATATATATATATATATATATATATATATATATATATATATATATATATATATATAATATTACACTGCGAATATATTTTAAGAATACCCTGTGCGGAATACCTATTCGGCCATATATACAAATTTTAATGCTCCCTGTTTTTATAATTTTGTTGTACTTACAAGACGTAATAGGAACCAATCAGTCGTAGCTCTCTCTCTCTCCTTTAAAAAATCTTTAATTTTCGAAATATGAGTATGTTACTAATATTTTTATTACTTCAAAATGTATGTTACCACCATTACTAGGCTGTCTTTTACGTATTCTTCTTCGAAATTAATGCAGTTATACAATCGGTGCACGGGTCTGGAAGATGACCTCTAGTGACATAAACTACGTTGTACCAGTGCCACTACTCCATCGTCTGTTTGTAACCGTATACTGGATAAATTTCGGATGAAGGACCCAAATATATAGTAAACGGAATCAACTAACTCACGAATATCAGTTGAATGTAGTAAATAATACTAAACAACCATTTTTTTCATAATTGTGGTATTTTGATGTGGTTGTTATTAGAACTTCGATGCACAGTACTTCACTGTGCTATCAAGTTCACGATAAGCACAACTTTTGTCATTTAGATATCACATACCTTTAATTTTTTACTTTGATGATTGTTTCCATATTTGGAGGGGTCGGTGACGATGAATGCTTCTAATTAGGGAATCAATGTTCGCTTTCTTGTGTATAATCTTCTTGAGTGAAGTCTCTTCAAAAAGCGTTCACACAGAGATAACTATGTTTTTTTTTCAGAATTGTCAGTTGTCCGTAAATTTCCTTGTGAGAATACTACTTCAAATAGATTATGTAAACATGAAACATAATGGGTTGGCTGATTTTTAGTCGTTCACGTTCCCACACTTTAGACCACAACAAATTTATCGTCAGATATAATATACTTGCATTTCCGATTGAAGCACACTTCAAACTTTCTCTTAAACAAGAAAGTTTAAAATTACTTAATTCGTGTCAATTTTGCATCCCTACGAAACTGGAAGTTTATAAGTTGCATTTTAGACTGTTGATACATTTTTTACTGTAAAAACAAGTCTCACAGGCAACAAAAAAGATAATATACTGTGTACAGTGAAGGTTCGTTATCTGACAGAACTGTACGGGTGTAGTAAGCTAAGGTTAGAATTGGTGATTGCAGCTTTATTGAAGAAGAACGTTCAGGCAAAACCCCCACTACAGATGACAACCAAAACAAGACATTCATTGAGAATAACCCGCATAAGACAACACGCCAACTGGCAAAAACACTAAATTTATCAAAATCCATCATTCATTATCATTTAATGAACATTGTGTACTCAAATCGCTACGATGTTTGGATACAATATGATCTGAGTGATAATATTTTTGGAATCGCATTTCATCTGTGATTTGCTCTTTAAACGCAGGGAAAATGAACCCTTGATGAAGCACGAGAGCGACTACTAGAAGGATCCGTGAAAATGTCTTATTAATCCTAATTCATATTTCTTCAGTTAATCATTGAATACGCGCATGGAGAGTTCTACAATATAATAAACGGAGGATTAGGTAGAAATGAAAAGCTTTGAATTTTACAACTTATTCCATTTCATCGAAACAGCTCATTAAAAACTTCAATCTCCCCCTCTTTGTATCTATCTTACAATTTTCTCACTAAAATCAAATAGTGTTTTCCCTTCTTTTCATGTGATGAAACCGGAATAGTCCATTATTTATCAGCTATTAGTAGGAGACGTTAAACACATTTATTTTTGTTCTTACTTTCACGCCAAATCCCATTCTTACGAATATCATTCAAAATAATTTTTAAACAATTCAGCAGAAAATGTTATTTAATTTAATGTATGGTAATTGGATTTTTGGCGATTACCTTACTCTGTTTTCGTCGTATGAAAAAATGTCTGGTTTATTTCGGTTGCCATTGATTCCCAGCCGCTTGGCTAGAATCAAAGTTTAGTTTCTATTCTCATCAGCTTAATCTGATTGTCTCTCTGTCCACAATTACCTTTCCGTCTTTCTGACTTTTAATTTCATTTCCTCACTGAAATCAGATAATGTCTTTCCCTACGTGATCAAAATGCGGAATAGCCCATTACCTATGAGATCCTTGCAGCCTGTAACGGTGTGCTGCCTAACGAAGAGAGGAACATTATAATTGGATATGGAAAAGGATCATAATAGTGTTGATAACATATGCAAAATGTTTTATATTTATTGTAATATATATGCTGGATAAGAAAATATGTGTATCATATTTTTTGAATATGCCATGTAATTATATGAAAAAACAATAACAAAAAAGTAATCCTCTTAAAAATATGACAAATCCAATTCATATTCCTCTGTTTATATAAATTGATACCGTTTGCACCTTTCCATCTTTGTTTCTCAAGACTTATCGTTTTTCGCGGCAACGATAATTCGGCTCAGTGAGGACCGTTTCAATGGAGATACACAAAGAAAAATTGACATTTAATATTTAGAGTTCCGTTTATACATCGAGAGATACGAGGACATTGGAAAGTTTCTTTCTGACGTATCTACTCGAAATCCACACTGAATGCTATGCAAGATGTTTAGGAGGATTTATACGGTTTCACTTGTATATTAGATTTCAATCTGTCGTATGAACCACGTGGTCTTTCATGCAGAAGTTACTGAACAGCGTAAAGAGAATATAATTGATTTTCAACTCGTGTGCATTCAATACTTCAGATTATGCTAAATTTATATATGTCTCAGCAAAAATCCAAAACAGACTAAGAGCTACAAAGAAAAGGAGGTAGTACGGATTCATGATCATCCACTTCTTGAAGGTACACGACATTTATGACGAATATTTGTGTTATAATTTAGTACCACTATTTACACTAGTAATCTCCTGCAAAATGTGGCAATATTCGAATCGATTTAAATATGAATGCAACATATTTGTATGGATATACGAATATAAATTCAAATCCCACCACCTAAAAAAATCAACGTAATTTATTATATTTTGTCTAGGCAGAAAATTATATTTAATTATATTAAGATCTTTATATTTAACTATATTAAGTTTTTTGTAATATAAAATTTATAAAATAAAAGACAGAAATATGAAGAGAAATTTGTGTAGCACTGATTGTTTACTGAAGCTAGCGGCTCTGTATACCTGATCGAAACGGTATTTAGAAAAAAAGAACGTTTGATTCTAAAACGGAAGCTAGATCTTGACGTTTGTAGTCTCCGTTTCTTTCCTGTGATCTATTGTCCGAATAACGCGAAAGCTACCAGAAGCCTTTCAGGACAGCTCTTTATCAAAACCAAGCAATTTGTAATTCAGCCAGAACGCCCTAAGGCATATCCTGTTAAATGTTGTATCTTTAAATAAGTGAGGCTATCGTTAAGCTTATCAAAGAAAGATTGCTAAGCGAGTTCGAATTGTGTCTGCGATTACTAGCAAGTACTTGCATGAAATTTCCATTTGCGTAATCAATTACCGACGTATATACTATCTGTAGCAAGGCAACAAAACACGTGGTGTTTACAAAATTTATATCAGTGTAAAGAACGCAAATTACCATAAGTTTCATGACTGCTTCATTAGAAATTCATGAATGACTATTTCAGAGATAGAGTAGATGGGAAGATACTAGGTGATGCTGAGAATCTCTCAGCTCGACAAAGAACGTTTCCAAAAGAAATTCTGATCATAAAAATATTTTAGATTTAGATTTTTGGAAGTGGGTCTGAACAATCAAGAGTGTGAGACTCACCTTCGCAAGGAGGTTTCCAACTAGCGTCCAGTTGGCTGACAAAAATAAAAAGTGTTGTAACTCAATATATGTCCTTCTCTTAAATACATTCACAGAGTGGATATTGTGCTGGATATTTATTAAGCACAATATCCACACTGGAATCATCAGCCAATCAGAATAGACTTGCCCGTAACAGAGTGGAATCTTCCAGGCTCTTATATAAACCACCTACCAATTTGCCCTGAAGACTTTTCATTCAGTCAGACCCAACTTCAATTACAGTCGAGTACTGTCTATTGATATTACCAAACTCTACAGGGTCAAACAGATTATTCCACACGACTGTCATTATTCATGATGATGATATTTTTTCATTCTAGAAAAAGAAATTGAAACTTCATCATTATAAAAAACGAACCTTTCACTACATACAAAGGTAGCAGTAGTAAAAAAAATACAAAACAAAAAAAGAACATATATGTATCTTCTTCGCTCCGTGCAAATCGAAGTTGACGGTTCCAAAAGCTTCTTTTAGCCCCACAAAATTTTGGAACAATTCCAAACAAGTAAGCACAAATTTTAAAGAAACGAAAAGAGACAATAACCCTGAAAACATTTAACACACACAAAACCAATACAGTAAATAACATTTAGGAAAGGAAAAATATACATTCTTGTTATTAATTTCAAGACGTGTCTCAAAGTCTTATTGTTTATGTTATTGTTGTACTTTATATAAATTTTATTTTCAGTATAAAAAAGAGAAAAAGTATCCCATATCAATTACTAATACATCTAACCAGGTAACTTATATTAATAACACCCAACATCATCCCGTTACACCACTATACATATTTTAACTCCCTACTAACTCTAAATTCTCGTGCCAAACAGAAAAAAAAAACTAGTTATTATGAACCAAAAGATGTATAATGCGCAATTAACAATTAAGGCTTAGCCACTGCGTAAAAGTTTATCGGACAAACCTTTACAGTTATTATTATGCTTCTATTTGCCAGTCATAATTTACCGGCAATCTCGTGCTAGAAAATATATTTAAAATCGTTTCCCCACTCAGCAGGTACTAATATTAGCATTAGTGTATCTATTGATACGCTAACACTGAATAACCTATAACGAAAGTCGAGATAAAAGTACGTACATGATTAAAAACTTTTAATAAGTACATATTATATTATACAAAAGTGTTACTACGACACCCACGTGTCCTGAAACAGAGGAATGCACGCATTGCCCCCAACACAATAATGTCTGAATTGAGGTACATAAACAATAACCACAAATCTCTTACTTTCTCTGACTTTCCTGATAAGGTGAAATAAAGTGCCACACCGTAGTTTGAGACCCAAGGTCTCTTTTCCGCCCAACAAAACCTAGCGAAACTAATGTACGTTCTCTAGGAGTGTGGATTTGAGAAAATCGGGAAGATGTTAACCGTTCAACGAACGAAAGCAAAAACTCCTAAAAGCAGTCTCGTAAAAAAAGGAAGGCTGAATTCACACGTGACCAACAGACATGGGATGTCAGAATCCGCGCATCCAATATAAAGGAAGACTATCATTGTCTCTCCATAATATACAAGAAAAGGAAAAAATACAAAATATTACATGAGACTGTTACAAAAAGTACTTTTGTGCCCCTTATAAATAATTAAGATAGGATAATATTTACAGATATTTTGCGAAAAAAGGATTACACATCAAAAGTAAAAAAAAGAAGGATTGCTGTTTAGGAAAAGATACAAGGATTCAATTTCGAAAACGACGAAAGATGAAACAAGTCAAAAAGGCTAAAATAACGAAAAAAAAAAAACAACTTTTACTTGCCACATGAATGTCTCTGGGGTATGAAACCAACCGCAGAAGAATTTTCGCTTTAATTTCAAAATTATTAATTTGTATGCAGCTAGCTTGTAACTTAGAGCGTTCTCGCCAATATGTTTTCTTCTCATTGAGGTCAACAAGCCTTCTCAACTTGATGCCCATTTTCCTCTGATTATTCCTTCTTGATGTCAAAGGTATTCTGATGTCAATTTCCCTCTGACTGTTTTTTACTTGATGTAAAAAGAATTGTCCTCATGTACTGACTTGAGTTCCGTTTATGAAAAAAAAATGAAGACTCACAAAAGGTTGCCATTCGGGTCCTCACTTTGCATAAAATTGAAATGGATCTCTATAAATTTAGACGGTTTTTAACGGCTTAGCCTAAAAAAAACTGTGTATATTTCTGAGATGAGGTATTATAATTATTTACACTATTGTTCGGACTGTTGATCTCATCTACGTTGCTATATTCACGAAAGTTTTGGCCGTTGTATGCTCTGGCTTTCTTCACTTGATTCGAATTTCGAACTGAACCCTTTATTTCGTCCACAGAAGTAGAAGTGTCATGCTTCTTCCGAATATCTTTGAGGACACCTGAGTCAGTGGATAAAAGCGTTGGGTAGATCCAGTAAGTTAAAGGGAAATAACTGAGACACCAGAAAGAGGCATGTCACGTGGAATTAGGCAAAATCTACTCCGGTGGATAAAATAAAAAGTTCAGTTCGAAATTCTAAACACCTGAAGAAACCTTGAGCATAAATCGGCCAAAACGACGGGAATACGGCAACACAGATGAGAACAAAAGTCCGACGAATGTGGATAGTGCAAACAAAGACTAACAGTTAAGAAAATTAGTTCATACCACAATAACATGTAAACCCTGATGTAACATACTGAAACTAATATTAAACTTTAAAATTCAAACAGATTTCTTATTATTTATACTAACATGAATTAATCAATTAAAAACGATATTTATTACTGTACGAATAATTTTATCTTTTCTTATTTTGCATAATTCACCTGTCAAATTCGTTGTATTTAGCCTATTATTCTGAAAGTTATGTTTTATATTCCTTCTTTATTCTTATTAACATATAAAAAAACTGGCATCATACGGGCATTAGATTCTGAGGAATGGATAAAAATGTTCGAAATTGATTTGTGTATGAATAATTTCGTCGTTCATTACACTCACACACACACACACACACACACACACACACACACACACACATATATATATATATATATATATATATGTATATATACATATACACACACATATATATATATATATATATATATATATATATATATACACATATACACACACATATATATATATATATATATATATATATATATACATATGTATATATATATATATATATATATATATATATATATATATATATATATATTACTAGCAAAATGCATTTACAAAATAAGCGGTTATATTTAGTTTGCATAACAATTTTGTAAAAGCATATTTTACTAAATAGTTAATCTCCACTATATACAAGCAATATTTCTCTAATATTTCTTTGAATGATGTTTTATTATTAATCCATAGGATTTAAAAATTCATTTGTAAGTTAGCCGAATAAATATGACTGTAGTCACATCTAAAAAATATAAAATATATGAATTCTTGTTTTCTAAAAATACTTTTAATTTTCTTTGTTTTATGTCAAAATCAATACTATATATTAATCAATACTATATATTAAAATACTTTAAGGTTTAAATATGACTTCTTTTTCATAACATTTTAGTTACTTTTTCTTGTTTTCCTTCGAGACAAAAACGTCTTGGTAGAGTGCATATATAAATGTTGCGCATTCAAAAACCATTGTTTGAAATCGTAGTAACTTTTTGTATTTAAAAACATTTTGTGGTAGTTGTTTTTACAAGCCTGGCTTGTGGTGATTAGAATCTTATAAGTTTAAATCTTCTATGACCGCTTCGCTGATATCGTTTTACCGGCCACTTACAACGTATATAAAGCTGTAATATTACAGGTAATACTGAAAAACAGCTGTAATACTACTGAGAAAAGTGACGCATTGAAAATAATTCCTTTCTGCTACTCTGTAGAATAAGGGTGCGATGGATAAATTGTCGTCTAAATTACGCTAAAATTAAAATAACATGGGCATGTCATTTGACATCTATTTGCCGAAAGTACACAAAAATACCTTGAAATAGTAAAGAGTAAATTTATTCAATAGAATCCCCATTGGTTTAAACTTAGGCATCAAGACGACTTCGTAATCTGTTGTATTCTTCTGGGGCTCTCCTTTTTTAAGTTGGTGAATGCTGCCATAATCCTTGCCTTCAGTTCCTCTTTGTAGTTACAAAGAGTTCTGTTGGTCTATTGCTCAAATGCACCCTACACATAACAATCAAGCGGACTTCTGTCTGTGGGGTTAGGTAGTCAGATGTCAGGTGATGTGGTGGCAGAAATTGTCTGTCAACCATGACTAATTACTTCTCCTTGTATTGCACGGTTCAGAGTCATATTTCCAGACATAGGATCTTACAGCAGCCACACTCTTCACTCAGGGCAACCATACCTTCTCAAAGCACTGGATGTAGGAACCCTGGAAAGATGAATGTGGACATAACGTCGCTATCACTATGGAGCACACTAAACATCTTCGTAATCACCATTAGACACAACCAACTCTTTCTGAATCCTTTGCACTGTCCTCAGATTGACACTAATGTATTCTGAAATGTTCATATTGGAGCTTCCGGCGCGAATGCCAAATTTCTGGAAGAGTGAAGTGCAACATAGTGCTCTTTTTGTCACAGACGTTTCCCAACTCACCTTTCTATACTGTGCAGTCGGCAAAATCGAAAACGAACAACGCGAATATATATATAAAAAAAAAATGGCGACAATTTATCCATCGCACCCTGTATGTGATCAGTTACTAGGAGTATGCAAACTCAAAGAATATCATATCTTGGAGGCTGTTCCTGAAATTATTATGCCACTCTTTATTATATAATTAATGCTCTTATGAACAAAATTTGATATCATTTACACTAAATGGGTAACGTACAGGGAATTTTGAACTGAACCCTTTATTATCTACGACGGTAGACTTTTTCACTCTTCATTTCTAGGGATATCGTCCTATTTTATGTTTAATACTACACCGTTACTGCATTCCCGTTTCCAATATGTCGATATACACACTACACGGATGGAACACAAATTACCCCTGTCTCCATGCACGAACTAACGCTTTAATTCACTAGACTATTGTCTCTTAGGGTAATTTTGTGTAGAATACCTATAGCCTTAAACCAAGCATGTCTGCTGAATAGGACTAATGCTGCTCCCCTGTCATGTTGTTTTTTATTGCTGCTGATGCCCAAATGTAACATTGTGATACCAACAAATATGGTGACAATAGTCCCAATATAAATAGTGCTATAATGATAAATCCTTTTCCTAGAAATTCCGGCAGAAAATTTCTGATAATGACAATTTTAAGAAATATTTATTAGCACAATACATACCGTGTATTTACGCTCCTCAAACTTATTAAAAAATATTGACGTTTTATCAGGTTTTAATAGCAAACAAGCTAAATGTTGCTTAATTTTCATTTATTCGTAAAATAATACCTGTTAAGAAAAATATAATATATAAATAAAATATTTTATATTTAAACACATATTCACGTTCTTTTTTCTTGTGGGTGGATTCAGATTCGCAACATAATAATAAATTAATTACAATAATACTCTCTAAAATTACTTATTTTACAGAGAACAGATTTGATGCTCAATTTTTGTTCCTTTCATTAAATCACATAAATATTTTAGCGAAAGAATCTGAATAAAATTATACTCGTAAAAAGATTATATAAATATTTATGGGGCTTTATGCATATATCCAAATACGTTTGTCTCTTTGATAATTTTTAGCACAGAGTTACTGAAAGGGTTTTATAACCACAGAAGATGTGAGAATAGTTAGAGGTCAGTAATGGAGGTGCCTAAAAACAAATCAATCCATATTTGTCATTTGAGACTCAGCGATGACTAAAGGATATAACTGGCAGTAAGGTACAAAATAATCTAACCTGTATGTTATTAAAGTTGTGGAGTACGAGATTTGTCCGTAAATAATCCAGCCGTATATAATTAATTACAAAAATAGTCTCCTGTGGTTATCGCATCATCGTCCACCTCAAAATATTCAGAGTAAAAAATATACACAACGTATACTTATCTCAGCATCTGTTTCACTTTTCAACATCGTATGCAAATTAAACATCTCTGGTCAAACCTGACGTAGTAAAATCCCTGGTATTAGGGGAAATTACATCGCGTCCGTACAACCAGTTCTGGAGAGACTAAAAAATGTATAAGTATTGTTGTGAATATGGATTATCTCCCCTTTGATAATCCAAGCTATAAAAGCTGTGCATTTCCGCTTGTCAAGTAGACGAGTAGTAAGATTGAATAAAAGATTACTAGACAGAATCTCTTGTCCTGTTTTCATTGCAAGTATATTCTGAATAGGTATAGTGCGACGATCATGGCCGGACGCATAATGATGATCTCACTTGAAACTTTCTCAGATAATAGATTTCACTGTTCAATCAGACGAGATAGAAAAATTAAAAAAAATAATAAACCTAAAACTGGAAAAACAAAAGGATTGAAAAGAATTGTGGGATATGACAATGACATTTTAACCGTTGTTTTGTAGAATTCGGTATTATTCCAAATAACATCGAAGAGAATTGGAAACGTTAAACATTTGATGAATAATGGAAGCTCTCCAGGGTAGAGAGGTACAGAAAAATAGCTATCATAATAAGGAGAAAAAAGCGTATTGACTGAACATGATATCTCTTTATCGCTAATATATGTGATGTGCGACTCGTTACTGGAAATTTGAAACAATAATAATAATAATAATAATAATAATGAGGAGAAAAAGAAGAAATTAATTTCAAGATATTTTTAATTACATTTTTCTGTCAGGATATCGTAAACATATCTCAGGAATATATCTTTTAAAATAGCTTATATGATAATTTGAACGACACAATTGACACCGATGAAAATATTTCTGCGAAGATAAACATTCAATATTTTCTATCGAATATACTATATGAAAGCAGGTTAAAGAAACTATCTGCTATTATTCCATATATATATATATATATATATATATATATATATATATATATATATATATATATATATATATATATATATATATATATATATATAATGATAATAAGAAAACGGAGACTTTACTTAGCCATTTCGTTTAGGATTTTTAGTTCCCGAACACCAAGATGTTCAACTCATCAGAACGGAACCCCCTCTGCAAAGAAAGATTAATACATGAATTGCACTACTATTGGTCTTTAGCGTTATGAGAATTTCCCCAGCCATTTAACATGAAATATATAATAAAATTATTTTTTCTTCTTACCAGCACCAGAAAGGAAATGGATAACTTAGATATTTTCAGTTATTTAAATTTAATTTAAACCCTTAAAACTTCGGTAAACCCTGCCTGTGATTTAAAAGTAATTTTAGGCTTAGAGAAAACATCATTTTTCGTGAAAGCATCATCAATTCGTTATCTGCCGTAGTTGAGTTTTCATGACGACGTCCGCCCACACTCTGCTGTGAAGTATCCGTGAGTTGAAGGAGGAAATGGTGATGTTCGCACCACCACACTCATTTCTGCCCCCTTCAAGGCACCTTTCAAGAACTTCTCCAAAAATATACTAGTAAATTTCCAAAGTCTATAATGAGAGTGTTATAACTGAAGAGAGTATTAGAAATGAAATTGTAACTGCTATTGTATTAAACTCAAATATTATAGAAGAATTGGAGAATTTATGAGAAAAATGTAATAAGTCTGACAGTCTTCTGGAGAATGACCGTATTTATATTTGTTGGACACCTCAAAAATACCCTAATTTCGGACCGGTTATCCCTAAGCTAAAATTTCTTACTCTTTGTGGAAACGCAAATTATAGTTATGAACGCTTTTAAGAAGTTTCTTGCTCAATTCGAAAACAGCGTTATTAGTGTACGTTTAAACATTTCACCTCCACTATCTGAAGATCTATCTTTATAATCTGTTGCACCAGTAATTCAGCATTTATCCATTAGTGATAATAATTATGAAGCGGCAATTCGGATATTCAGACATGAAGTTATAGAAAACGAATTCATCATTAATGAGATTTTTAACCAGATATGAGGGAAAAGGCCAAATTTGGATTCTGATCTTGTGTCAGTCAGACAGTACTTAACCGAAGGGAAGGCTAAATTGCACGAATTAATTACATAATGGGTAATAAATTTGAATGTTTCGTCAGAGTTTCTAAAATGCCTGGAAATTTGAAGAAGGAATTAATCAATTGGGCACGTTCAAATTATCTTTTGCTCAATTATATTTTAGACAATTTTGGTCTCGTGAAAATTTTTAAATTATTACCAAATCCGAACTGAGTCAGGTAGTTGCGAATCCTTCCAAACCGTATAGATTAAACAGTAAATCTAATCAAGGTAAGAGGGATAATAACTCCGTTCTGAAAGACTTTAATGCAAATATAAAGGGTAATAAATAAAGTTGCAATTTTTGTAACAAGGAAGGACAATACTTTTATTAGTGTAAATTATATTGCTGTCTCTCAAGACAAACTTGTTAGGTGTAAGGAAGCAAGGTTAGGTGAGCTTAGCGCCAATCCTAATCATTCTAGTAAACAATTGTTACAGAAATAAAAAAATAATATGTTTAAGTAGGCTATGTCATTCTGAATCTCATGTGACGGTTTGTCTCCTTCATATGATAGTAATAATGTATCTACTAATGTATGTTTGGACACTACTGTCAATAAATCAGATTTGTCACTTCATATAGTGATGATAACTGTATTATTAAATAATATTAATATTCACTGAACTATTTGTTAGATACAGGAAGTCAAAGATAACATTTTTCTGGTTTTATACTGGAAACATTGAAATGTATGAAGAAGGCGTCTCCCTCTTTTGTTTCTGAGGTTAGGCATTTCGTTAAAGCACAAAGAAAGACGTTGAAGCATGCAATATTAGAGGACCTCATTGCTGTGAATCGCAGGAAGATGCCTGTTTATCAATATAAAGATTAAAGGTATTGTCTATATAATTCAACAAAAATGCAAAGAAGTGTTACAGGTTAACTGCGGATTTTGCTATGGTTCATCAGGACATAATTTGCATAAAATGTTTGATCGGAGTAAACAATCTGTGCAACCTCTGTAGTTGATCAAATGTGTTAAGTGTACTGCGTGGGAAACTTCTATACCATTTTGTATTTATACAATTTCTTTGTATTCAAGTCAGAAATCTAAAGTCTAATTTTCTTCTAATAGGACAATTCGAATTTTAATACAATCATAACTCGTTATTGGGCGTGTCCGGTTGTGCATGTGAACTTTGTTTTAGAACGAAAGTCTGAATAATTGGATCCATTGATGTATAGTATTGAATAATCCAGCGTAGTAATTTCTGCGTTGATAATCTGATAAAGAGAGGGAATTCTGCTGACAAGCTAATGCATTTATATAAGGAATCATTTTCAGAAATGGAAAATGGTAATTTGCAGTTGAGCTTGTGTAATTCTAATGGTAAGGAATTAAAGAGATCAAATGGGAGAAGGCAATAAATTAGTTGAACACGCTTGTGATTTAGACAGAGTATTAGAATATAAATATAATACAGTCGATGATATATTATAAATCCGGTTTGACTGTTTAGATGTCAACAGTGATACAAAAAAAAGATTTCATCTCAGAATTCTAGCGTATTCGACAACATTTCGCTATATTTAGCAGTTACGATTAAGCGGATGATACATGTGGCAGATTTATGGAAATTAAAATTATCTTCGGATCAGGTTATCCCTGAAGAACATAAAAATGGTCCGTTTTCGCTAAAGATTTATTACAATTAAATACGATTACATTTTCTCGAAATATCTTTGACAATTTACTACAAGACAGCTTATATATATTTTGTAAAGTATCTAAAAGCGCGTATGGGTTTTGTCTTGTACGTTGTTCGAGAAGGAACTAGAATACATTTTTTCTGAGTCTTTAAGTATTTAAACTGAGTATATTTTATAATAAATATAGTGTTTTGAATGGGCATACATTTTAGTTTTTAAATTTGACTATCATCCCGTCTGCGAAGTAACACATATCAAATTAATGTATTGATATTTTACCGACTATAATACGTTTGCTGAAAATGTAAAGCCAGATAATTGTTTTATATTGTAGTAATTCTTTGGAGATAATAATGATTTACTGTTACAATTTCTACTAATTGATCTACAGATGGCGTGTGGTGGGGGAGAGCAAGGTTTATTCATACATTTCCAAATGGTATTTGGCCGTATGTAATTATTACGGCCAAAATTGGGATTAGAACTCGGCTCTGCAATTTCCAAATCCGAACCGGTATCAATTACAATAACCGCACATCCAAGCTTATAGCACGCCG
Organism: Acanthosepion esculentum; assembly: GCA_964036315.1. Lineage (NCBI taxonomy): Eukaryota > Metazoa > Mollusca > Cephalopoda > Sepiida > Sepiidae > Acanthosepion > Acanthosepion esculentum. Next base: position 58,231,525 of record OZ038486.1, on the reverse strand, counting down.
TATTTCTAAGTCGTCACAAGTTTAAGTATCGACCAGGCTCGGCGTGCTTAACAATGGTTATCGTACGAGAACCGGTTTTTCAACGTGATATGGTCGTAAGTCATGAATTAATACACACACACACACACACACACACACACACACACACACACACACACACACATATATACATATATATTTATATATATATATATATATATATATATATATATATATATATATAATTTATTTCTTAAGTTAGCACATATTGTTCTGTGGTCAGCACTCCCGTCCATCTCTTCTTGACTATATATATATATATATATATATATATATATATATATATATATATATATATATATATATATATATATATGACTAATTTAAACAATTCATATTAGCAGTTGACATCTGAGCAATCTTGTCCAACATCTTTGAAATTTCTCTAGTTTAGAACTCTAATACTTTATCAGTGTGATATAATATTCTATCTCTAGTGTCTATTAATTAGGAATTGTATCTACTTGCAAGTGATGGTTATATGTGTGCGAAAGAGGCAGATGTCAAAACACCCAGGGTATATTCGTCCACCTCGTAGAAACCTAACCCATTATGTGTCTTGTTATCAGTTGAAAACGTTCACTGGATTTTCTTGTAAGTTTTCCGAATTTAGAGCAATGCATGCATAAATCTATATAAACAGAATATACTGACGGGGAACAACCAATAGGTGAAGCAATGTAACCCCATCTAAAAGAATAAAAGAATTACTGAACCTTGCAAAAATCAGTAAGTATGATCTATAGTTTCATGCAAATGCTCGTACAAGCACGGGGGAAGGAAGTTTTCGTCAGATGAGTTGTTATGTCATTTTCGCATTGCAAAAGATTATATGAAAATGATTGTCTGGAAAGGTCTTGATATGGAACTACCTGACCAAATAGGTGAGAGCAATGGCCTCACTTTATTTGTTTTCGGAAGGACTTGCTTTAGCAAAGCAGGAAAATCTCGTTATATGCCTGGTCATTTCACCATAGCAATGACCAACTACAAAATAGAATTAAGTACTGCGAAAGCTTTTCAGGTCAGCTGGTCGACTGAGAAAAACATGCTAGCATTCACAAACAGATACCTGAAGATATAATAACTTCAGGTATCTGTTTGTGAATGCTAGCATGTTTTTCTCAGTCGTAATGTAACGAAAAAAGTGCTTGCCCTTTTTATTTATTAAAAGAAATGCTATACAGCAAATTTGACATTCAGTTTGTCCTTAAAGTATTCCTCATCAGCATCCAGAAGTTTTTTCAAACGTGCTCCTGCTGCGCAATGATTTAGCTGTAAAAGAAGTGTGTGATTTCCTGCTCCAAGTCTGTCTCATTTGCGAAGTATTTCCCACGAAGGTGGGTGTTCAGGGAATGAAAGTGGTGGTAACATTTTGGCCTAAGTTGAGGCGGGTAAGATGGATGGGACACTATCTTCCAGCCAAGTAATCATGCTGTATCACTGGCCAAACGTGCCACATTAGGACTGGTATTGTCATGGAGGAAAAGTACACTCTTCTAGTTAATCAATGCTAGCTCCTGCCTCAATGCCTGTTGCAACTTCTATGAGTACAGGACGGCAGCGGTGGTTTGGTTCGTTGATAGCAGCTCATATTCCACAACTTTCCCCGACTAGTCCAGCAGTAGAGAGCATGATCTTGAGTCGGCGTAGAAGTGGACTCCTGGTGAGCTGCGCAGAGTGCTATTGTGACAACCAATGTCTGGCATTGTTTGGAGCGTCATAGCGAACCCAATTTTCGTCACTGGTGAGCACTTTATCAAATATGGGTATATTTAGGTGCCGAGAAAGCAAAGATAACTGCCACTTGTTGTTCTTTATTGGTATCCGACAGTGTGAAGGATACTCACATGCTCAACGTGTACGTCTTCCCTAGGCGGCATTGGTAAAATCTCCCTGTTTCGTCAGAAGCCTGGATGCGTTCGACAATCTCACCACAGGTTTGGCTGTTGTTCTCCACATTGGCCGCCTTCAAGAGCCTCATAATCCAGGACCCGGGGTCAACTACTCCGGAGTTCATCACAAATTGAGTGATCTTCCGACCTGAACGTCTGGAACCATTCGTTGGCGGTGATTTCACTCACGGAATTATCATCAAAGGCTGGGCGTATTTGTGACTTGATGCGGCTGTGGACAAGCCCACGTTTACGCCATAAAACAGAACATCTCGGCATAGGTCAAGAGCAATGTCCCCGTTACTTGATGCACTCATTTGCATATCAATGATCAATTCTCCCCACACAATGTAAAAAACGGCAAGTACTTTTTGGTTACCTTATAATATATATGGCTTATGTCTGATAACGTTGTGCAATTGGTTTAAAAATATTCTCCGGTTGAAGAACTATATCCTTTTAAAGCATAACTATGTGGTACAGTGCAATCTTATGATGATCTTCCTCGACAACAAAGTGGCATTCTTCATATCTGAATGAATATACAATAATGCGGCTTTCCTCGGTATTAAACGTTACTGGATTTGTCAGAGTCGTTATATTTTTTCATGGCACTGCTTTGATTTTATTTCGAAATAATGCGAAGTTCTTTGGTACGAGTGGATGTCACTTAATATTTACATAGATAATGGACTATATTTTCTATTTCATGTAAGGTTGAGAGAAATTAGTTATATCCAGAGAAGAAAAAGCCCTTTTTGCGTAACCGGTACCTACTAATAAATGTTAAAATTGTATATATTTAATGTGCTCACAAAACCTAGACTCTATATAACTGTATTTGTTTAAGGCATAGGCTACCAGGGAATCCTTCAATGAGTCTATTGGAATTTTTTCCAATCCATCCGAGGGATCCAATTACAGATTGAATTTTCAATGTCTTCATGAGCAACGTTGTTTAGATTTCGATTTCAAGGTCCTTGTATGTTGATAGTTTTTTGAAGATTTTCAAAGATACATTGCAGTTACTCCCATGTCAATAGGGAGGCACATTTTCTCTTTGTGGTTTCTAATCACGATATCAGTGTGATTAGATTAGATTACTTTGCCTGTGTCTATTGTAAAGTTCCATAAATTTGTTACATGTCCTATCGCTATAACCGGGTCTGGGTGGTGTTCATACCAATTTCTTGCAGTTTCATTTCCGTAAATTTTGCAGGTTTTCCAGTGCAGATATTGAACTACTCTGTCGTTTCGTATTTTATATACAGTGGGTACCAATACCGCACAACCTGATACAAGGCACTGCTTTGATTTTATTTCGAAATAATGAAAAGTTCTTTAGTCCGAGTTGATGTCACTTAATATTTACATAGATAATGGACTATATTTTCTATCTCATGTAAGTTTGGGAGAAATTAGTTATATCCAGAGACACAAATGCCCTTTTTGCGTAACCGGTACCTACTAATAAATGTTAAAATTTTATAATATTTAATGTGCTCAGAAAAATCTAGACGACAGAATGTTGCATAATTAAATTTCTATTACAAGAAGAGAAAGAATATTATGACTGATTCTCCAGGGTTGAACCGAATGAATAGAATCTAATTCGATACGTTGTCGTTTAATGTAGTCTATGTAGACAAAGATGGCGTCAAATACATGCTGAATTATTTTCGAATCAGATATTTACAGTGTGGTTGCATAATATAGTGACAAGAATATATTAAAATATTTTATTTGTGATTATAATATTAAACAGAAAATAAATTCTCCGTTTGTTTTAAAAGAAAAACTTAAAACATTTCATGTTAATAGAATTTCCAATATCATCATAAAATCCTTAAATAAATAAATAAATAAATAAATAAATAAATAAATAAATAAATAATAATAATAATAATAATAATAATAATAATAATAATAATAATAATAATTATTATTATTATTATTATTATTATTATTATTATTATTCCTCCTCCTCCTCCTCCTCCTCCTCCTTTGGTTTCTGGTATATAATCATAATCTTTCTGAGTTCCGCCCAGGCACCTAAAGTCAGAAATGGCATCATGATTTTCCCAGCGAGCAGTTTTGAAAAAAAAATCACACATATTTTACATAGATAAAGCCCTTCGTAAGGCGTGGGCTGTACTTGCGAGTAAATATTTTTGTATTTCTTTAGGTCAAAGGCTACCAGGGAATCCTTCAATGAGTCTATTGTAATTTTTCCAATCGATCCGAGGGCTCCAATTATAAATGGAATTGTCAATGACTTCATGGGCAACATTGTTGAGATTTCGATTTCAAGGTCCTTGTATTTTGATAGTTTCTTGAAGATTTTCAAAGATTTTCAAAGATACATTGCAGGGACTCCTATGTCAATAGGGAGGCACATTTTGTCTTTGCGGTTTCTAATCACGATATCAGTGTGATTAGCTTTGATTGCTTTGCCTATGTCTATTGTAATGTTCCATAAAATTGTTACAGGTCCTATCTCTATAACCGGATCTGGGTGGTGTTTATACCAATTTCTTGCAGTTCCCTTTCCGTAAATGTTGCAGGTTTTCCAGTGCAGATATTGGCCCACTCTGTCGTTTCGTATTTTATATTCAGTGGGTGCCAATACCGTGCAACCTGATACAAGATGATCAATTGTTTCTGGATATTTATCACAGAATCTACCTTTTGGGCTAGCACAATTTTTCAGTTTGTGTGGTCTGTAATTTTTAGTTAGTAAATATTTGTCCTGTGTAGCAAGAATAAAACCGTCGGTTTCAGCTTTTAACCCTGCACTACGTAGCCACTGATGGGTACTAGTTTTGTCTACATCAGCTTGTTTGATACTGGCAGAGTATTAACCGTGAAGTGATTTATCTTGCTATCGTTTCTGTATCTGGTCGGTTACACTTGACTTTGCTTTCTTTTTTAAGCATTTTGCAGCTTTAAATAGGTGTATTATGCTTTACTTATATGTCTTCTCCCTTCTTTTTGGAATTGTTGCCTACCATTATTAATGAATAATGTCGCTTACTACTTTCATGTTTTTGACTCAGATTATCATCCAAACGTCTTTATTTTCTAGGTATATTTGAAGGCTCATTGTTGTTTGTAAGACAGTTACAGTTGAACTAATCATCTGTCTCCCTCAGATTATTATGAGGAGTAGTAGCACACTTATTGATTGAATTTATTTTCAGTACTACGGCAGTCAAAACTTTACAGATTACACTGGTATAGCCTGTGAATTAACACATTGATGTGTAGGACTAATTCTGATAACGACTTTAAATTGTTGGCATCAGTGTACATTAATTCCTATCACTCATCTCTTTGACGCAGTAGTTGGCGAGTTTCAGTTATGTAAGGCGATTTGCTATATTTCGGTATTACCATTTTAAGGTATAAATTTTCCTTATTCCTCTTTTTATAACTTTTTCACCTTTTTCATAAATTGTTCGAATTTCCTTGAAGATTGAATATCAGAATTCAGGAGAGCGACCAGACCCACAATACTATTCCCCACTACAAAAAATTATAAAAAAGCACAATTAAAAAATGTCTCTTGTGTATCCTGAAGAGAAGTAGCAATAAAAAAAATATTTTTAAATCATCGTCTAGTCATCTTTTTCTGCTATCCATTTAGTCAGTCATGTTAAGTAGGTTACTTGATGTTTGTCGCTGCTTCTGTTGGCGTTAATCTGACCTGCGAGTGTCACGTTTGCTCATTACTCTTTTCCCGTTATGTTATCCATATATATCGGCAATGTTTTTTATTGTTCACAGCAGTTTCCTTGTAGATTCTGTTTTCCTTAAGATTTATTCGTTGCTAGCATATTCCATCAATAATATTCCCAACGTTCCCCAGTAGAACTATATGTCTATCTCCTCCAACTTTTCTTCTTCTCTGTAGAGATTGTCTAGCTTTCCATCATATAGGAGATTAGATATTGCATAGCAATTTTCACACTTTCTCGTAAACGAGATTTTCCAACGTGTTAATGCCTTCTTCAGCTTCTGATATACATATTTTTCTTGTGTAGCAGTTTTGGCAACGCACAACTTATTTATGTAGTATATATTGGTGATAAGACGAAATAAGTTGATTTAATCAACGCTGCATAGACTTTTGCTACTAGTAGTTTCATATCAATTTTTCTGGCCGACGTTATTTTTTTAACTGTGATCTTCCGGTCTTCTACTAATGTGATTATTCTCTGTCTTGGAGCTTAATCGTTCGCCCATAGCCAACACTCGCGGCGTTCCGTAACTCTAAAAATAATACAAATAATTCCTTATCATGGATGGTAGTGACGTTATATCTAGCCAATGGCACATCCTCTAGCGTAATCGTTATTCGACATTCAAGTAGCACTCAAATATTTTTAATAATTTTAGAACGGTGTTAAATAAAATTTGCTAACAGAAACAAATTCAGAATTGTTCAATAACATAGAATTAGTTGGTTTTGCAATGGAAAATGTTCTGAAGATTCGGAAAGTGCAGCTGAGAATGACAGGGAATCTGTAGTTGTTGGAACCTCTTCAAACTTGCACAATCGAGAAAATTCTTTACAGAAGGAATACGTCCATTCACCGGCTTCCTATAGACAGGAAGGAAACAATTAGCATTGATATAAAATATGCCAGCTCAAAAAACTTGTGTGCCGTATCTGCAATTTCATTACTTGTGAAAATGGTCTTAAATTATCTTAACATTCTTATTTATTATCCAATCACACTTCTAGCGAATTCAAATACTTTTCCTATCGGAGTCTCTTGTAAAACTCATTTAACTGCGTTCACTTAGTATGGATACAGGCGCAAGCTAATTATATGAAAAAAAAATACAGTTTATTTTTTTACTATGCTGAAAATTTCTTTAATATCTTATTTTTCGAAGTATAGCTGATCACATAAATAAACAATATATAAGCAGATACATTTAATGGCGCAGAAGTTTCCAGAACTAGACTTATTACAAGAAAATCACTTTAATATTCTTTATTCCTGATATTCGGGCAACGTATTACTGTTTACCATTTTTTAGCCATGATGAGCGATACTTCTAGGCACTACCATTTGGGCTCCATACCTTATATGAAAACTGTTATATAGGAATAAAGTGTCGCTGCTGACACTTGTGTTCGAAAGGAGACCGCAATGAACAAACGCATTCGATCTCATTAAACTAGGTAGATCATGTGACCATAGAGAAAACGTATATAGAGAGGAAGTCGCGTGACGTCTAGTGTTTTTCTTTCCTAGTCTATCCTCCATTACTGTATTCGCTATTTCTCCTCTATCCCCTACACTATTCGGACTGCTATTCTAATCTTACTATACGAAGTACTATTACTACGAGTATTATTCTAAGGCGTTTGCTACAAATATTATTCATCGGCGTATTATAATTGTTGTCTGTGATTACAAAGTCTCTACTACATTGACGAAGTATCAAACAAGTGTACGTTGACGACACAACAGTCAACAAAGGGTCGTTTCGACGAACACAACAAAAACTATGACGCACCAATACATACAGAATTCGTAAAAAGTCTATAATTCTAAATATAATCTTAATACAAAGAGAACCTACAGCGATAATTAATTTCATCCAACTCTTTTAACTCAAATACATTGTTTTTTTAATTGTACTTCATATCAAAATTGTAATTTTCTTTGTACCCATTATATCTTTTCAAGCTATAAGATGTAGTCAACATATAGGTTGTTGATCACCTCAATAGGAAGAAGCTCTTGAGCGTCAAACATTCATAATTTCGATCGACCTGGTCCACTGCTAATGATCTTAATGAAACCATTCACAGAATCAGAAGTGCATACATCTCAACACAATCGCATTAGATATTTTAAAGGATTTTTACAAGTGTAGAATAAAGGGTTACTTCACAAGCTCTCTACCTATGAAATCGCTGGAAGTGCCGTCTCAATTATAAAGCCCTTCCTAACAGGTTGGTTACTGAAAGTAGTTATTAAAGGCCAGCCTTCTGAGGCCAAAACAATCAACGGTGGCATCCCCCAAAGTTCGCTTTTCTGTCCAACTCTTTTTCTACTTTAGATAACTGATCCGGCTAAGAGTATAATTTGATCATTTGTGAATATCTATGCTGATGATACAGCGGTATATGGGTGAACCTCAAAAACACCAATTGACTACAGCGTGGCAACTGATCTCTGCTCTGACTTATCTCTAACTGATCGGTGTGTGTGTGTGTGTGTGTTGGAGGAAACATTCAATGCTATGAAAACCAAACTAGTGACATTCTATTATCACCGATCGTATCCAGAACTTCCACCAAACGTCATGTATGGATTTTCCCCGGGGAGGTCCGTATATTGAGCGTATGTTTGGATTTAAGCTCAGACATCAGACAGAATATGTAGTACGACTGCTATATGGACGGGAATTGCCCAGTCTTGACGTTCCCGTTCCAGTAGTGTTCAAAAGGGTCTCCGTCTCCTTGTTCGTGGCAAATAATGAACCATACAACATCTTTCTCACAGAGAAACGTCAAAAGCCACTCGCTGCCCTATCGCTATTTCCATCGGACAAACTGTGTTGTATAGTGCTGCTGGACTTAAATAAGGCGATGAACATTTATATATAAAAAATATATATATAAGTATCTTTATTGTTCGAATTGCGTCGATTTGGTCAAGTGAAGGAGGATCACAGAGGTTAGGGTTGTGTACACAGGAATTGACGGGGACAAAATCTTCGTCAAACACTAGCCAGCCTCTCTCCAGTCCAAGAATTGGACCGTTTTCATAACATTCGGATACCCACACGACACTTTGCTACGCCTTCTTCGTGTATGTTGCCTACGCAACTTCTTGTGGCCACGCCTCTTCCGGCCATGTGCCCACGTAACGCGTCTTCCCGCATGCGCTCACGCAAGCACATATTTTCTTCAGCCCAGGACACCTATTCACCCTGCTTATTTTAGCAACCGGATGCATTTCCCGTTTATGCTATCACCCATTCCGATTTTCGCTCACTCTCTGATGCAGCGAAAATGAGATAAACGGTCTTCAACAAGTGCATTCTTTCCTTCCACCAGTTTTAACCTTCACAGCTATGGACCTCCATGTCACACACATTTTAGCGAACTACCGTCATACCTTTTGGTGACATGTAACTTCGATTGAGCACGTTCTTTCCGCGAACCGCTGCATGGTGGAATCGACTCCGGATAGAATTTCTCCCCGATCACTACAATCTTAACCTGTTCAAGTCTAGGAATAAACGTTATTTTCCCACATATCTGCATGATATATGTAAATTAATCTGTATACCTCTGCCTGGAGAGGCTGTAAGATCTTGTGTAGGAGGAACATCATTGTAAAAAATAGTTTCATTGATTTTAAATATTAGATTACAGTCATGCAATTCATTTTCCGACAGTCGTTTTTCTCCAGACAGCTGAAAGAGTTGCAATTAGCTGGATAATATTTAACTCAGTTATATGGGAACAGCATAATAATTTCTGAAAATAATTTGGATTCATGGACCTAAAATGTATAATAGTAAGAGAAAACACACTTTTTTAAATAATTAATTTAATCAAAAAAACTTCTTTTTTGAAAGAATAGTTCAAATATCAAATTCCTTTTCGATTACAGGTATACCGTAATTGTGCTTGATTTTGGCGAGCACATTACAAGAAATAGTGTAAATTAGCACCTCCAATGATGAAAGAAAGATGTGGGACTGCTAGTATTTGGTGGAAAAATGAAATGTCCATTAATAATTTTTTTAAATAATTTCCCCACAGTCAAGGTCACTAGTACGCAAGGGGTTACAAAGAGTTGAAGTGAGAGAAAAGACTGTGTATAGGGAGGATGGAGGAAAAGATAAAAGATGAACGGAATTCAAGAAGTTAGAAGATCACGATTGACATTGCATTTAATTTTCTGAAGATTCTAGTTCTCAGGGAACCTAGTAAACGGAAGGGAGTTTCACAGGCGGGAAGTGTAAGCAAAGTAAATGTTGGAGTAGAACACGCGGTTGTATTTAGCTATGTCAACACTAAACGCGTGGTGTACCTAGATGCCAATCTAGTAGCACGCTTAAATCCGTATAGTCGGAGCAGCAGGGAAAAAAGGGTCATTAGAGCAATTGCTATGAAAATATTTGTAGAAAAGATATAGGGAAGACATCTCACGTCGGTGAGAAAATGACTGATGTCTATAATTTATTTTTCAGCGCTATTCAGATTGAGTATTGATGAGTGCAATGTGAAAAGTTATGTGAATTGATGATATCAATATTAAAGAGGGCGGATTAAAATTCGATTATGTTCCTGTATAAGCCTTGAAATCAGAAGTGACTTCAGATAAAGGAATAAAATAAAATATGCAAATAAAATATATAAACAACAAAAAAGAATTCATATAAGGTATTCGCTTTCCATTAAAACCCGTCTCTCTTTCTTTATAGCTGTGTGTGTGTATGTGTTTGAACATCTCTCGCTCTATACTACTCTCTCAACTGATGAGAAGGCAACTTGCAAATAAAAGGTGGAAGAAGAAAATCCTGAACCAAACTGAAAAAATGGCGGAAGTTTTCTGGATCAGAGTTTAGCAAATTTGTGACTAGAAATGTACCAAAATAAAAAAGGCTCCTTGCATCCGCTATAAAAAAAATGGAAAAGAAAGGAACGCCAGAAAAGAAAATAATTTTGGACAATCAAAAACTTAAGACAAATAAATATTGATATTAGCTGAAACCAAGCTTTGTGCATGAAATCCAAGACCGTTGTAAAAAAGGATATAAACAAATAAACGAGAGGCATTAGAAGAGAAGAGACTACTATAGAAAAAAATCAATCGTGTTGCCTGAAGAAGATAAGCCGGCATCTGCTTAAGGCGTATCTAGCCTTCTTAGGACCGAGAAAATAGGAGCAAATTGATCACAATATATTTCTAATATGTTAACGACTAACAAGTTATGACAACTAAACTGTCAACTACCGAACGGAAACGGACTTTCTGCCGAATGCTACCAAGATTGGCCACATAAGCGGAAGTTCGCTACACTGAACGGAAAATTTCTCACTCAAATCTAAAAATAATATCTATTATTTGTATATATCTTTCATTCAGTTCCCGACAAATAAATACCAAGTTATCTTGCGTTTACCTACAAATCTACTCTGTAAACCAGCGTTTCTCAACAAGTGCAAAAATGTGCCATGAAAGTTAGATAGTTTTGCCCAAGTTAACAGAAGAGTAATTGATGAATTATGTGTATGCCTTAAAAATTACTGCTTTCAAACAACCATTCTTAATTATACAATTTAATGTTTTAAAGATACATCCTTATTTCAGGATACGTCATTAATATTTTCTATTTTAAAATTTCATGACTATTTTTTTGTTATTAAAATATAATACTAATCCCAGCAAGTGCGCCCTGAAATAAGAAGAAAGTTTAACAAAATCTGCTATAAAATGATTATTAATGCTCATTTTAAGTAGGTAATAATAGAGCTAATGAACAATTATGTCAACATATGAATAAAAGTACTCGTGAACGAAGGTGTTCGGAATTAAATTAAATTTTACGCTTTAAAAAATAAACATGTAGGTGAAATTTGAAGATTATTAATCAAAATTTTAGTCAACTTTATTTTCAACTATTGCAGTCGAACGGGAAGACAACTCACCGATACCATGTTGAAAGAAAAATTATTTGAAAGTCTGTTTTCAAAGATTTAATTGTTTCTGAATATTCTGCAACATAGGGAGGTTTTCCAAACTTAGCTTAAATTTTGCATAGAACCAAAAGTATGGCGTTCCCAGTGAGGTTAGAACTCACTATTCACTCGAATTAATCTAGCGAGGCAACCTTACTAACAATTACACCGCGTCGAAGTGCCAGGTTTTGCAACTTATGAATTGTATATAATTGAAAGAAATGAAAATTTGTTGTAGCTATAACAGGAGGAAATGGTCGGACTTAGTATTGTAATATTCTATTTTGTCTTAAGATTATTTCAACAGCCATACTGGAGAAAGACCTTTTATGCAAAAATTTTATTGGCAATAAACTTATGCAAATATGGTATTACTATGTTCCATTACATTATAAGAGTCGACAACCTTCATATTCCAACATACATAATGCAAGGACTTTGAACACTGATTTGGTCTTGGCAATAGTTTCTCGTTTCGAGATTAACACTGTCTTTTCTTCTTTATGTCAACAAAATCTATTTGGCATCACCGGTAGCAATGAGATGCAAAAGTGAGCGTTTGACATCCCTGGTTAAAAGATTGCTCCAAGTCGTGAAATCTTGCGTTAGGCTCTTAAACGAAATAACCAACATTTCCTCTTTGCGTCTGTTCCCAATTAACGTTCCAAATGCATATAAACGGAAAATCGTCAGATAGAGAGGATGATAGACTAATGGTAGAAGCAGTTACCTATGATTTATCTTTTTTTCTGCCTTGGTTGGTCGACACATAATTACTTTCTTGACATCATAATATAAAAAAGCATTAATTTCCTCACAGCTTTTAAATTAAAGGATCTGTGATTTGTGCCAGTAATGCTATTGTGACATTTTGAAGAAACATTTTCTGATAAAAGAAAGGTCTCCAAAAATATGGTATGTTCTGATGTAAGTGTTCACTAATAAATACTACGGTGAGTTGAACTTGGGGAATTTGTTATGAGTATATATGTGCCGTTTCCTCGAAAGCAATTCCACCCAGAAAAACATGAGTATTTACACATTTCTCTCATAACAGTTTCATGCTTAGTTCATTGGATTATCGCATTCCCTTTTAGATTGCTTTGAATAAAATAACGTCTTAATTGAAATATTCTTGACAGATGTGATGTTCTTCAACAAACATTTAAGCTTCAAAGAAATACCGCTTAAAGTAGGTTTCACCAAGTTTCAGAGCGTTCGAAAAAGACGAAATACTGAAATCTTCCAGTTATCTCAGGTAAATTATGCTATCACTACATATAGATGAACTTTGGACAAATTCGTTTATTTTCAAACGGGAAAAATACGTATTATATTCTTAGATGTTTTTCATACATCGCCAAAATCCGAAATCCTTATTTATTATGTTTTACTGAAACATAAACAACACAAATCGAGAAAATATTGCGAGAATATAAAAATAAATATTCTTTTGAAGTATGGTAATTGCATTGGCCCTTTGTGCAAGCCAGTGAATTCATTCTTGTAATCTAATTGAAGGTGGTCTTTGCAAGCCTAAACAGAGTAATCCATTTAAATATGGGCGCGAAAATAACCTACATCGAATTCCTAGCAAATATTTCGCTGAACCCGACGTTAACTGTATGTCTCCTTATATAATGAACCCCGTTCCATGAAGATCAATTGATCAATTTGAAATGACAGCGCTGGATTGAGTTCAAACTCAATTTTCACAGCGTTGGACTCGCCTCAGGTTGCGATAGACGCGTGTGAATAATGTAAAAGGAATACTCACAAGATTTGAAGGCAGGAATCCATCTCCTCTTCCATCTAAGTTTTAAAGGCATATATCTGGTAAAATTATTGTTTTTTATAAAAAAAGTTAATGCGATATTCACTTGTAAAAAAAAGAAGAAAATCATTGTTACAATCCAACAGTGGTTTCCGTTTAAATAACCTATAAAGGGTTGATAAACAGTAAATTCAAATTAACCGATCAACTAACAATCACGATGTAAATTAGATGCTTTACTAACGGGTTTATGACCGTCTATCGTAACCTAGTTGTTTTAGTTCAGTGGGTGGAAATTCGAAGAATATCATACAGTTTAATAATTACTTGTTTCCGATCTGGTATGAACATTTCAATGTAAACATATTACATTGAATTTTGTTTTTTATAATTCGATATTTAATTTATTTGGATTGATGCTTGCCACTTGCGAACATTCATAGCGAACTACCAAACTGCGCACACAGACTGATATATATATATATATATATATATATATATATATATATATATATATATATATATATATATATATATATATATACCTACCTACCTACCTATGTGTGTGTGTGTGCAGCATATCTTCATTCGAATATATTTCGATGAATAATATAGACATATGTCTAGTTTTACATTAATCCTTTCCGGTATGTGACGAGTTTCTTCATAGTAAGATAAACTGCAACAAGGGAAGCGCCGTAGGTTTTTCCTACCCAAGTATATTCTATCTCGTACGAGTTCATTCACATGTGTGAATTACAAATACATACTTTAACTGTGATCGTTTTGATGCTGTTTTTTTTTTTAAACAAACGTCTGTGCACTCTGTTGCAATTATTTTAAATTTATCCGTTGTAGGACATAAGCGTTTCAATATATATATATATATATATATATATATATATATATATATATATATATATATATATATGGGGTGTGTGTGTGTGTGTGTATTGGCTGGTTGCTTTTCATATATTGACCAGGATAATTTATAGATTGTTTATTCGTGGTGTATCAGATTGATGATTTCAATAGATATTTTTCTGTATGATGTGTAAGACGTCTCCATAATTTGGCCGATAAACCACATATGTACTTGTTATTTGAATCAATATCCTGTCCCCTAGTCGGTAAGTAACAGGACTGACTATCTAACAAGCACTCTAGGAGAAGGGCAGCTTTAAATTCAAAACCCGTGCTCATTTGGGCAATCTGTGTGCCAGACTTCTGTATTTGGATCTTCCAAAATTCTTCGTTTATGCAAAAGCCGTTATATTCATATCATATGTGCGTGTAGTCTGGCTGTTTGGTTTGATGTTTTGATCTGCTGGACTTTATGTTGAAGAACGGCGGGAGATCCCTTCCATATGTATGTATGTATGTATGTATGTATGTGCGCATGTTTTTATTGATTGATTTTGCTGTTTTCAAATATATGATTTGCAAACATTATCAGTGTGGTTAGTTCCATTATTCTTCAGTTATGTCTCTAGAATGGAGTTATTTTTTCTATGTCTTATATTATAGACCTAACATTCTTCAAGTTGACTAGGACAGTTTCTATGTTTCTCTCCCTGAAAAGGAATTATAGTATATGCCAACTGACATGCTGTGCATTGAGGAGGAAGATCATTTTTTTCTAGAAAATGAGTGGTTTAATAGAATAGGTTTAATCTTATGAAGTGTGTTTCCTGTGAGGTAATTCAATAAATTCTTTCTATTTGTTTAGATTTTATGAATTTATAATTGCTTTGAAGTCTATATAGAGGATTTTCAAATATGAAATGTACCCATTTAAGTAAAAAAAAAATCAGAAAAAAAACGATACCTATGTGTTAAAATTCATAATAAATATTGAACAATCTTTCTTAAGTTTTATTTTAGTTGTAACTTCAAGATAATAGATTAATATTAATATTTCCAATAAGCAAAACACTTTGATGTATTTCGAAAACTAATTTAAAACTAATATTTAAATTGACTGGAAACAGGATTTTTTTTTATAAAATATCTAATTAGCGCCCTTATTTAGTTGTCTTTAATCGCAGTGTAATTTACTTTATTAAAAATTCTACCAAAAATTACGTTTCTGCCAACACCCAATGTATAACTATATATATGTCTATATACAAAAGAAAACATTTGAATTGGTAGAACAACTTTTCTTTTAAAACTCAATGCTAAATTAAGTGCAGCTGGAATTTTAGATGACTATTCTTTTATGATAATGATTAAATTGATTGTATGATTAAATTATTACCTTCAATCCCCACGAAGTAGATCTGCATACTTGGCATGTCCCGCAAATTATTTGTGAAAATATGCTCTCGTCAAAGTAAAAAGATGCATCTAACTTTGTGGGAGAATCTCTGACAGTAGATAGAATCCACACACTATACGGAGTGGATAGGATCACTTACAGATTCAGAGAATAACGAACAACAAACGCCAGAATATAATTTAATTATAACAAGACGAAGATGTATGCTATACATTTCTTTGTGGAAAGATGAGTTGCAGGCAAAATTTGTGTGTTGGTGACTGCGTTGAAGAAAACGTATATTCTGGTTCATTTATCCCATAACAAAATGGCAGATTCGGTATGTGAGCCTGCGTAAATAAATAAAAAGAAACAACTAAAAATAATATATATACACAACCAAACGATAATGTATGTATTAGCAAAACGAAGGTATACATATACAATAGGAAAGTGTGGCTTGTTACAAAACACTGAATATGGATGAAGATAACATTTAAAATAGTGAATTGTTTGTGTATGTGATGTTGTGTAGACAGTGTCCAACAGAAAAAAATATAGTAAAAGGTGCGTACACATGTGTGTATGTGTAGGTGTGTGTAGGTGCGTTCGTGTGTTTGTGTTTGTGTGTTCCTCCACCAGTGGGAAATGCGTTCTCAACTTTCAGCTTACATCTTATCGTATCAGCGAAACAACTGCAAAAAAGAGCGAGAGAAAATATTAAAGTCTATATATATAGTCTTAGAAAGCGTCACCTAACGGCGGTTATTTTTGATTTGGAAAGTCACTGGGGATTAACTCCACATGTGTATGCGTTATATATTTGGTATGAAACGTTTTAGCTTTAGTCTCTCGTCAGAAAAAAAAAAAAGATTTTTTTTCTTTTCCCTTTAGGCCTTTATTCTTTTGTTTTATATCTCTCTTTGTTCTTCATACGTTCAGTTCAATTATTATCGCTCGAGTGGCGGTATCTTCTGATATGTTATACTTTCTTCACTGTTATGGGTTTCGACCCCAGAGACAGTCGTTTATTATTTTCTTTTCATATTAAGCAATGTAGAAGTCATCTTACCTTTAGGAAGATTGGGATCTGTATCAGTCATAGATTTCCTTCAATTGAGTAATTGGTCGGGTTACAAATGCCTGTCTTAGGTGGTTATCACGCTTAGTAACTCACCCATGCATTTGATATAAGCGGCATAGTGATTTTGTGCTGCGTTGGAACTGGTCTTCATTCGGCGATTTCTTTTACTTGAAGTAACAATTGAAAAGGGGTGTTTATCGCATAAGATCTTCGATCCAACAAATTTCCCCCCGATATTTTCCCACGCAAATTTTCGTACTTGATCACATGATTCTGAACGATTGTTCAAAGCTATATTTAGCTCTCGCCTGGATCTTGTTTCTAAGGTCGTCAGTCTGTCCGACCCAATTATTCGGTTGTCAGCGACTATTATGACAGATTGAAAGAGAGAGGAGGGGGTTGAATGTGCTATATTACAAGATGTGGAAAAAGGGGAGTTTCGCAAAGCGGAAAGTGTGTTTGATTATGGTTTCTGGATGCCTAAGGATATATATACATATATATATATATATATATATATATATATATATATATATATATATATATATATATATATATATATATGTGTATGTGTGTGTGTGTGTTTATATGGTGCAGGTAAAAAATCCGTGGGTAAGTAATCCAAGTAGATAATATTAATATAAAATATTAAAACTGATCAACAAATGAGAGCTCTATATGATTGTTATTAAAGAGCATATAAATGAATTAGAATTAATGAGATCCTAACAATTTACCCCATACAGATGATCATTTCGGCAATGGGAAAGTAGTTTTTTCTTGGACTTTTCAATTCATTGATAAGTCCAGGGAAAAACTAATTTCCTATAGACGAAGTGATCATCAGTATGAGGTAAATTTTTTTGTATCTCATTAATTGGATTTCACACACACACACACACACACACACACACACACACACACACACACACGTGTTTGCGTGTGTATGTGTGCGTGCCCTCGTGTGTGTGCGCGCGCGCGTGTGTGTGTGTGTGTGTGTGTGTGTGTGTGTGTGTGTGTGTGTGTGTGTGTGTGTGTGAAAGACAGATGAGACCCAAACGGGAGTATTGCTGATACATATGGTCTGTTTCTGCCCAGTTTTTATTGGCCACTCTTGATAGAGATTAGCAGTGTCTGTGCGGCCATGTAGCTGATTAATCATTTTCCATCTACAACAGCTTTCCCACAGACGAAAAGTCGCTAGTCTCTTTTCTATTATATTCTTTTATCCATGGCCATTGTTCCGTTGCTCTACATTCATTAGTTCTTCCATCTTAGACACACCATGTCACGTACACCAGGAAGAATGTCCACATTTTCTTCGTATTCCATTTCTAAAGATGAAGTTCAGAAAGCTTCTTCCCAAAAACTGCTACCGAACGTATGCTTTCCAGATCACTGCAATCTCACCTATTTCAATTTTAGGGGTAACTATCCTATAGGACCATATAAACTGTTATTCGTCCTTGCTCCTCTTACGCTCATATAAAATATTATTCAGTATACCTCTGCCTTGAACTGGGGGAACATTAATTAAAAGGAAAAATCAGTGTATATGTGTGTCTGATTCTCCAGTAGCTACAATATAGTATCATATTTGTGTTTTAGACTGAGTTAATTTATACAATACTCAGCAAAAAAAATATTGCTTTCTCTTCTTATTTGTCACAGATTTACATTAAATTTTATATAGCCTACAGCACAATTACCATTAATCACTGCCTCATACTTTCTTAATTATTGTATTTGACCTTTGGATGATAGCACGCACACTCGGCTCGTAGAAGCTTCTTAACTGCTATCGTAACCATAGATGTGTTGACGCATTCACTTCGTAATAATTCAAGAAATCCTGTCAACTAAGAGCTTCTTTCATGGCTTCAAACATATGATAATCTAATGTTGTCAGGTCAAGTCTGTAGCCTGAATTGCCAGCTTGTTCATTATGCTACCGGCAGACTTATGTTGCAATTCGCTCCCATTTTACAAATGTGGTCTAGTTCGAATAAACCTGGATCGGAATTTTAACAGTATGCATATATATGTTTCAGAATTGTTCGTGTTGATACTAGGAATACATTCTAATATTACAACTCCATTCACGATTCAAAACAGAACGTCAATCGACTACCCTTATTAAACGTCTTAATCTACATCTTTCTTAATCTCTGTAGAGACATTGCCCTTATATAATTTACTCGTAGTGTTGAATCCGCGTTTCATCTACTGTTACAATGTTTCTTTGAAATGTGCCATATATGTTGTACAGTTCCAGACAAATCTAGACTTGAGCCATACTGGGCTACTTAACAGTGTTAATTCTGGGAAACTACTTTGCATTGATATTGATTATTCAAGCTATTGAACTAAGCCCTCATGCACTAACATTGCTCATAAAGTTTTACAATCGTGATTGGTCTATTAGATGCAATGAGATAATCAGAAGATTTTGAACTCATCCTTATTCAAAGAATCATCTAGCTAGCGACTGTTGCTACTATTACTAAAATATGATTCGCTGAATTCTGTTGATTTCCAAAAGAATAGTTCTATTATTTTTGTATTACACAAATACATTCTTACCATAAACATACAAGGCATGTTTAAAAAATAACGGGACTAGATGTATTTGATGAGCTATGGTCAAATGAGAGATAAGCGGATTGTGTTACCATCTTGAGATCGTGGGTTTGTATAACTTTTATCTTAGATGTATCCATTGCACTTTTTTCACATACTTTTTATGGCAGGACAAATCGTTTCTCCTTCCCACAAAAAATGGCCCTGATCACAACACCCTGAGAATCCGGCAGTTCCTGTCTCAGAAGTACATCACTGTACTTAAACAACCTCCTTATCCACCTGACCTTGATCCGTGTGACTTTTCTATTTTTCCCTAGCTCAAAGGGATTATCAAGGGACCCATTTTGAAGGCGTGGAGACCATCAAGTGGGTCGTAACGTTAGAGCTGAAAGGCGTCTAAACATAACCCACTCAGCAGTGCATAGAAGCGTGGCAGAGAAGGAAAAAAAAGTGTATTATACACGAGGGGTATTAATTTGAAGAGGAAACCTTGTACTTCATTGTTTGAAATTGAAATAAATTATTTATTAACCAGTCCCTTTAATTTACAGACAGATCTCCTGCAAGATCAAACTGAAATATTTTTCAAAAGTGAATAACTGTTACGGTTATTCGTTTTCAAAATCTGCAATAGATAGGCAGCTATTTTGAAAGGGAATTATGGGTAAGAAAGGGGAATGCAACAGTCGTGACTGGAGATGATTAATCCGCATCTTTCAGTATTGATAGAATTCAGAATCATTTGCGCGTTTTTTTTGTGGGTGGGGATTATACTTCCCTCTACAGAGACGGAGCATTACAAGACTGTGGAGACTGTAATGTCATATCCGTGTATGCCTGGATACTATGGCGGCTTATCAAAGCCCTGTTGTAGCCCTGTTGTAGACACCTGCCCAAGCGCATTTGTTTTGTTTTTAAATAGCCACAGAGACCATTTTATTGCTTCAACAGCCACAGAACCCATCTGTGGTTTTTACTGCATCTCTGGTGACCGGACCTTAGTTACAGTTCCTGAGACATTTTAACTAGGTCTGTCCGCTCAAACACACGGACACGATGATATGTGGCTTCGCGCTAGCAAATCCATCGTCGGTTCGCAGAGTGTTCCCTCTACCCAATTTCACTCACAGGGATTCCAGGCACTTGACAAGGGTGCCTCCCGCTGGAACCAACTCACCGATAACATCAATAAGTCACCTACTTGATAAAACGCCCATGATGAGATTAGAACGCAGGTCTCAAGGGCCACAAATTGTTGCAAATGTATTTCCATTTCCATGGAATGTATTCAGAGGAATTCCATTTTTTGTTCAAGACCTTTACAACTATGACATGGAATGATACTCACCAAGTTGTTGAATTATCCTTATTTACTTCCTAATCAAAATTTGAGGAGAAAGTTTTCCTTATACAGCTTTTTTACTGAGGACTACAACTATATAGAACAAGGTGCTGTGTTGATGTTTCGCTGAACACTACAATTTTATCCCCTTCTAGATACGTGTCAATCGTCTTTTTCCTCATAATTTTCTGTTCTTCTTTCTTTCATAGAATACATATCATTGATAACAATTTTAACAGTATCTCTTTACTTTCAGTGTTCTTCGAGTATTTCCGGGGTAATGTAGTATTTAAAAAGCTACAGAAAATTTTCCTTCGACTTCTAGATATTTTATGGTTATGGAAAAAAATAAAACAAATTATTAGAAATTTTGATTGCAAGTATAAATTAGTACAAAATATATTACATCACCTGAGGGAATTGATATCTACTCTATCCATTTTAGTTGTTGCTGTTAACAGCTAAAATGGATAGGGCGTATAACACAAGAACAAAATAATGGCATAACTTACACTTTGAGGTTTTACATTGATTTGAAAAAAAATGTTAGAAAGAAAGCCCCCATCTATATTGGAAAGAACAATAACAGTGACTTGGCTTGAAAAATAAAACTATTTTCCGTTAAAACTCTTTCAATAGAAAGAATTCAAACATTTCAATCGACAGTTTTACTGGTTCCTTGGTCAATGAATTTTGCAATGCTACCTTATGAGGAAACAGCTATATTATCGTCGACATTTTCTGCAACGCTCGTATAACTGTTATGTCTCCTTCCAGTAATGTTAATTATATGGCGTTCGTCCATGTGTTGCGGAGATGGTATGTGACATAGTTGTAAGGTGAATGATCGTACAAGTGAAAATGTAACTTCATCGTTAACGGTAAGCATTAGTAGAGGTGTATAACTACGTTTCCTTGGTAATGCGAATAAAACGTTAGCACTGAACAAAAACAAGTAAATTACTTACTGCGCCATCTCAGGTGGTCTAACGTGAGAACACGATATGTTGAAGCATTTTTTACCGTATGCCCTCTGAGAGAGAGAGAGTGAGATGTCATGCTTAAGGATTTCAGCGCGTAGAATGTACATTAGAGAAAGTGGACAAATTGATTACATTTCAAAGAATGCAAGAAATTTGTTATGCATTCCTTTGAAGATAATCTCGCTTCTTCAAATATATTACCTGCCACAAAATCTTGTTGAGAAATTTTTTTATAGGATTCTTTCTGAAAAAGAATCCCGTCATGAAATATCTCGCATAAAAGGTTTTTTTATCAGTACAGTTTGATGATATCTACAGTTTAACAACTTTTTCACAAGTTACAACAAATCTCTTTTACTAACAGATTAGTAGATTTAATCCTCTCTACCTTTGTCTATGCGTACAGCTTTAAGTTAAACTACCTATCTGTAATGTGTAGACTATTTCTTACATTAATGTTCACTCTGTAAGTGGTCTAAGAGTGACTCGAGGTTTCAAAATAGCAGGCACAATTATGGGAATATGTGGGGAAGACAACGGTTAAAACTCGTCTAGAAGAGTTTAAATATTGTAGTCAGCGAGCGAGCATCCATTGGGTGTAGGTCAGGGGTGGGCAAACTACGGCCACATGCGACCCGCCAAACGATTTCGAGCGGCCCGCTTTAAAATGTTATTTATTAAAACCATATTTTTCCTTTAAAAGCCCTTTATTTTGCCAATTTTAAATATCAATTATTTTGGTTTATATATACTATGCGGCCCAGTAAAACTATAAATTTTTAGAATGCGGCCCTTGTGATAAAAACTTTGCCCACCCCTGGTGTAGGTTCTGGAGATTTCAGGATTTAAATAAGTGCGTTTGAGATTATTGTTTATAATCAGGATACTTAGGATCAAAATGTTAAAATAATTTTTGTTCCATGTAGGTAAAGAAACAATATAGCGCACCTCAAATGAAAGATGTTTACGCAAAAACTACATAACCCAAATAACCATTTGTGCCTTAAAAGTGGATGTGCTGGTAGGGTAATAAATATCGACATGGAAAGAAGAATAGCTGAGCCATGTTCAAATTCCAGTGTTGTCGATTGTGCTAAGCTCAGCGCAGAGACGCTATGGGAAAAGCACGAATTCATCACTTTTCCTTCTTGCTCAAGGATTATATAGCTTAATCGGCCGGTTTATCTATCCTTGGTTGACAAGGAACGTAAAAGAAGAAAAACGTTGAATTTAGAAGCGTGCAGAACGAAATGAGAAATCACACAAATGTATTTCCGAAGAATGATTAGAAAAATAAAGATGAATCTATGGAGAATCATGATCACCTATGTTCTGCAA
Source organism: Acanthosepion esculentum (assembly GCA_964036315.1). Taxonomy (NCBI): domain Eukaryota; kingdom Metazoa; phylum Mollusca; class Cephalopoda; order Sepiida; family Sepiidae; genus Acanthosepion; species Acanthosepion esculentum. The sequence continues at coordinate 58,208,506 of OZ038486.1, read as the reverse complement.
AGACATTGTATGGGGAATGTACAAATGCTAGTAAAATACTTCATATTTCCCCATGAAGTGAATAAAATTTGTAATATAGTTTGTTATTTTCAAATATTTATGAGAAACAAATACACATTGTATTCAACTGTTGTGTCGGAAACCTACCACCCCTCTTGAAGATGAACTTGTCTGCGTCTGTGAACAAAGACTTTAAATAGTGGCATGTCAGTTGACATGAGGGAGACAGGGAAGTTCTTGGCTGAGCTAGTTATTGACTACTCAGGCGATTTCTGTACCTTTTTACCAACCTATTAAAACCCTTTTTATTGTTACGTGTTATTTGGCGTTTGTCTCTACACCCCCAAATCAACATCATAACATCAACATATCTAACTGATATAATAAAATGGTATAATGGCCAAATCACAACTAGAACGCTTATTTTTAAGTGCTAATTCTCTTCTATATTTATCTTCAGGTCTTTGTATTTGCTTAATTTTTCACAATACTTCGCAAGGTTTCTTTTTTCTTACTTGGTACGTAGATGACATTCAATGTGTAAACGTTTTCTTCTGTCTTTTATTATCATGCCTGGGAGATTCCCTTGTATTGCTCGGTCTGTATTGTATATAGTAATATAAATATAATAAATACGCCTTCGGATTTCCGTGTCACTCTTTCCGTCCTCTGTTAAAAAAACTTCCCATATATTTAAATTCCTGCAATTTCTTTTATGTAAAGCGGCACATTACATTTGATTAATGTTAGTTCCGATTCCTGAGAGGGTAATTGCTATTATTATTCTCTGATCTCATTTAAATAATTTCCTTATTTCTTTTCGAATAGTCTCGGCTGTTGTAATCCTTGCTCTTATTTATGTACTTGTCGTAATCCCTAATGTCCTCTAAATTTTGAAAGTAAATCTTTATTCAGTTCACTGATTTGATTCTTTTTTCGTTGTTCATTCTAAAGTTATCGGTAAATACATAACCAAAGCGAGTAACGTCGGGATTTCTATACACGCTCTAAACACTGAAATGTTTATTCTGATCAGTGGGAAAAAAAGAAAAAAAATCATCACAAGAAGGAATTAATTGTCGGATTAAGCCATGCAAGTATGTCCCTAACATCAATGAAACAATATAAATCCTGTAGAAGGGTAATAGCCTTTAAGGGGAAAATGAGCTGATTGTATGGATGTAATCTGGATAATGCTCAATTGTTGTTAGATTTCTTCCATTTTTTTTACTTTTATTTGTTGGCTACTCCTCGTACGGAATAAGCTTCCTTGACTTTTAAGTCAACGAAGCCAATGATAATATCCTAAAGGAAGATATTGCAGTGAAAATACTCGAGAAATTTTGAACTTGTAAGTTTTGATAATATGCATGCAAAGTCCTAACCTTCAAACATGATACTAAAACTAAAATCAAACATTTGTGTAGCAGTTCAAAAATACCCTTAAAAAGGCCCTGAAATTAACTCAGTATATTTTACAAGAATGTAGGACCCATTTCGGAACCAACTTACAACAAATCTAAATGTCTTACCATTGCTCTATTACAAAGCGCTAATACATACATACACACACACACATATATATATATATATATATATATATATATATATATATATATATACATATATATATATACATATATATATAATGAATCATTCATACAAAAAGTAAATTAGTAACGTTAATGAGATAAAATGACGAATTCACTTCTTTAACTTAATTGTAAAAATGCATTAACCCACTAACCACTCGATGCATGATAATTTTTAAATTTTTAGTTAGCGAAGTGAATTCGCCATTTCATCTCATTAACTTTACTAATTTACTTTTTGTATGAATGATTCAACTGCACCACATAATTGATATCTATCTATCTGTGTGTGTGTGTGCGCGCACGCGCGTGGGTGCGTGCATGTGCTTTGCCGCTACTCCGCTAATTCTGCCCCTTAACTTCAGTTATTTTATGCACTATTTAATGTATTGTACCTATTGAAAAAACAACTGAATGATTTAAAAAAATAATAATACTGCAGTGATTTTTAATCTATTTCTCTATTACTTCTGAATATCCCCACAGAAGCGTGTCACAAATTCCCGGCCCTCTTAGCTCTAAGCAACGTTTATTTCTTCCCCATTAGTCCCAGGCCTTTCGCTGCAAACAATTTACATACATTTCTTAGGTACATTATTCTCAGTTTGTCTCTGCCCACCCCGTCTTTATGTTTTAAAGAATGTTGAATTTCCCAGGCTTCTGTTAAGAGCGTTAGATTTTCATTCACCATTATCTCCCAGAATTACCAATTCTCTCAGGTTGAAATTCTTAGCGTCATTTTCGTTTTTTTCCCTGTAACTTCTTACTCACGTGTTTGGCCCATCAACATTTTTACTGTTCATTGAATATCAATAGAAAAGAAAAGCAAGTCTTAAGTCAATCAACGCTAAAAGACCCGAGATCGTATTTTTTTAAGCATTTAAATCCAAGGTAGGCGGATGTGCCGCTAGCACGCAAGGGGTTACAGACAGTGAAAATAAGAGTAAATAGAGGTGTTTGAGAAAAGGATAAAGAGATGGATGGGGATCAAGATCAAGGCATCAGAAGATGTCGATTGACATTACATTTAAATTTTTGAAGGTTATTGTTATGAGGGAAGCAAGTAAGAGGAAGGTAGTTCCATTGTCGGGATGTGTGAGAGAAGAAGCTTTTGGAGTAGAAGAAGCGGTTACATATAACTGATTCGATAGTAAAAGGGTGAAACCAACCTTTTAGCACGCTTAAATTCATGCAGTTGGGGGACCAGTGAAAATACCTCTTCAGAGCAATTGCCATGAAAATATTTTAAGAAAAGGCAGAGGGAAGCCACATCACGTCTGTGAGAACGTGACTGGTATCGAGATGCTAGGTCAGGACCTATCACATTGCATATCCGTCCTTGTATTTTGTCGAGAACCTCAGGATGAACAGCGGAGGTACCAGACCATATTCAATGCAAGGACGGATCGTAGATTTGCGTGTATATCAGATTTCGATTATTTTAATCAGAAATAATTTGATGTACACTTTCGAATTCCCTCTGTATAAATCCAAACGCGGCTTTACATTTGTAAGCGTAGCCCTTTGCTTTCTTGACATATGCGAAGTAATATAATGAAGATTTATTATCTAGCATTAATTTGGTGTCAGATTCAGGAGACCTCCTACCATTAAGTCTTTGCCTTTATTTCGATAAGAAGCCATCATTTCACGTTGATTTATGGTGTGGCTTAACGTACATTGCACATGGGAATTTTCTTTCATAGTATGAAGAAAATATTTAATTCCTTCGGGTGAAACCAAAGTGATTTGTGAATCAAAGTTAATTCAAAAATTCAAATGAACATAACAAAAGTAACAATATGTTTCCTTAAAATCTTCATAGATATATATAGAAATGCAAAGTATCTAAAGATGTTACAGACGACATGTTTGTCTTTTTATATATATTTTACTGTAATCGTACATGAAAATATTAGTTCGTGCCCCGTGATATATTATCACATAAATAAAATTATTTTGGAAGATTTCGGTTTCTTGAGTATTCAAGTTTGAAAGCCAAAACATTAGAGGTATGCACATTTAATAATTTTATATTTGGATTTATCTAGGTGTTACTAAACATATATGTAATCAAGAAGATTGCGACATTTTCTGCAAGTTCATTTGGCCCCTTACCTGTAATTTGTGTCAAAACAAATTAATATGTAAAATTATTATTTTTTTTTATCAAGACTTTGCAGGATATTTATTGCCAGAAAAAATAGATTGTGAGAATTTTGCTGGGTAACAATGATCTAATAAGTTCAACTAATTTATAACAAGTCCTACTAATTCATACATAACTGGGTGATGAAAAAGTGATTTCGTACTTTCCCCCGAGCGTATTCATACGTAAGTAGATAAAACAAAACCGAGAGAAATTTGAACTTGGTTTTCCGATGTCCAAATACGAAGCGTTATTCATTACACCATGCACACATCCAAGCATACAGCACTTTCTATTCCCAAGCGGTCACCCTTCTATATAGTGAGCAAATTCGATATTGCTTAACTTCGGTGATCTAACAAGAAACGGTGTTTCAATGTGATATAACAGTAAACAAATATATACTTTATATATCGTGTTGATATCGTTGCACTAGAGTGCCCGATAATATACTGGAGGTCCTAGAAACATGTAGGAAGTTCAATATATTCATAGCCTGAAAAGAAATAAGCACAACTTAGATCTGAAGTTTTCACTGTATAATGTTTTATCTATGATATTAATGTTCCCCACTGACATCAGTGCATTCACAAAAAAAATATAATACTGAAAAATAAATATAAGATTGTCACGCATGAAATGACGCACTTTATAGAAAATGAATAAAATGCTTCTAAAATGTTAATTAACTTATTAATTTAGCTGAAATAGGCACCATGTTGATGAATGACTGTTCTTCAACGTACATCTAAATTCTTGATCTCATTTTTAAAAAGATTCTCATCCTTTGATTTGTTAATCAGTTCAAATGTTTAGATTATCTCCTTCTCATTGGAAAATGTTTTATCATGTATGGAAAGCTCAAAATGCTTAAATAAGTGATAATTAGAAGGAGAAATGTCAGGTGAATATGGAGGATGGGGCAAAACTTCATGTTTCAGGCTATGCAAAATTTCGATAGTTGATTGCTACCATGAGTTGTTTTGCAACAAATGTGGGCCATATCTATTCATAAGTCTAGGATATTTCTTTTTAAACGTTTCGTGCATACACTCAATTTATCCACAATACGAGGTTGCTATTTTTGTTTTCCCCTGAAGTAAGAATTAACAATGATTAACCTTTGATAGAACAACATAGAATAACCATTAACTTTTTAGGGTACAGTGGGTATTGTTTTGGTGATTTCATTGCATCTAACCACTGACCTACTATCTTACTGTTTCAAAGTGTATCTACTTCTCATCACATGTAACAATTTAATACAAAAATCGTATCCATACAGTAAAATTACTCGGAATTGTTTCATTGTATTCATTTCATTGGGCATATGAGTAACAATATATTAAAAGAAAAATTATCGCGAAAGAAAAAGAGACAGGGAGAAGTCATGATATGTTTACATACTAAGCAGATTAAATCGTTAGACGACTGCGTAAACAACCACAAAAAATGTTTCATTTCATGTGTGCAAATGGAATAGATTTTTTAATTTTATTTTTATCATCCATTTGCGAACATATCTTCTTTCTGTCGTTTCGCTTCAGGACTTTGGTGAGCATAGCTCATCACAACTTCCTTTAATCTTAACTCTAAGGTTTGTTTTTTTCTATCCTTATTTCTTGTTTTATCATCCATTTACATAAGATCGTTTGGTAAGTTCATCGCTACTTTCCTGTGTCACTTTTACCTTAAGTATTGTCTGCGAGTTTCAAATTTTCCAAGCTCTCTTTCCTTAGTATGTGCCCTAGAAATTTAAATGATATCATTCTGTTTCTAATTATAAGTTCCCACTTTTTCTTTCATTTCCCTTCGTCGTTTCTCATATGCTAAGTACTCGACATTCTCAACAGTTTCTGTAGAAGAACCTTTCTCTTACATGACTTCACTCGTTCATCTCTGAACATATAGGAATACAGATACAAGAGCTAGCACATAAACACACAGAATTATATTTGAATTTCGTTTCCAACTGCATTTTTTAAAGTAATTCTTAGAACGTGATTTATTCTGCATTCATCCCGGAAAACTAAAGGACTAAAAAACCTATGAAGGAAGTATACTCCAAAGCAAGATCAATCTGCCTTGTATTATTTATAAAATAGAAAGATGAAAGACAAAAACACCGAATATTTCACTTCCGTAAATTCATAAAATATAAGAGATGCAGCTTTGCAAAACCAATGAATGCGGGTTTATTGCATCAACAGCGTAATATACACTTGTGCCATCGTTCTCGTAAATGAATTACATTAAAAGTTAGAAAAGCATCGTCCATTGGATCATATTCGGGAAAAAGAAGGGTTTGTATTATTCCTTCTTGGAGTAGATCAAAATAGTGTATACTATGATGGTAAATATACAATAAAATAAAAGAAACGCCATAAAGTAATTCGCATACAGAAATTCAAGCCAAATCTGTAATGGGATGTAGATGCCTTTGCTAAGTAGGAAGTGAATTCGATAACATTTCCAGATACAGATATGAAATATTATGTTACATATGTTACACACACACGCACGCGCGCACGCACACACACACACACACAAACACAGACACACACAAACACATTTTTTACATTGTACGATGGAACAATTTTCGCCATTTTGTTTATTTTTAATTTCCCGCATGCGCGTTATTTTTTTGGATTTTGTTCACTGCATTATATAGTAGGGTTAGTTGGGCACCATCTGTGAGAGAAAGACCATCATGACGCAGTTCACACCGCCAGAAATTTGGAAGCGGCATGTTGTACCACTTGGCATTCGCACCGGAAGATAAACATACGATAATTTCAGAATGCGTGGGTGTCAATCTGAGGACAGTGCAGAGAATTCGGAAGAGTTGCATGTGTCTAATGATGACGACGTACGGAGTGATCACCAGTGATGGCGACATTGTACATCTATTCCTCTTCTGAAAGGGTCTCAGACTGAACGCCCAGGGCTACATCAAGTGCCTTTAGGAGGTAGAGCTGCCCTTCGCCAAGAGGGTGGCTACTGGAAACCCCTACGTCTGGCAACAGGATTCTGCACCATGCCACATATGCAAGTGAACCCAGTCATGGCCATCATATAATTCCTGCTCCACATCACACTTTCAATCTGGCCCACTAATTCACCAGACTGGAACTCCCTTGATTACTATATGTCTAGAGCAGTTGAGCGATAGACTAACAAAATTCATTGCAACACCAAAGATGAACTCACGGATGTCAGCATTCACCAACTTAAAAAAGGAGACAGTCCAGAATAGTTGAAGATGATTCCGAAGTAGTCTTGAGGCCGTGGTTGAAGTTAATGATGATTTTATTGAATATATTCACTCTTTAAATGAGAAAACAATTCTCTAAGACTTAGAGAGTGCCTTGATCGCATAGTCATCTACAGTAATTCACGCGCATGGCAGATCTTCTACTATAACAGTATGAAATATCTACTAACAAAAATGATGAAAAGAAAAAGAAAACCATGTAAATGAAATCAGCATCATAAAAGAAAAGAAAAAAATGAAAAATTAAAATTACTAGCATCCTTTGTTCGTTCGCATGTGTAACTGCACCAACTTAACAAATTTAGTCGGATGAAGCCCTAAAGCTATTTTCGATTTTTTCGTATAGTTTCCCTAATATTGTTCTGGATATGTAAAAATATATATGTCTTTATCACACACACACATACATACATACATACATACATACATACATACACATATATATATATATATATATATATATATATATATATATATATATATATATATATATGATATTTTCTTAAGTTAAACAGTTTGGTTTGGTGTGTTGTGTTTTTCGGCATATTAACCTCAATGGGTTATTTAATGCCGACAACTTTTTTGTTCCTGGTAATATTTTGTTTTGTCAAAAATCTATTTCTGGTAATATTTTGTTCCTCAAAAATGTTTAGCTGGTAATATTATTTTAAAGCATGTATTTCTGGTAATATTTTTTTTTCAAAAAAATATATTGCTGGTAATAGTTTTTTTTCTTCAAAAATTTATTTCTGGTAATAATTTTTACACGGTAATTCTGGTATTAAAACCTATTTTTACACATTATAATGCTTTTTACCTCAATTTCGGAGTTAACTATTTGCTCATAGCTGGGACCCTAACAGGTGCTACCACCCCGGATCAGGGTGGACCTGGGAACACCAGAAATTAAGCGGTGGTTCCACGCTCCTCAAAACCTCCTGATCAGAGGCCTTGCTGTTGGACGTACTTTATCGTCTTACACTGGAAGTGGATGTAGTTTATCATCATACCCAGGACGGAAGTTAAACATTAGCTAAAACGACATTTGCTGCGAGTATTTAACATGAACACATATGCAGATTTTAAAGGTCATCTTCATTTCAACTCAAGAAACATTGCACGGCAATGTCTACCAACGGATAAGACCGAACTTGGAAATTCGAATTTACCTATTTGTTGCCAAAAAAAAAATATATATAAAATATAGAATGCAGCTCTTAAAATCCATGCGAGCTCTGACGAATGACCTAAGCAACGGTTAATATAAGTGTTTTGTCTTTCTCGAATTATAGTGGACAGACATCATTTATATATTAGATATAGAATATAAATTATTTATCATACTTTTTTGTAACATCTACGATGTTTAATGTCATATAATAAAAATTGAACATGGTAGGATATTAATAAATCTATTGCAAAAGACAATATACAATATAAGGGACATGGGACAAAGGAAATTACGGTGTTAATGCAAAGCCAGGAGGCAACTAAGAGCGAATAATGATTTTGAAAACAATAGTGTTTTATGAAAAACAAAGACGAGAATATGATCGCCTTGCAGATAATGCATCGCTGCTATGTAGGAAATGGTCGTGTATCACTAATAATATGATTAATAATATGACTAGTAATACATCCAAAGAATTGTGCATTAATTGGTTATCGACGCAAGCCTTACGGTGTAAATGGCTACCATTGTAGTCTAATATATCGCCAATATAACGAATGCAGCCCAACATTCTTTTTATATGATGATAATATTTTTTCTTGACCAAATATAGTAGGAAATTGTTATATTCTAGTAGACAGTTACTCAAAGTGGATCTTATATGGTATTATTTAGAGCGGAACTCTGAAGTACTGAAACTGTTGCTAAGATTTTGAATATTATCCCAACCAACCAAAAATACATAATTACACCTCTATGAAAAAGATTTACCTTAACTGACATTAATTTGTAATAACGTTGGTAGAATTGATTGTATTGGCATGACTAGATTGACAGAACAATCACTGGAATATTTCACGAAGTCTATCAAAACTGTTTTTCTAAATTATTGTTTCCTTCGTCTTTAACGTATACATATTTGAAGAATTAAGCAAATTAACATATTGTTCTTCAGAATCGCTGTCCGCGTACGCCGATGACGTATTTACTTTCGTGTCGACCCGCAGCGACAGTGAGGTGGTACTGAAGGCGCTTGAACGGTACGAAAATGTGACAGGGACCAAGATTAAACGCGATAGGTCGTCCGGCTCGCGGTTAGGTGCCTGGAAGGGGATCGATCTTCTGGGGCCCTTTGGTTGGACAGACGGCCCTGTCCGCATTCTTGGAGTATAGTTTAGCCCCGACCTCCACCTGGAGAAAAATTGGTCTGAAGTACAGGCAAAGGTCGACGTGGCCGGTCAGACTAGGCGCCGACGGAGGTTATCCGTGAAGGGCAGAGCGGAGGCGTGTATCACTTACGCTTTTCTCGTCATTTTTTCGCTTGTCTGTACTCACTCTCTGTAAAGATCATAAGAAGGTACACGAGCGCTTACTATCCTCCATGTCATGGAGGGGACACAATCATCTGGTCGACAGAGAAGTCTGTGTACAACGTCCGTGTCATGGGGGCTGGGAATGCCACACATGGCGAGTCACAAGCTCGCTTCGAGGATGGCATTACTACGCCGCTCATTGACAGGGGAGTCGAATATAGCGGGGATTGTATGTAACACTTTCTTTCCTTACTATCATTTCCACCCATCTCGCCGGTTGAGTGCCGTCGTAAACCCTGGGATAAATCGGATTTCCTTCGCGAATGTCGATATCCCTTGACAATCATTCCTCGGTCCAGTGACCTTTCTCGATCTAGGAGGGTCTTCTATTGTGAACTATGGAGGGGCCACGAAGGATCCTCTACGCGAGCGGCTCGACTTGTCGGAGGAGGAGTTTGGCTCTTTCTGGTCTTGGGCGGCGGATTATCTCAGTAACCCTGAGTTTTCGCTTACCTGGCGAATGGTTCGGAATAGGCTATCTCACAATGACAAGCCCTTCATATGGGGATTGGCGGATTTGCCAGACTGTGAACGATGTGACCTTAGCTTAGAAGAAACGGCTTTGCACGCCTTCTACCACTGTCCTCGTGTCTGCCCCCTATGGGACCATGTCGGTGAGTTGAGAGCTCGTATCGCTCCCGAAAAGGTCGTGCTCATTGATCGGGCATATGCGTGTGACAATGTGTCGCAACCGTATTCTCGGGTGAAACGAATGGTTTTTCTAAAGCTGCTGGCCAGAACACGACAGGAGGAAGTCTTACGAGGCAACCGTCTTTCTTATAAGGATCTGATCCGATTCTTTGAGCATTAGCACAAGATGAAGATTAGAACTAATAGAAAACGTTTGCATTCGACAGACTTAGCGAAAAGTGGGTGACTGAGGCGAGCTTGGTTCGTGTGAACCGGTCTAGCCATGATTTTCACTTCTAGGTCTACCTATATCACATCGGGGTGGTTTCCTGTCGAGCCCCTCTCTGGTTAGTCTAACCAAACTTTGTGTACCTAGTTAATGTGAGTAATTGTTGCTCCTGGCCTGCTTCCGGCTACAATGTTGTCATGATCCAAGTTGACATACCCAACCTCCCCAGTTTGTATTTGTTCCCCTTTCATCTCGAATGGGTTAGATTTATTTATTTCCCATGTTCGTATATATTTTCTCTTTTCCCATTCCCTTAACATGGAAGCATCGTGATTCTGTCGTAAGGCAGGATACAGCGGCCTCTCTTTTTTGAGGGTTGGACGGGTCCTACTAACATCAGTTATGTTTATTTTGCTTTATGTTTAGTTAGTTTCTTTTGGGGTTCATCCCCTCCCATCTCATTGTCAATCTTCAGATTTTTATGTATGAAATATATATTATCATCAAATTTTTATATCACAGGGTGCGTTTTGTGCCCCCCCCCCCAGTGGTTGCGGCATTCAGATATATGGAGGATTGATTGGTGACGGATGTGTTTTTATGGTGAATGTGCAAATAGTAGTCCGATTAGCTAGGTATGAGATAGTCAGTGAAGGTCAGCCTCAACCCATTCCCCCTTTTCGGCCTTGTGCCATAATTGTATTTATTTACAATATATATGTTGTCTACGCTGGCAGCGTGTACTGTCAGCGTGGTAAGCTTTCTCCCCTTCGAACTCTCTGCCTTCGGACAGAGATGAACCCGGACGAGACATACACAATCCCGCGTCTACGAGCAATTTTTGCCCGAACCCACGGGCTCGGGTTTCCACACATTAAATTTGGCCTTGTGCCACATCCCACTTCGTGGTGAGGCAGGTAAATATCGTAATATACTAAGTAGTCCACCACTAGCAGTGGATCATCTACTTCACGCCGATGGCGAGTATTTTATTTTGATGATGTTATAAAGATTACCATTTCCAACATCTGTCATCATTCAGTAACCTTTTCTAAGTTACAACAAATAAAAAATATTATTTATTTAATACCTTGACATGATGATGTTCATATCTTTGAATGCCATCAGACCTAAATATTTTTATGTGATTCCTCTGTGAATAACGTGTTCTCCTATATGTGAAATTTAGGGCTGCAATTTAATGTGTCTTACTAAGGAATTTTAGAAGCGATTTCCTAAGTGGCTGAAATCTCTTTAGGTTGGGTAGTCTCATTGATAGTATGTTTAATTCGTAATATTCCAAGCCAAATATCTTCAGACTTTTAACCTTCTAAAAAACAATAGGACTTTTTGTTACTTTGCACAGTTGAGATAATCACGTTCGACTCATCTTCTTTCACTTAAACCTTTGACAGTGTTTATCAACTCCAGCCTAATTGTAGCCGTTGTTCTGTTTAATAACAGGATCTTCCATGTCGTATTTAGTGTAATTGCTGAAGTACACATATTTACTGCAATTATATTCAATCCTCTCTAATAAAATTTATATATATATATATATATATATATATATATATATATATATATATGTATATATATATATATATATATATATATATATATATATATATATATATATATATATATAGTAACTGTTTTTTTTTTATTTATTTATAATTTATATTATTTTCCAGAATGAATGAGCGTATTTCATAGGATGTAAACATCTTGAGACAGAAAGATGTTCATATTTTTAGCAAGAGACATCCAATATCAATTTACGGGTTATAGAAAGTAATGCTTGCCAATATGATGTGGAATTCATATGTGCAAATTCACTCTGATAACGGACGAAAATGTCTTGTAAAGATTTGTTTGTTCATGAGAAAGCGCATTGCTTTCCCGATCATTCTGAAGTCGGGCTTCAATATATTTAAATAACTAGTTTTTTTTTTTTTACTGAGTAATTGAATGCCTTTCACGATCACTTGAAGTGGGGTTGCAAGTCTTGCAAAAACTCCATTGTCTTGAGAAACACTATATAATTCAAGATCGCTTGGAAGACGTGCTTGCCAATCTCGAAGGAACTCGTTTATCATGAGAAAGCCTATGTCATTCCCGATAAAAAAAAAGAATTTACATAACCTTTTTATCATAAACTAAAACGAGATTCCCATGAAGGAAAATATCAATAAAAACATCTTCTAAAATCCACAGTTTTAAAAGGAAAAATTCTAAGAAAACTCAGTTCAGCCGAATCTAACACGTTACGAAAGCAGGTGAGTTTCCAAATAAAAGTTGCATTCTTCATCGTGCTATGATCGTCGCTCGTTTTATGTGGTCAAATATAGGTTTGCCTTTCTCTTATTATAATGTTTTTTAATATTATAAATACCAGAATATAGTCAAATTATTACGTTACAAGTCGGGTATGGTCGTAAGGGCATCACATATACGCAGATGTATTATACGGGTATGTCTTTACGACATAGCCAATCGCAGCCGATCTGTCTTCCAGGTGATTTTTCATTGCTCTTCTTAAAATAGTTGCAATCTCAATGCAAGAGAATCCAGCCGGTCGGTTATTAAACTCATAAATGGTGGAAGATAGTTTCGGGCCTTTTCCAAAGGAATCAGCGCGAAGTAAACGAGACCGCATCGAGCAGTAATTAAATTCTGCACGCAGAATTCAATTTTCGATTACACTGACCGAGTTCTCCATAAAAGAACCACTTTTGAAAGAGAATGTTCACCGATGGAACGAACTACTCGCAGGATAGAAGAGCCGATGACAAGCGAGAGATATTGACGTCAGATTAAATATATAAGCTGTTATTACGAATAAACCCGCAACCGATGAATTGAAATCTCAGGCGAATGTTATAAGAATTCTCAATCGCTGCATAGTTGAAATTTTTTAGGGCACATAATGAGGAAAAGAAGCTTAGATTGTTTGACACACAGGATATATTAACTACAACAGCGACAGAAGAAACAACATCTCTTACAATGTTCTCGTTGCACATTGAAGAATTTAACACAAGAGACAATATATTTGTATCCTATAATGACAGAAATAATTGGCAGTATTTTTGAAATATTCCCCGATTATCTTAAGTTTGTCCTCAAAACCAAACTCAGAATTTGTAG
>OZ038486.1:58169938-58189938 GCA_964036315.1 Acanthosepion esculentum | reverse complement strand
TTTATCCACAGGGCCATTTGTTCTTGGGGAAATAACAGCGACAACCGGAAGAGGTATGGCACGTGGAACTAGAATAATCTACACCGGTGGACGAAATAAAGGGTTCGAATTTTAATTCAAATCATCTGAAGAAAGCCGGAGCGTACATCGGCCGAAACGTTGTGAATACGGCAATGAAAATATGATAACAGTCCGAATAATGTAAATAATCATAATGCCCCATCTCAGAGATATAGACAGATATCCAATAAAAACAGTTCATTATTTAGAAAGATGCCAAGTTTTTACGAGGATGGAAAAATGAAGCTATATCAATAATAGTGAACATTAGTGTTAACGAAATGTTCCTATGCGTTGGAATTAATCTATTTATGAATATGCAAATATTATCAATGAAATTAAGTGTAAAATATTCCGCTCTTTTGCTCCTTCCATACATATATAACCACAATTATAAAGCATGTGAACATATTAGGTATTCAGTTGTTTTGACTTCGTTTGTAACTGTACAATCAGAATTAAGCAGAATTGATGGCATTCTGTCTTTGTACAAGTGCGTAATATTGTCATCAAAGTTTATATATATATATATATATATATATATATATATATATATATATATATATATATATATATATATATATATTCCAAACCCCAGCGGGGGCAAAGGTGTGCGGACGTTGTAGGGACTTGGTGTACATTTGAAATCTCATGATAGTAGGTAATCAAAAGTACATTATGATGACAGATATCCACAAAGATTTACAGGAAATTTATGTCGATTCCCTGGCTGACCAAAGAGAATTGTGATTCCGCAGGCTGTCAGAAAATTCACGTGAGATTTCATAAATGACAAATAATCTCTAAGAAAAGCATAAAGAATGTGTGTGTGTGTGTGTGTGTGAGAGAGAGAGAGAGAAAGAGAGAGAGAGAGAGAATCTGTGGTGTACGAGTGTATGAGAGAGAGAAAGAGGGTGAGGAAGAGTAGAAAGAGAGGAACATCCAAGTAATATGCTTCAACAATATACTGGAGTGCTTCCCAATACCCTACCAAAATGTTAATCTCTTCTTCGGCTTTTTCTTTTCCAGTCAAATTTGATCTTCAGACATTTAAGTGCAATTTCAATCTTCTCTTTTTTCCCGTTCTTTTAATGTTCCTGATTCTTAATAATTTCACCCTTTTCTTTTATTCTTTCTTCCTGTATAACCCCATGAATCTTAGTGGCTTTATCACCTTATTTGGAGTAGAATGACTTGAGCGCAAATAGTTCTATTTCAGAAGACGTTCTATTTCAGAAGTGGTGACTTCTCTATATATTTCTATCTGTTCGCGCTAAAATGTCGTGTATGTAATTCACTATTTCCTCTTGCTTTCCTTCCTTTGGGTATTTCCTGTAACTGCTAGATTATCTACGCCATCTACTCGCATTGCGTGCCCAGAATTGTTCATTATTTTTTACCTTAGAACGTGGAAGCAGAAAATCTTGTTGACCTCATGATCCCAGATATACACCTAGAATCACGACGCCGCTAATTTGAAATTGTGTTGGAAACTGTTAGGTAAGCTTGATATATTTGGGAAGGATATTAAAAGAACTGAGAACTTATACTGGGGGCAAACCACCTGCATACGAATAAAAAATGAATTCAGTCAATATAAAAAATAGAAAGGAGTATAAAAAATGCGTCTTCTCCCCTGGTTTATTCAGTCTTTAGAGTGAGGTGATTCTGAGGGAATTAAAATACCTACCAAAATTACTTATTGGTGGCCACAATCTTAACAACATTTTCATATGCAGATGATACAATTGTGAAAGCAGACACAGAAAATAAACTACTGAAATTCCTACAGAAGCTATTAAAGTGGGGCAAGAAGAAAGGAGTAAATGTCAATTTTAAGAAGATAAAAATTAAGGTTGTCAAAAAAATAACAAGAGCCAGTCATGCGACTTAAGAATTGGAGATGCCAAAATCTTGCATATACAAAATTGTGTGTTTAACTGAGGATGGAAAATTTAATACAGAAATTGCTAGGCCTATTGGGATAGCGTAAGATGCCTTCTAAAACTTAATAAAATTATTAAATCTGTAAAATCTCGTTAGAAACAAAACACTGCGTATTTAACATATTGTAATTGAGTTATCAAAAAACAACAGTAGAAAATCGGAAATGGTTTAACAAGATCATTGCATGCTGCTTCTCCTGCTACTCATCTTGATGTAGGATCATTTTTTAAGTCTTTCATCCGACGGGCGAGTCCAAACTTGTAGGGAAATAACCCCCCTAACAATATAACTCTTTTGTAATATCGGCTTTCTTATATAGCCGGGAGTGATGAAAAAGAATCCTGGGGCTCAAGTAATGTGATTCTACAGAAGGATTCCTAGAATACCATGGACTAATCTTTTGAACAATGGCGGAATTTTATTGAAAATGGAAACAAAATACACTTATACATAACATCAGGAAGAACCAGTTAGGATTAAAAACGTTTACAATGGCAGAACATAATAAAGGCAAGATGGACAGGGGACATAATGCATAACCAACGTAACGAGGTCGTTTAAAGTAGGCAGAACAAGGATTGCGAAATAGTCACATCAAGAACAGACGCGGCACTTAGAAGCAGACGTGTTGGCAATGTGTCACATGGTCAGAATACTTACAGTTTCATGTTGAAGGTAGTTTACGAATGTGGCAGCGATGCCAAGATGTCAAGTTATTAACAATAAAGTATCAAAACTGCTGGTTATACTTTTTTTTTATGTGCGGTGTGTTCGCATGGCAGGGAGTTGGTTCGATGCCCGGTGACCGCTACGTTGTACTGAGTGATAAGCATTTTCACGTATTTGTAGACTTCTTTACCTCAACAACAATGAGTTATCCCAATATGATAATGTCCGGTATCATCAGAGTTATCTTTCGGAGAATAGTATGGTTAACACATTCTCACGACATGTCCCCACACGGGCAATTCATGTAACCAAGTGGAGAGATCGATTCGAACGCGTGATACTGTAATTACAAATGTCAGTATCCTCTGGGCAGCGATTGTTTTTCATAATTCAACAACTTACCAAAAATGTTACACGTTGCTTTTAGAATCGATGTCTCAATTGGGTTGATACACTTCACCGTGCTAGATAATGTCTCTACATGTAACCAGGAATATATAGCATGATCTTTGGACTGGCAGTTTATGGTAATTGTAATATTACATTAGCCGTTTCCCTTTAAGGAAACATACTGTGCTGCCATCCGTTGAAATGTATAAAATATTTATCTTTAAACATTTTTTTCAGGAAACTAGGTTTATAAAGTTCAGTAGATGTTACCACCCAATCAAGTAATGAAGATGGATTTCCTTCCTAACGTGTGTAACGTCACCATCCTCATTATGTTATTCTTATTTCTTTAAGTTGCATGTTATATCGATTTTAGACGGTAATGTCATTGAATATCCTCAAGTGATGTGGTTTCTAATATGACATTGTCTGTTCGAAGTTATATTAATATATAATTTTCTATCATTGACCATTGACGTTCTTCGGTATTAAATTATTGCATTTCTATTTAATTAGGAAAGCAAGGATGAATATTATTATAATACTTATCTTACATAGAAACGTAGCGGATTCATGTTCATTATTCAAAATTAAACCTATTTAGTTAGAAATACATTGTTGACTACTGTTGGTGTGCTCAGAATCCAAATAGTTCAAAATATTGTATTGATATTGTTTTATTATGTACGAGCCATATAGAATATGGAGCGTAAGATAAGCAATCTATTATAAAAATATAATATGGCACATCAATAGATTTTAATTACTATATTGATTAAAGAAAAGTAACAAGAAAAATATAACCTGTTCAGATGATATTAGCAAAATTTAAAATAAATCTCTCTCAACAAAATTTATTTGTTTGATCCAGTCAGTGAAAATAATTAACAAATATTTATTATATTACATAATAAAAATAAAAAAATAAATAAATACAATAATTTACAAAATAGAGCTTACTCAAAGAATCCTTTTCTATACCTTAAAAAAATAAGCATAGATTACATTTAAAACAATATATATTACTTAAAGGAAGATTAGAGTAAAATTTTCAAAAATGAAAAAACTTCGAGAAGGCAAATCAAAGTTTTGTTGCATATGAAATATAAATTTTTCAATATATCTGTATTTTCTTCTTTCACAAATGCTGCTTATTCATTTTAAATATATTCCCGGAAAAAAAGAAAAAGAACATGACAAAACAATGTCTTGTGTAATAACACGATAATCTGAAAAACTACTTGACATGCAGACACGCGGTAACTGAAAAACAACGAATCTGTCACCGCAAGTAGTTAATCACGGCAGTATAAAAAAAGCTGTTAAATAATATATTGTGAAAGCCAAATGAATTTTCGATTTATATATGCACATGAAAGCAAGTAAATTATCCAAATTATGAACAAAAAACATTAAATGTGTGTGTGTGTGTGTGTGTGTGTGTGTGTGTGTGTGTGTGTGTGTGTGTGTGCGCGTGCGTGCGTGCGTGCGTGCGTGTGTGTGGAAAAATAGGAAAGAACCCGTTAGGCAAATAATCCGGAGTTCCTTAGTATTTTTGCATTTATTTTTAAAAAGACAGTACTCCATACAGAAGTAGAGCTTATATTATAATATTTTTTTTAAAAATATGATTCCTTCGCTATATAAGAGTTCTCATGTTTCAAAAGCGAGAGCCGGGATCCTTAATATAATTCGCGCTTGAGGAGGAAGCGAGACCAGACATCTTAATTCAACTTAATTTCAAAAATTATATATTCGACCACATCACTCCTTACGACCTAACTCCTCAGACTGCAACACGATTGAATATTATGTGTGGGGCACAATTGAGTGAGATACGAACAAAACTCATTGTAACGCCAAAGATGAACTGAAGGCAAGGATTATGATAGCATTCACCAACTTAAACAAGGAGACCTCTCAGAATAGAGATGCAGGAGATTCCAAAGACGTCTGGAGGCTATAGTTAATCGATGGCGATTTTTTTGAATAAATTTACTCTTTCGTATTTCAAGATATTTTTGTGTACTTTTGGTACATATATCTGTTAAAATGAGATGCCAGAGTTATTTTCATTTTGCGTAATTTCAACGACATCTCACACTGTATATTTTGCATCAATACCTTTTCAAACCCTTCTTTTTAACATTACATTTGATATCCGAGAACTTTCACAATCAATCTTCTCATGATGAATCTTCTTTCACCATGTGGTATGATCCTATGCATGGAATCCTTCAGCATATGTGATGATGTTTGCCGGGTTCACTTATTCTTTCAGGCCATCCTTAAAACACTTCTTTAGCTTATCTTCTGAAATATTACTGTCAGCAAGCACCAGATACAAAAACTTTTTAAATTCTTTTGTCGCTCATACAAGTGACATGACCACCCCAACAAAATCTGTATTTCAGAATTGTCGTTTCAAAAACTTCTTTATCGCTGACACGCATTCCTCTAGTTGATTCCAAGTATTCGGCGCGATCATTATTGAGGAAAACGCTCTAGCACCTTCACGTGATCCCGATGAACACAAGCATGCTACACCTGAAAGTTAGTCGCTTTCAAGATTCCTCGCTGTTCCTCGCAACTTCGCTGTTCAGTAAGCATGTTCACCATAGGGTGCTAGCAAGATAAACGAATCATTCAGCCACTATTATACGACCACTGTATACAAATATATTTGATTCTCATAAAACATTTCACGATGCAATCTGATAAATCAAATGGATAGTTCTGTAATATAGGTATTGAAAATCATATATTTTAAAAAGAAATCTGATAAATCAAATGGATAGTTCTGTAATATAGGTATTGAAAATCATATATTTTAAAAAGAAATCTGATAAATCAAATGGATAGTTCTGTAATATAGGTATTGAAAATCATATATTTTAAAAAGAAATCTGATAAATCAAATGGATAGTTCTGTAATATAGGTATTGAAAATCATATATTTAAAAAAAATCTGATAAAGAAAGTATGTTTACTGTCATAATGTGATGTTTGGTCTCATAGAAAAATATGTTAGCTATTATAAATGAAAATGTATTTACTATCATGAAGAAATGATGTTTGCTATCGTAGAAGAAAAATATATTTCCTGTCTTAAAGATATTATGTTTGCTGTTGTAATAGAAAATGTGGTTACTCTCATAAAGAATTTTTGTGTCAGAATAGAAATCATGTTTGTTGGCTAGACAGAAAAGTCGTCTGCTTACATGCCTTTCTTTGCTAACAGAAAAAAAGATATTTGCTTTTATGATGATTGTGTCATAAATTTACCGTCATTAAAGAGATAATAAATACAAATAATATACTATGATTTATTAGTATCATTCAGCTTATTAACTCTTTGCAGGCTATTTAAAGCCGGAAGATATTTTTAGATTTTTTTTTTTGGTGGATGATAATGGTTTAGTGATACAAGTCTTACTAATTAACCCATCACTCGAAGAGAAGATGTCGATTCAAATCTTACACCAGGGTATTTGCGCGTAAGTGAATATAACGAATCCACCGTCTGATATTCCCAAACGGTCATCAATCTAGTTACTAACCAGACTCGACGATTCTTATCTTCCCTGAACTTAAGGGAGGCTGTAATTCCGATATTGTATGATAAATAAAGCGTTATCCTAGATAGAAAGCACATCATTAAGTGATTAAGATTTATGAAGAAAATATTGATATCTGCTGATCCGGCATTGACAATGTGTGTGTTGGCATTTATGATGTCATTCAACGTCGGAGTGACGGTCTAATCCCTTCGTGTCAGCTCTTCAGGAAAGAAAGTCAGTGACGGATATACATCCAGAATATGAGATACTTAGTAGTATTGGCCTATATAAGACCTCTGGCAAGAAAGCATTCATCTAACTCCAAAAATACGTATATACTTATAAAGCTTGCAGTTCATAAATAGACAAATATATGAAATTATTCTTAACTGTAATGAATGACTGTTGAAGATAAACTTACCATCGTCGCAACACTCACTATATGAACGATATGGGAATACTTTCCTTATGCATTTAAGCTAACATTTAAGCATAAAAAGATATGTTTAATTTCGATTATACTCGAGTGGCTACTGAAGGATTCATGCAAAATGTGTCTGACAGTAACAGTAGTGGATCTTACGATGTGAATTTAGTTAATTGCACTCATAAAGAATGATAAATTGTTGCCTGGCTAATATTCTGTGTAAGAATTCTTCGAATTACGAATTAGAAATAAGATTTCCCAGAATTTATCCTTCCCAGGTACATTTTTTCCAGCAGCTTATTTACTAGCTCTGTTTCACGGCACAGATATATTTCAATTTTTTTTTTATCTACATAGAGTCAAATAAAAGTTTCTCTTTTTCTCCTTAACCAAATTAAATATGAAATGCTGCCATATTTTATTTAAAAAAAAAACTATATATAAAAATCTAGGTTAAAAACAGAAACACGGACAATAATAACATATGTTGAATTTTATTGTGCATCTCCTCCAACAAATGAAAAATATGTGTGCCACAAGACCAAAAACTTCCTGAACCAAACTGTGTGAAAATTTGTATACAGCATAAATGATTCGCTATATTCATATTTCGATAAAATAAATATTTTGAAAAATAATAACCAAAATTATAATAATGACGAAAAATTGCAAAGGCAAAATTAATATCAAATACACCCGGGGTCAGAATTTTAGGACAAGATACAAAAGGGTTAAAAAATATAAAATACTGTTACTTTAATCAAAATATATTTGCGAAATGTTTACATTTAATTAGAAAATGTAGTTTATCAACAAACAAGTGAAAATTTTAAACTTTCAATTCATTAATTTAAACAATTTACCAAATCAATTAAAAGCTTAAAATGTTCATTTGTTTGTTGATAAACTACATACAAATGTAAACATTTCGCAAATATATTCTGATTAAACCCTTTTGTATCTGGTCTTAAGATTTTGACCAGGGGTCTATTTAACCATCCTTTACTGATCTGAGCACAATATCTTAAATCGAATCCTACAGTTCATTTCTGGTGGTAAATTAGCGTCCACCAATGGAGATTTTGCTTTTTTAAAACGTTCTATGTATGTCGCGAGAAACACAAACCTGTGTATGAAAGCGTATTGAGATATGAAAAATATTGCCTTTTTTTTCTTCAACATCATCCTAATCATCATCTTTCGACCTCCTTATAGTTTGGTCGGAAATTCATTAACAATTCCTTTCCACAATCTTCCGTCCAGTATTGCTGTCCCCAGATCCCCAATGCCCCATCCTGTGTCCCCATCTATGATGTCTGAGAAAGTCAATTTCCGTGAGAAGACACTTCCAGGAGAATGTCATAAAGGTAAGGATGACACGATTTCCCTGTCCGCTCGGTGGCAGTGGCCAGCACGCTGTAATCGCTTTTTTCTTTTGAACTAGAGAGAGATTGGTCTCAGTTATCCGTAAATTGTGTTAAATGTTGCATGGGATCTCCAACTGATGTTCTGGATTTGCCTTCATACTGAACCCTGTCCTCACGTCAGCTTTTGAAACCTAAGCAACCATGCGGTCACCACATCCCCCTACTCTCTAAAATCACCTCACCCTCCTTTTATTGCATTTAACACAGTGAAACATGGTAATTTTTAATCATTTCACACTAAGCAACGGAATAACGCCTAAAGGTACAAGGCGTTACTAAATGTGAGAGAATCACTGAAAAATGAACATTATTAAGGGGAGAAAAATGTAAGATGAGGACTTAAGAGAGAAGATCACGATTGATATTTCATGCATTCTGCTTCACATTTTATTCGATTTTCCTTTGGATGAATTGTCATCAATTGTTTTTGTTTGGTCTCACATAGTTTATCTCTTGATTTACGACGCGGGGTTTTGAAGTTTCTCTTATTCTACTAGAAAAACTAATTTCATAACATGAGCAGGAGTACTTTTTAAATAATTTGTTTCATAATATCCGACACAGATCGGCAAAAACTTTCACAGCTTGCGATCACCAGACCTGCGCCAGAAACATCACAAAACAAGGAAGTTTTTTCTTATCGCGAATATACCTTAATAA
The DNA here is from genome assembly GCA_964036315.1 of Acanthosepion esculentum. Lineage (NCBI taxonomy): Eukaryota > Metazoa > Mollusca > Cephalopoda > Sepiida > Sepiidae > Acanthosepion > Acanthosepion esculentum. The sequence goes on along the minus strand of OZ038486.1, from coordinate 58,180,798 downwards.
CATTATAAAATTTCAAGCCCTTTTATTCTTCCCTAGACTTGAAATTGTTTGACCTTACGTTTGTATCCATCACCGCCTTCATCAGGTGTAAATTGTCGATTTTTGTTGTTTCAAATACATATTTAATAGAAGTATCAACTATTTGATAATGACTCCTCAAAACGTATAAATATATTGCGCACACACAAATACACACACACACACACACACACACACACACACACACACATATATATATATATATATATATATATATATATATATATATATATATATATATATATATATATATATATATACGAACACGGTGGAGTAGTGGATAGCGGCTCGGTTTGAGGAATCGGGGAGCCGAATTCGACTTCGACTTTCAGTCGAATCCATTACACTCACTTACGTGCTAATACCCTTGGGAAATGTATTAATAATCTTCTCCCTCCAGCTATGGGTAAATAGCCGGACAGAGTGGGTTCTATATCCTTCGATGACAACTGGCCTAGGAGAATGGAAACTGAATTCAAAACCTGTGGAAGTCGTTTGCGTACCTTGGGGCACATAGTGCACCAGGTTCCTGTATTCGGACAAACAAATGTTGTTTTTGGTTCTACACAAAGCCTTCACCACTATAATCAAATCATATGTGCTGGTTTCTGGCTGTCAGGGTTCATTCATACGTCGAATACGAAGGGAGAGTCCACCATATATATATATATATATATATATAAATGTATGTATGCATGTATGTATACATATATATATATTTTTTTGAATTGGACATAGACCGGCAATTTATTTAAAGACATTTATATTATGTTTAACGTTCTTTTTATAGATACAAGTATTTAAGCAGATGCTATGTTTTATAATAAACAGTATTAAATAACATTTTCCGGCCTGAATGTCCGAGAAATCTTCATAGAAAATTTTCGTTCTCCGACAGGAATCGAACCTGTATCCTATACGGAACCATCATTTCGCGTGATGTGCCTTAACCGTTCAGCCACAGAGTTAGCAAGGTCGATTTTACTATCTTTAAACTTAAATCTTCCATGAATCTCTTCTATTCATATCTGCTCTAGCGTATCAAATGTAAATAAATGACGTCATATATTTTTGAACTGGACATAGTCCAACAATTTATTTAAAGACATTTATAATATGTTTAATGTTCTTTTTATAGATACAAGTATTTAAGCAAATGCTCTGTTTTATAATAAACAGTATTGTATCTATTAAAAGAACGTTAAACATATTATAAATGTCTTTTTATATATATATATATATATATATATATATATATATATATATATATATATATATATATATATATATCCTATATTTTCACATATAAGGCGACCTTTAGATAACACGAGATAAAAAGTACAGCAAATTTCCTTGAATTTATCATACACCTATTTATAAGAAGTTATTGGGTATTTTGTTACTTACTGTTTCCTTAGAAATTCAAAATAATCGAAATAACAAAACCGATTCTATGTCACGTTTTTCCTACACACGTTCCCCTAAAGGGAAACCATTGATTCGTTTAAGTTTCATCACGTGATCATTGCGAATATTGATTCTACTTCTTCTCTTCCTCTATATTTGAACAGTTACAAATATCATGCACTAATGGCCATTTACCTATAATTCATCGACTATCACAGAATGCCGCTAATAACAGCAAGATAAGGTACGATAATATTACATTCAGCTTTCAACATTGTTTATATTCGCAATCGTAACGTGTTTACATATTTTCAGTTGGGCTTGGATGGATACAGGTTATTTTCATGCATATGGAATTATTCTTTGAATAGGTTATTTTTTATGAAGTTATGACAGTAATATATATGGTAGATCTATTTGATAGTATGAATCTTTCCATGTACATTATTGGTATTATAAGAAAACTATATCGCTTCTAAAATCAAACTGTAGCATCTGTTCTTATTAGCTTTATTTCAATCTCTCTCTTCACATCTATTTTCTCTTTCTTTCATTCATTGGGCTGGATACATAGTCATGGACTCGACACATTAAACTGACCTTGTGTCACATACAAAATACAATCGTTTTCGGCTTTTGGGGCCAGATAAAAGTTTAGTTTATGCCCTCATTTCATCGCTAATTTGTGTCTCTGTCGTCGAACAGAGTGCTACTCAGTTGTTTGATCTGCAAACAGAGCGCAACTGAAAATATTAATGAAAGGTTCCCGGTCTGGGGAAATAAATGCCGGCAGCAGTACCTCACACATTGCACCTAAGAGGGAGATCAATAGTAATGCTGTTGCCAGCGCAATCACAGTTCCGGTGCTAGACTATTTTTGACCTTAGATTAATATGTAGTACCTGTTCTTTTAAGTTTTATTTCATTCTCTCTCTCTCTTCTCACTTCTAGTTTCCTTTCTTTCTTTCTTTCATTTAGCAAATGGAAACAATTATTGACTTTACGACGCGATCAAATCGAAATAATCCATTAATTATTAGTTATTGGCAGGTTGCAACGGTCGTGAAAACAAACGAAGGGAGGTACAAGTATTATATGATTTTGCACAATTAATACTTTTTAATAGAAACATTACATAGAAACTGAAATAAATTTATATCTCATATTATTTCGGTTTCTGTACTTCATTGGCCGTAATGGTGTCTATCTTGCTCCGAGCGAATGACTGTAGAGCTTCCTTGTCGTCAGTCGTCAGGATATGCGTGTTCCGTGTTTTTCGTGCTAAGATTAAAATGGCTGAAGGCCCAAACAAAACAGACCTCGTAGGTTTTCGGTTTGATTTGTAAAATAAATCATATACCAAGCAACAATTCTCTATGATATAGATTCATTATAATAATATATTGCATTTTTATATCATTTTGAGTTTTTTTAATAAGACAAATATTTTACAGTATTTTCCGATCGATTCAATCATATTTTTCACTACTAAATTTGCTCTGCAAAGCAAATCTTCAATTCGTTAGAATTTTAAACAATCTTTGGATTAAATAACTTTAAATGATAACATAATCACAAGACATATCGACACAAAGAGCACCTTTACAGGAATATATGTGCTAAATTAACACATTGGTTTTTAGGTCTCAGAAACCATCTGAAATCCCGCAAAGCCAGGCGCTTCCGAATTCCAGTCACCAATATTTTTGTATGAACATAGAGATCTGATGAATTAGGACCAAAATCCCGGTTCTAAGGAAATAATAAATTTGTCTGTTTCTTAATATAATTAAAATATCCTCTGTTTTTACATTGAGTTCTCGGGATTACATCCTCCTTCGAAACACTCTGTCAGTGGATGACAAAAATATTGGCTCCTGAAAAATTAATTTCGTTTGAGCTCTTTGGTTTGAGGTGTGAGTTTGTCAACAGTGACTATTTAAGCTAATATAGCATGACTCTTCGGCAGAATTGAGTCACTGTCAGTCACTGTGTGTTTATCTAAATCTAAAAATAAATACGCTAAAATTCACCTTCATCCCTGCCGTGAGCTGACGTCTTAGTGGTAGAAGTTCCGACTGACGCCAATTCAGTCGGGTTTCGATCCTAGCTAGAGGCAACCGGACGTCTAGTCACACTGATGAGCTGTGAAACAGCGAAACGGTCTGTCTGTGGATGACAAATATATATATATATATATATATATATATATATATATATATATATATATATATATATATATATATAAACAAACATACGCACACACATATTTATAGTTCAAAGTCGTATCTGCCAATATAGATGTGCTTATAACTCATTAAAATGCACCTCAATTTCAATATAACAAATGAAAACCTTTCAATTTTACGGGGAATTACGTACCCTGTAATAGATAGCAGCTCAGAATAAGAAATCGGAAGTTTGAGTTAGAATTCCAGCCGAGTACGTTGCATTCACATGCCTAAAGATTGGCAAAGGTATGAATCTCTCTATTTCCCACCCAATGTATGCATTAAATAGTAGGACTTGCAACTGAAAAAAAATATCTGCAAAAGATTTTTAATGCAGTATTTACTCACAAGAAATCAATTATTCTTACTAACCCCAAATAGGATATGGCTTTAATTATCCCATAAATTTTGATCAGCCTAAAAATGATCAGTAGATCAATAACAAATTTTAGTCACTAGATTAACATTGGTCTGATTGATCCAGTTAAACCGTATATATGTATTTTCGTTTTTCACAGACTAAAGGATTTAGCTCACAACTAAAAAGAAATTAAATATGTCATGCAATCGACTTATTTTACACAGGGTATATGTTATTGTAGAGAGCAATGTCAGGAGACTTATGACTAACAAATGCCAAATTGGCAATATTTCTCTTAATGAACTACTCAACATTACCAATTTTAAGCCACTCGCGTCAGTTATCAAGTCAAGAGTTTTTAAACTGTATGGTCATATCAAAAGATCAACGCATGGTTTGAGTAAGTTATGTTCAAAAGAACGTTAGCTGTCAAGAAAAGCAAAGGTCGACAGCCAAATCGCTTGCTTGATAACGTCCACTTATGTAATGGACTTGATATTTGCTAACTCTTCTGTTAGTGATCGAACATTTGGAGAATAATATCTCATGTTGATTCGTTATCTGCAACAAGCAGTGTGGGCGACGGATGATGATATACTATTTTAAACATTCGTCAGAAGAACGACATTTCTGCTGCTTCAGAACATCTTAATTTGATAACACTGTCCAACATTTATTGACATGAAAGAAATTAGAAAAAAGTTTAGCTCAGCACATTATTCTTTCATTCTAACGCCATTCATCATACCCTAAATCCCCCCTCAATTTCTGAAATACATAATTCTCTTTTCTTAGGGGCTTTTGGTTTTCAGTCTTACACGTTACATCTTTCCTTAATATATTATGAGAAAATAGAAGATTCACAACTTCGAAGACATTTTTCTGGATACAAAATGAAATCTATCTTCTGACATTTAGCGATAACGATATTCTTTTCGCTTTCATCGACTAACTTTTCTCACAGTATTTCCAGCCTTCCCACTGAAGCTCCTATCTATGCGATGCCGTCTGCGTAGAGTATTTTGATTTTTGAGGTATTTTTCATCTGGTAGTAAAGTAAGCGACTAAATCTGTTGGATCTATTCAATTACCTTGATATATTCAGGGAGGTTATTTGAATAACCAATAATCTATAGGGAAAGCAAACCACCTGCATACAGACAGAAAATATTTTTTGCAGATATAAAGAAATAGAAAAGGGGTGTAAGACAATGATATGTCATCTCGCCGGATCTATTTAATCTATACTGCGAGGTGATTCTGAGAGCATTAGAAGTCCTCCCAGATTTAATATTGGCGGCCACAATCTTAACAACATAAGATATGCAGATGACAGTGATGATAGCAGATACGGAAAGAAATTACAAATGCTCCTACGAGAAGTAGTGAAGGAAAGCGAGAAAAAGATTATGTATAAACCACGAGAAGACAGAATACATGGTTATTGATGTAACCTATGAAAAGTTTACTGAATAGGAATAACCAAAACAAAGTTTGGAAGTGGAACGATAATATTTATAACAGGAACAGCATACAAGATTCGCCAGCGGCGTGTAGTAAGTAACCAACTGCTAATGGTGAGCTAGAATGAATCAAGGTGAATCCAACGTGGAAGATATCCACTAACCACCCCACCTGGTCAGATGTGGCACAAGACAGAGTTTTATTGTGGGATATCTGAGCCCGTAGGCTCGTTCAAATATTCCCCGTAGAGCCCGTAAAAACGGGATCGCGTAGCTGTCTCCCGTGATGAGACTCTGCCCTTCGACATAGCCTCGTGTGGGGATCCTCTCTGGCCGGAGGCAAACAGTCTGACCAGCACACTTGGAAGTGAATTCCAAAGTGGAAGGATATTTGCCAACCGCCCCACGCGGTCAGATGTGGTACAAGGCCGAATTTAACGTGGGGTATCCGAGCCCGTAGGCTCGGGCAACGATTCCCCGTACATCCCGTGAAAAGCGGGGTCGGGTAGCTGTCTACCACCCCAGACGAGACTCTGCCCTTTGGCATAGCCTCGTCTGGGTTCCTATCTGCCCGGAGACTGAGAGTTTGAGAAGCACACTTGGAAGTGAATTCCAAGTTGAAGACCGAATACAGGATATACAACTGTATTCATAGGAACTGGGACATGCCCATTTTCGTCCATAGGGACGATATAACAGTTATCAACAAAAGGATGAGCCCAAAATGGAAATTACAAATCGGGGATACCCAAATAAAAGAAGTACATCAATGTAAATATCTGGGAAGTCTTCTAAGAGAGGACAGAAAATGCGACGCTGCGATCCGAAGATGTTTGGGATGACCAAAAATGTATTTCAAAAGCTAATTGGTGTATGAAGAGACTTTTGTTTTGTTAGAAACAAAGAAAAGAGTAGAGCAATGTGATGTGTATCTGTCCTCCTGTATGGAAGCAAATGCAAGACAATCTCATCAAAGATGAAGAAGAGACTTCAAGTAAAAGACATCTGGTTCTACAGAAATATGCGGAGGATAACATAAGGCGAACATGTATTCAATGGCGGGATTTTGGATAAAATAGAAAGAAAAAGGCAACTGGAAGAGGCAGTTTAAATTTCTGGAGCACGTAATGAGGATGGAAGTCTTGGAAAATCTGATACTCACAAGAAAGATTGACGAGCAGAGGGAATCAACTATTAACATACTTCACCTGCTTGAAAGAATGCGCGGCGGAAGAGGGTTTAGAAATAACGAAAGAGAATTGCAACGGATAAGAAATTTTGGGAAGACATAATTGTCTATGTCCTGGGGACGCATGGGACAAAAAAGAGAAGTTCCTTCAACAAAACAGACATTGAGACTCGTCTAGTTATGTTGTATGCAACCAATGGATTTCACATGTAAATATTCTAATTTGTTTAGAAAGCAGCCCGTACGTAACATTATGGGCTTGAGTAAATGGATGGTAAAACAGGGTTTGGTAGAAGAAGAAAAAAGTCAAAACTTATTAAGGGACACGAAGTTGTGAAGAGCATTGATCGCCTACGTTCTGAAAAGACGGAACATATAAAAGAAGCAGAATAAATACTGTTGCTCATGTAGATCTCCTATATCTTTCATCTTCGAATTTTAGAATTTTACACCAGATAATGTTCACTCATTGTAACCATTTCCTATTAAATACCCTAGCAAAAAAATTATACATAATATGATATGTCGGACATCACATTTAATTGACAGTAAATGGAACATCATCTTAAACATTTGGTCAGAGCAGCAACATAATGGATTTCATACATATAAAAATGTCTATGAATAATGTATGAGGTAAACCGATTGGATATTGTTATGCGTCTGCTAATGGATATCATGTGACAATCAAGATATTTACGCCGCTCTCAATTTACTTATAAAGTTAAAAATTATATTATATAACATTAAAAGAAAACAGGTTTAAATTGATGAAAGCTGTTTCACTTATGTTATTGCCATTAATAATTTAATTACAGATTGGTGGTTCAGTAAATCTGTAAATAGAATGTTAAAGAATATTTACATTACGCACAATATTTATGTTTTATGAGAGTAATTATTGTTTCAATTACAATACACATTCCGAATATTCACATTGAAATGTTACATACAAGCGTATTTTTTACATATTGTTAATTTAATATCTTATGCTACAAATATATAACTTTATCTATCTATCTATACATATATATATATATATATATATATATATATATATATATATATATATATATATATATATATATATATATATATATATATATATATATATAAAGACATGAGGAAAACTTATCTCCACTGAGGCGTTCCGTCATCTGATGGACACTTCCTCAGAAGTCGGAATCTGTTGGCTATATTTATCTACAGTCTTTACATATTGTCCTTTCACAGGTATATATTTTAATTATATTTGAAAAGTTACACAAAAAAAACAACCATATACACGAACGCAGCACACCCACACATGCACAAATATATATATATATATATATATATATATATATATATATATATATATATATATGTATATATGTATGTATGTATGTATGTGTCTGTGTGTGAAATGTGTGTGTATATAAATATATATATATATATATATGTGTGTGTGTTTGTCTATGAAAAGTGTGTGTATATATATATATTTATATACCTATATATGTGTGTGTGTGTAATATATTTATATTATATATATATATATATTATATGCGCAGTACTTATTAGAAAGCGTACAATATCAGTGATATCAATCCAACCAAATATATATATATATATATATATATATATATATATATATATATATATATATATATATATATATATGTATGTATGTATGTATATATATATATTCAAATAATAGGGAAGAACAGTCAGATTTATAAGCTAGAGTTATTTGGTATTTATATTTATTTTTAAAGAACGCTGCTCAATACAAAGTAGAGCATAAAATGTAAAGGTAAACCATAAATAGGATTAAATAAGCCAGACAGTAATAACTTGAAAACTTCAATTAACCGACGTTAAATTTTCCGCACAAAAACAGATCGCTTTTTTCATTCGAACAAATGGCCAACAACACCTTAATAAAAAATGGGAATTCTCTTGACACCACAAACTTAACTTAAAAATAGAGTAAATCAATTTGTTCCTAAGTTATTCTTAATATCGCTTGAGAATGGAAGTTAAGGTTAAAATTTAGTATTTAAGTTTCGGTTTCAAAACAAACTAATCTGTGTGTCGCGATGGAGACATTTTTTTTAAATTATTAATATATATATATATATATATATATATATATATATATATATATATATATATATATATATATTAACGACTTAGATTTAATACATTTTATAAATTTATGAGGAAAAATTTATATTCATATGTGCTAGGTATATGTGTAGTTGCATGAACGTCAACATGACTTTAATCCTATGATATATATATATATATATATATATATATATATATATATATATATATATATATATATTTGACATCCACAGACAGACTGTTTCGCTGTTTCACAGCTCATCAGTGTGGCTAGACGTACGGTTGCCTCTAACTAGGATCGACACCCGATTTGCGTCAGTTGGAACTTCTACCAGTAAGCCGTCGGCGCACGGCAGGGATGAAGGTGAATTTTAGCGTGTTTATTTTGAGATTTAGATAAACACACAGTGACTGACAGTGACTCAATTCTACCGAAGAGTCGTGCAATATTAGCTTAAATAGTCACTGTTTACAAACTCACACCTCAAACCAAAGAGCTCAACCGAAATTAATTTTTCAGGAGCCAATATTTTTGTAATTTCACACAAACATAGAAACACACACAGTCGTATATATATATATATATATATATATATATATATCGCAAAGAGGGGTGTACTATCTTCCCCCAGTTAGAACCACCCGCTATCTCTGTAAGAGTGCAAGCTGTCCATGCTAATGAATAATCAAAATGGATCTTGCGAATTCTTTAAGATTACCAAACAAATTAACAAAAGCAAAACTGCTCTACCCGCTATTATAAATGGACCCAATGTATGTTCTTTCATCTCGATCTTTTCCTCAAATTCGACGTTAGCTGACAAAGACCATAATCTCAGTAATATATTCATTTCACCAGGAGAATTATCTAGACTTATCAAAAACCTAGACATGAAAAATGCCCCAGTCTCAGACAGAATCTCAGTTGTTGTCCTTAAGAATATCAACCCACAATTATCCCCGATCCTAGAGACGTTTTCAAATGCTGCTGGAAGGAGAAACGTTTCCCAAACCTGTGGACGGACAGAAGAATTTGCTCTGTATTCAAGAACGCTCATGAGCGATCATCCCTCTCAGTATTGACCTGTTAGTCTCCTCAGTATCATAAGTAATCTTTGAAGCTTTTATCAAGAAGACGGTCGTCGAGTATCTAGATGGCGTCTAGCATGAAACAGTCTGTCGCATTTGAGTGTTGACTTCAATGTTCACTTTATATTTATATTTACATACAATCTATCTCTGATATTGAGCACTTTATCCCATAAATATAGCACACCTTAAAACTATATATATATATATATATATGTGTGTGTGTGTGTGTGTGTGTGTGTGTGTGAGTGTGTGTGTGTGTGTGTGTATATGTGTGTGTGCCTTCCTGTGTTTGAAGATATATTGTCATGGTCCAAATTCCTTGTACCACGGTGATGGTCCAAGGTAGAACCAATGAAGAATAACTCGAACACAGGTATGGAATAACAAGATACATTACAAACAGAAATATATTTGGTTAGAGTGAACTATGTTTTCTCGACAAGTATCACTATTCCAATGTTCTTAGAATAAATCCCCTCTGCTCCCTCTTGGGGCGCAGTATTTATAATGTCCGGAATAGTCCATTATTATTATGGGGAAGTTCCCATAATATATATATATATGTGTGTGTGTGTGTGTGTAACTTTTTTATGGCTATATTTTATGCATATACCAATATCTTGTACCTTCATGCGCTCTCTATTCGTACGAACATGGAAACATACAAAATTCTATCTAAGTTTTCATATAGGTATTATGGAAACCAACTTCACTCCAGAGAGAATACTTAAATATGTCTTTACTGTAGTAAAGCCATTCTTTACTGACTTTTCTCATCATTTCACTGTAATAGTTTACGCTTGTTAGTTTCAATGGCATCGAACATTTTAAGATATCTAGTTTTCATTAATCTCGAACGATTCTTGTAATCATATTCACGTTAACATTATTTTATCACTGATACATGTTTAGTTGACATATAATCTCTTTATTTGTCCCCGATATTTAACCTCAGTTTCCAATATT
>OZ038486.1:58094938-58164938 GCA_964036315.1 Acanthosepion esculentum | reverse complement strand
CTGACAAATACAAGCTCCAACTATTTAAGTGTAACGTCAATCGACATCGCCTTGATCTATCCTCTTCCCTTCTCCACATCCTTTCACCTTTCATTCCAATCTGCTCTCCGTCCAAATCTTCTGTAACCCCCCAGCCTTGATCGATCCGCTATCTTTCTCCACATCCTCTCCTTTACCACTTCTATCTGCTCTTCCTCCAAACCTTCTGTAACCCCCTGCGTACTAGTGGCTTCCAGCCTTGCTTGGGGTGATATGCTTTAAAAAATATATATATATCTTAACCTGACAGGTCTACAAACGAAACATGGAAATCTTCTCAAACGTAGGTCTTTCAAGAGATTTATACCTTGCGTAGGAATAATTTCATGTCCTCATACACGTCTTAACGTTCCTCTTTTCTATATACTTTCTTGTTAGCTTACTAAGGTAATAAATTATTGTTGTTAAATATTGTTTGCAGCTGCACTCCTATATCCTGTTTGAGATACCTCCCATGCGCCGGCACAACACCACTGCTCTATCAGTTTCATTAAATAGATGCATTTAAAACTAGGGATTCCCCAACATTAGAATTCCCTGGCGTATGAAAGATTTAAAGTTTATCCGCAGGATTTAGTTTCTTGTTGCAAATATTATTAAGAAAAATATGGTATAGAAAAATATGGTATCGGAGTATCAGCTCTTATTAAATGTGCCAGTAAATATTTAATATAATTTTAAATAAAACATTTCTTTTAAAGTAAAAATAAAGTTCACTTAATGTTATATAACGTACCTATGAACACTAATGTCCCAATCCTCATAAATACGTTAGGCACTATTGTAAGTTGGGGGTAATATGCTTTCTAAATAGTTCACCACTAGCAGTGGTTTACCTACTTCATGTCGCTGGCGAGTGTTGTATTTTGTTGATGTTATAAAGATTATCATTTCATTTCCAAACTCCGTTTTGTTTCTTCCTCATTTAGTAACCATTTCTAGGTTACAACAATTACTTTCAAATTGCATTTAACAATTAGACATTTCTGAACGCGGTAGGTGTCCTGCATGACATACGTACGAGAGTCTCGCTCTGATGAGACTATTTAAGAACATAACAGAAATTATTAGTTTAATGATTTGATTTTGTATCATCTTGTGGGATTGGCCCACTCTGTGTTAAACTTCTTTATCTCCTAAAAGTACATGGAGATAAGGAAATTCAACATAGAATTACTGGTTCATATAGAGAGGTATTTAAAATGTTTATTATTTAGTTATTCTATAAGCCTGGATTTTTTTTGTGAATTCGTTGTATCTCTCTCCAATACATTTATTCCAAATCCTGGTCAAGGTTTCTGCTTTCGAAAGATTTATATTAATTTCTTCTTCTTGGAACCCTTGCTAAAACATGCCCCTTTCTCTGCTTCAAGAACATTTTTATCCGAACTACGAATACCTATGTTACTAGAAGAGCCATCTCAACATCAGTACACTGACTTCTATAGGGAAAACAAGAAGCTGTTCCCTATTAGAAGATTCATTTCAGGTGTCGTATGGGATGTTTAAATGAACAGTGAACATATATTCGTATCTGTATATCTACATGCGATAACAATGGATTCTGAAAGAGACACTTTTTGAGGCTCTCATTTCTTCTTGTATTTCTGATAAAGTTTGAAATTATTTGGTGTTTGTGTTTTCAACATGCATAAAAGACATCGGGAACAAATATAGTTCCACTATCAAATTTATGCAGTGGAGTAGGACCTTTCAAAACGGTTCTTTAACGGATCCTCTGTTGGTGTGGTCTTTGGTAAATGGTAATAAAAAAAATTATATGCCATGTTAAACCATCGCCGTAGCGAAAAAAATAAGCCTGAAATAAAATTATGTACTTCATATAATTAGTGTTATTAGCTGTTAAAATAACACAATAGACCAAAAAATCCTGACATTTCTACCCCTAATCCTCCAATGACAACCAACATGTATAATAATCGTATAAATAATCTACCACGCACATGAGGATTGAATTTAATGATTAAACAGTCTGTCGGAATTTAGTGCTGATAACTAAGGCCAAAGTACATATACTTATCTAAGTTTTACACTCTTCTCCTATAAATGCGACATACCAAAAACTATTATTATTATTATTAGTAGTAGTAGTAGTAGTAGTAGTAGTAGTAGTAGTAGTAGTAGTAGTAGCTGCAGTAGTATTGGATAAACTGGAGTAAAATATACAAAAATGATATACAAAAATAATATGCCTAAGATGGCACCCATTTCGAAAAGCATACAGCAGCAGGAAGACGCTTCGCAACTAAAAAGGCGCGATATGTTTACAGGTTTAGAGAAAGGGGTAGAGAACCTTGCAAGTAGATGTCTGTTCGAAATAACTTACTGCTGAGAAAGTTCGTCTCCGCTGACCGTCTACGATTGAGAGCGTTCGAAATATTCAGATTCGACTCCTAGGTCGCTTTGGCGACTCATAATTCAAACCGAACAGAAAAGCTTCTCAACAACCAGTCACGATGCTCCACCACGACTGCCATTCTAAAGAGATGTACAGATGGCTCAGCTTTAGGAAATCTGCATTACTGGTTAAGATCAGACAAGTGACAATAATATGGACTACTCAACAGGTATTTGTTGTAGTCCAATTTAAAACACCATGACAAAATTGTCCACGTTAACAGTAAAAAGGTAAAAAAAGATGCGAGCTAAACACCACCACCACCACCACCACCACCACCACCACCACCATCATCATCATCATCATCATCATCATCATCATCATCATCATCATCATCATCATCCTTCTTCTTCTTCTTCTTCTTCTTCTTCTTCTTCTTCTTCTTCTTCTTCTTCTTCTTCTTCTTCTTCTTCTTCTTCTGCTGTTGTTGTTGTTATAACAATAATAAATTTATTTCCCATTTAATATACACAGTCCAATATACCAAAATTGATTTCGAGTGCACAACGGAAAAATTAAATAAACATTTCAATGTCCACAGGTATGATGTCAAACACAACAATGTGAAATCAACCGAACTACTGGAACATCTTAAGGTGCACATTCTGAAAACAGATGCAGAATCTCCCAGTCTTACGACACTTGAAAACATGAGAATAATAATGCATGCAAATTACTAACTTCCCTCATTGAGGGAATAAACAGAAGAGTTCCATAAAATGTATACTAAAATGTTTGATTAATTCCTCTTACTAACTAGTCAATCAACGTAAATCTCCAAGATAAGCACGATCGACATCATATTAAACCCGTTTCAGTTGAATGCCATTCCGGCTGGTTTCAGTTCATCCGTTTTGACGCGTTGATTAACAGTACAGCTGTTCTCTCAAGACAAGCAACGTTTGTACAAAGGCTTATAATATTTTCGTACTTTTTTAATTTTATAATTGTATGCAATTTTTACACATAACTTGAATAAGACAATCATGAGCTCGAAATGTTGTTGAACATTTTCAAACACTATCTTTCTTTAACTCTTGTTGAGTCGCGCTTTTCATTATATTTTCAAAAATACTGAAAGAGTTACGTCCATCATTGTGCTTGTTGTTGTTGCTATTTTTATTGCCTTATTATAATTATGCTTCCTCTGTTCTTTAGTTATTTACTTAGCCCATACGTTAGGGACTGTCATAACTTGAAGTCTACTGACTACAAATTTATCTCACCTCTCTCCTACCGAACAAATTTAACTAACCTCTCGACTGCCCACACATTTTTGGTATAGATACAACGGAAACAGTAAGTCACTAAGCTTATTTTTAAATTCCTGTATGCCACATTGCAATATGCATTGAAACAGCACATATGTGTTTCTAGAAAAAGAAACTGGAAATGAGGATATTGAAATTGTTCGTGCTGTTGTCCTCATTTTTCTTGCCACATTCACGACATTTCGTCTGTCCTTCGCTTCAGACTTCAGGTGATATTTGTTAAATATTCGAAGCGTTTCTTTTATTTAGTCCACGGAGATACATTGTGTTAGTTAATTCCATTTGATAACTCAATATTCCAACATGTTTTTTCTCTTCTGTGGCCAGGGATAGAACTTTGGATCAAGTCAGATTTTGGATGAATCAACCAACGCTTTTACACTGTGGACCGAATAAAGGGTTCGGTTCGAAATCCAAACAAATATCAGCTAAAGAAAGCGCGAACGTAAATTAGCTGAAAAGTCGTGAATATGGCAATAAAGATGAAGACAACAGCCCGGACAATGTAAATAGTAAAAATAGTTACTCTACATCATCCCAGAAATATAGACAGAAAACAAAGGGGAGTTCGAGGAAACGATACCACCCTCATGCATTTAATGCCTACTAAAGTAAAATGGTACAGCAATATTACATTTTATGTCTAATTTTCATTTTAAGTAATATACATTGGTAAAAACCGGCGACTTTCCACAGGTCCCGCACTACATGATTAAAGGAAAGTGATGTCATAAAATCTATTTAAAATGTTATCATAACGCGATATGCAAACTTAAAATTTACCTACATTAAAATGGTAAGAGAATATATCAAGTGTCAACTTGTCATTTTTTAGAATTTATATGAGTATAGCTACTTATTATTATTATTATTAGTAGTAGTAGTAGTTGTATTATTATTAGTAGTATTAATGATACTCATTAGGTTTATGATCAGAGTTGAGGAGAAGTTTGGGAATTTTAATTAATATTTATTCTTCACATATAAAATAAAAGATGCCTCTATTCCGTGACTGTAAATAATTGTCTGTTCAAGGATAATTCTTACCCGTTTTAATGAATTTGCATTGTGTAAGAATGATATATCCACGTGTATCGCACAAATATTTTTAATCAATAAGTTTACAGGAAACAACATTAATTGTAAAGAAAAACGATTCAGATGTTTGGCTCAATGAACATAAAACATACAAAGCTAAAGCTAAATATGTTGCTGTATGCTTGACAGCTATGATTTGAAATACATTAAACACATGATAGACACAATATGATCAGTGATGCATTTAAGTTGACTTCTTGATGGAATTCAGCGGTAAAAATAAAAATACGGTGCATGATAATTTAATTCCACAATTGACACTTTGAAATAGATGTTTGCTTATCTGGTCACTTTTGGCTTTTGTTAACTTGAAAATTCTCACATTGTGACAATGTAGATTGTAAAAAAAAAAAAGAGCCATCATCGGAAAAATACTTGAAACTCATTTTTCCGGAGAGCCTTTCAGTAATTCAGTCACGTGTTACTGGATGTAACAGATTCCAGGAGAAAAAAATGTCCTTGAAGGAAATCTTTCATTTTCGGTAATAGCAAAATTTCACAAGGTGCAATTATACAGAATAAAGTAGAAGGTCGATTTTTGTAATGGATTGTGCAAATATCAATAATCTCTCATACATCAAGCTTGATAGTATTTTCATGGTGGAGCATATGTTTTCAGACAAAGATTTTAGTCTTTATTTTTAACATATTTTCCAAACGTTTTCCTCCAAAAGACATATTGAATGAAATTAGTTCTTGTAAAAACAATTTGGACGAAACGATTTCCATACGATTAAATAAACACGCAAGCAATGACTGGAAATCTCGACGAGATAGGCGTGCTTATTCGGCTGAAGTGTATTATACTACAAATAAGTGCGCTTATGCTACATTCTCTGTTGTGCAAGCGGGCGAAATGTACAAACCACGTTTAATTATTAGTGAAATCCCATCATTGCAATATTAAAAATATAAAATAAAACAGGAATCAGGTGTTAACTCTGATCATCAGTCACGTAACCCAGGCATCGACTTTATGAATTGTTTGTATTATTCCAACATCCTCTGCTAGAATCTGCTGCAGTGTTGTCCCAGTTGTTCTGCCATCAGTGCAGATTTAATCTTCGATTTCAGCGTAACAACAGTCGTTCTCCTTTCATGTACGTGTCTGTTCTTCGTATTTTCGATTTCCCACTTCATTTATCATCTTGTATACCTTACCGCTATTCCCGAAAAGCCATATTTAATAGAACTAACGTTTCAATAACACTTTAATATTTTCAAGCAAAACTTGCCTTATAATCCAATGCTCTAGATTACATTATCTCACTCCCCAGCAAAAGTATAAAAATGAACACGTACAACTCCCCCTACTGTTCGGCGTTGAATGTTCGAATGTATTTTGATAAGTTCAATAAAAATATTTGTTAGACCTCAGCTACACGCTGCAATCAGTTCTAAAATTAATTTGTCAATCTCGTACATTACATTGTACTTAGTGCAGTATATCCCCAACCAATAATATAATCAGTAATTAATGCCAAATTCTAACATCCACTGTTTAATAACTTTATGTATTGAGAAATATGATACGGAAAATATTAAACGTGAAATGAAAATATAACTAGCTTGTCTATATCATCGGTCTAACGAAGAATCCGGTCTCCTGAAAAGAGACCCATAGTTCCTTTCATGTGGTGCAGTAATCAGGTGTTATGGCCTCTTGCACAATTGTCTGTTGAGAGAGAGGACATTCTACTTAGAGTATGTGTTGCTGACATAATTTGCATACAACGACCGAAGAGTGCCCAGTTTCTCGGTAAGTGTATCTCACACGACGTATTTGTTTTCAGACGTACTTTCCGGTGAAGGTGTCGTTGATCCAACGGTGAGTACATGCTGAATCAGTGGCCAGATGCAACACTTTCATCTTCCACTACAGGACAAGTTTTATGCCCTTTAAAGTTGTTTCAAGCTCGGCTATGTTGATATGTTAAGCGTCATCGTCATAAGAGATGAACACAATTAGCTATACAGGAACATTTCAAATATAAGTAATCAACCCCTTTTTACTTCTTTCTCTCTCTCTCTCATAAGGCGCAAACGTTCTACAGTATTTAACCAATCTCTTGTTTCTTTTCAGATTTGATATGTTTACTCTATATAGTAATTCCTAGGCTAGAATATCAGTTGAATTTTCATGTTTTTATGGGTCATATTGGTTGGAAGATTTAGAAAGAGGAGTTTATGCAGAGATGAAGAACATCTTAGTATCCCTTTGACTAGAGTGAATGGTTTCTTCACTTATTATATAAATGAGGAAAAGAACATTTCTCACGATTTCATGAGTGGCCAGGCCTCTCAGACTTGCGTATCTGTGTGTTTTGGATATCGGTGGAAAACAACGTGAGAAGAGAGAAGGATTCTGAAACAGCAGCGGAGATCGAAGTGAGTAAGAGACCAGGTGGTTGCTATTACATCACAATGCCTATCAGGAGAGAGCTGCTAGATGAAAGCTTTTTGCATAACCTCTCCGTCATTATTAAAAAGAAAAGAATAGAATAATAACATGCCAAAGAAGCGTCTAGATTTTGAAAATGTGTAACCTTCTAGTGCGAATCTATTTTTTTTTTATTTTTAATAAATTATCTTTTAATTCTTTTGGATGTAGCTCTGTCATGGGTTTTCCAAGAACAACATGCAATCAACTAATAAACATGATGGGATTTCAGTGATGGTCTGGAGAGTGATATAAATCATTGATCGCTCAGCCCTGTTAGAAAGCACTGACAAGCGTTACTGCTTCACGTTTAATTTTAATATTTCACGAAGGATTCTTTCCATGTTTTCCACTAAACTGATGACCAAGGACACCACGTTTTTCTTTCAAGAACGCGTTCTGCGCCTTTCTGCGAAGTTGATCCGAGAATGGCTGGAGCAAAATAGGGGTTCCAGATCTATTCAAATTTAATCCAGAATAAGAATTTAATAAAATTATAACATTAAGATAATGTTTCCATGTGACACCATAAAGTTTCAAAACAAACTAAAGATTTAGTAACAAAGTAAATTACTACTGTATTGTTTTTATCAACATACTTTTATTTTTACAATGTAAAGATGAATTTCTCAAGAAAACAATGCTGTTCTTTCTTCAATTCTAGCAATATAAATTATATTCATCAACAAATGAGTTCGTAATTCGTATATCCCATAGAAAATTAATGGAGATCCGAATATTAATTTGTTACGCTTCACAAATTTTGTGAGGTTTTAGATTTTTTTTTCTTCAATAGGATTTTTTTTAAGAGTTATTGCATGTTATAGCAGTCCGTATAAAGTATTTCAGGAGATATTTTCACCTGATTAATATCATCCGAAGAAATATTTACAAATGTGAATCTATCAAATATACTATAAGAAAGTGGTAGAGACTGACCATTAATCATGCGTTTGCACACAATCATCATGTAGTCATTCAAAAGCTCTGCCATTTCTTGTGGCATGGAGCACTTTTATGCCAGAAGGCTGTTTTGGGGCAAGCTTTATTCAGAGTTGCTCATATAATCACTGGAGGTGGAGTAATGCATAACGGCTTGGATTTAGGAATCGGTGAGCCGAGTTCGAATTCCAGTCTATTCCATTACATTCACTTACGTGCTAATACCCTTGGGAAAGGTGTGAATCCTCTTCTTCTCCCTCCAACTATGGGTAAATAGCAGGACAGACTGGGTTCTATAGCCTTGGATGGCAACTGGTCTAGGAGAAGGACAACTCTGAATTCAAAACCTGCAGAGGGTCGTTTGGGGACCTTGTGGCATCCGTTGCACCAGGTCCCTGTATTCGTCCCTCCAAAAAGTGTGGATGGCCCTGCGCAAGGCCTTCACCACTATAATCAAATCCTGTCGGGCTTTCAGTTTCTGGGAACTGATCTGTCTGACACTCATGCGTCGAGTTCGACGGGAGAGCGAGATATATATATAGGCCTGACGATTGCATCTAGCATGAAAGAGACTGTCGCCTCTAAGTGTTGACTTATATATATATATATATATATATATATATATATATATATATATATATGTGTGTGTTTTTGTGTCAAAACTTTATGAATGCCATAAAAAGACAAAAATTATTTTTATTACCACTTATTATCATAAATAAAAAGTAAAACTTAAAAACGGGCTAGCTATCCGGTTTCGAACCTCGCTCAACAGAAACCGGTTAGCTAGCTCGTTTTTCATAAATACATATATATTCCGAATTTAACGATTTAAACAATCAATATTAGACACATCCCTATTTCAGCAGTGAATATTCCGTAAAATTTCATATGCGTGTTTAAACATCAACATTTAAATCAAACAACCAGTATTTTTAGAATAGAAATCAATAAATCTGTACCTGTAAGAAGCCAGCTGGCAGTACATGAAAAAAAAAGAAATCCCCCACCAAACATTCTTATTTGGTCACTTGCTATGTTTCTCATAATTTGTATTTTAGAAATACCAATATTTACTCTCAGTTATTGTTCCGTTTTCTGTTCTTTCTATCTGGTTATTATTGATCGAATTGCGTTGACCCATATATAGGTGGGATGTTTATCAACTGGTACCGACGAACTTCGGTGGTGCATTGGTACGGTATTTCATTTACTACCAGTACTGATATATCTTATATAATTTTTAATAAGAATACCGTTTGAGTATCTAATATTGTTAAAGAGTCATATGAGTCAACTCAGCTACAGTTAAATTCTGTAATAGTGAGCATTGCCGATGGGAACAGCTTAAGAGATGTCAAAACCAGGTATATAAGACGCAGGTATATTTTTTAAATATCTTTTGAAATGGCGACATACATGCAACCAAATATGCTTATTAATCTTGACTAATTAATTCGTATTATGGGTTTGTTTTCTGTCTAGGGCTCAGTGTTTTTATCCCGCACACATTCTTTTAAACAATGATAATCTGTTATTTACATTGTTGGGAGTGTTTTCCTCAACTTTGGTGGTATATTTTCGATGTTTCGGCCGTTGAACGCTCATGCCATCTTCAGATGACTGGAATTCCAAACTGTACC
Source organism: Acanthosepion esculentum (assembly GCA_964036315.1). Classification (NCBI taxonomy): domain Eukaryota; kingdom Metazoa; phylum Mollusca; class Cephalopoda; order Sepiida; family Sepiidae; genus Acanthosepion; species Acanthosepion esculentum. The sequence continues at coordinate 58,155,086 of OZ038486.1, read as the reverse complement.
TTATATTTCATCCGCTTGAGTTGATTCGGCTTCAGTTCACCTGACGAAGACAGGAGCATACAACGGGCGAAAGGTAGTGAATATGGCATCAGCAATATTCCCTCTCAGATATATAGACAAATAATGATATTCTGAACGGAACTGTGAATGTTTATCGACCTTATTCAGATTTACCTGTGTGTAAGTCGTATTCTCTTATTGTGTCAGGAATCTAAAGAAGAAAAAACTAGATGAATAGCTACATTCGAATGATGAATTGCTTTATTCAACTTCAGTGATATAAAACATATTTAGAAAATATTTTTATTAATACTTAGTATAACAGTATAATTATTTCATCCCTCATCAATTAAATATATCATATTTATAATATTTTTTAAAATATCAAATTCTGGTATTTGAATGCAGCTATGGTATATTGTAAGAATATTTACATTAAAACTATTTGTTAATGATATCAACTTTCCTTTCGCCACATGTTTTGTAGAATAATATCTTGATATTTAAAGCTATGAATCTTGCAGAAATTCTATTTCCAAATATGGACCGATTGAAAACACCGGGTATTGTAAACAATCTGCTAAAATCCGAAATACATTTCAGCTTTAAAATACCACATAAAGGTTGGTAAGCTGTAAAAAGGAAAATAATTTGTCAACGTTAGATTTTTATGGTACATGAGATTGAGTCGATATCACTGATTTTTATAGACAGTCCATATTTAGACCGGTAGAAATTTACGTCACTGTTTATAACATACACATATCTACTCTCACGCGTCTACTTCTAAAATATAAGTTTTATATTAACACGAGGAAATTCAAAGTAAAAGTTGAGATTTACAATTCTTATTGCAAAAGGATATGATATATTTTTTTTATATCCTTGTGACTATTTAATATTGTTGGTAGTGAATACAAAAAAAAAATAATACTCTTCTAAACGAGTTTCCAATATGGATATTTGAAAACATGGAGTCATATGTCGATAAAAGAATCCTTGAACTTTTAACACATTAAAAATAGCGTAAAAAATATTCGTGTCAAAATATTCGTGTGTGTGTGTAAAGTGTTATGAAATCATTTGGCCCGATTCGCCTGAGGATACCGACATTTTAATCCAATCTATCGTGATTGACTGATCTGTATCTTTTTTTTTAAGATCTACATGTCAAATTTTTATTCCCCTTAATAGGTGTATAGAGCATTTTTAATATAACTGTTTCCTGGACTAATAACTGTTATATATATTGTTGAGTCTTGACTCAATGTTGAATCTTGCCTATTGCATGGAATAATAATGCAACACAAAATGTACTTGGAACAAGAATGTATTATAACAAGAAAGTGTACACAATAAGTACATATAGTATTTCTGTATATTTCTGGGAAGACGTTCCTGGAGAATGTGTTGACTAGTCGCAGTCGATCAGAGTCTCTAGTTGGATCTCGTGATTCCTTCCCTCGTCTTCCGGTACCAACCATTATTTATATAGTTGGTAGTCACCTATGCAGATTAGGTGGATCCCACCACAACATATATATATATATATATATATATATATATATATATATATATATATATATATTATGTGTGTGTGTGTGTTTGTGTGTGTGTTTCTGTTTCTTAATTGTTTGTTTAGCTTTTTGAAAACAGCTTTTAAAGACGGTTGAATATGGAACAACTATATAATATTAATAGTATAATATGCAGATAATCCAGTATAATAATTTCATCAGAGATGCTCAGAAGAGCTGAGGCCATAGATATATAGATAGAGCGAAGGATGTTGTCAATACGTGGAGTGGGCATATGACAAATGGGGAAGATTAAAGTAAAATGGAATAAAATGAGCACTTGTACGTAGGTTGGAAAAATGCTGGTGAAACATCTGGGATATAATGAGTAGAGAGTGCTTGGAGCATGTAACACTCACATGTCATATTGAGGGTAAGAGCAACAAAGGAAAACAACGGGATGGCAGAATAGGAAATCTGAGAGATAGTAAGTGAACAAATATTACATTTGGCTACAAATTATAGAAGATTGGGGAGCTCCATATTCTGAAGGAACACAGCATATGAAAGAGGCATTGTAGCCGGAAGGAAATTCACTCCCATTGATGCGGTTATTATAATAGAGACTTATTACAACATTCCTTTTTAAGCAAATCACCCCAAGTAAGGCTGGAGTTCTACTAGCAAGCAAGAGCTTACATAGACGGAGAGTAAGAGTAAAGTGGAGTGTTTTGTAAAACGATAAATGGAAGGGCTGGGATCAAGATCAAGGCATCAGAAGAAGTCGATAAAAAGAATTATCATCCAATCACAATCCGAGAAATGTGACACCAACTCTTAAAACTGCTGATTTGGCATAAACCAGACCTTACATTTCTAAGCTCAGGCAAATATTCAACATGAAAGAAATATATATATATATATATATATATATATATATATATATATATATATATATATGTATATATAATTGCATATGTATGTGTATATTCACCACTAATATTGTCTATATATATATATATATATATATATATATATATATATATATATATATATATATATATACATACATACATACATACACACACACATATATATACATATATATATATATATATATATATATATATAACACAGTGCCATTGATATTCGTTTTCGGGTGCACATTTGAGCAGAATACCAACCAAACTTAGATGGCGTTACGTATGTTTTCCACAATCATTTTTTCTTTGTAACTTTGTTATTCTTTTAACAGTTTACTCCTTTGTCTTTCATTTTACCATGTATTGTAAAGAAACCACAGATTCCTTATTTTACATTTTATATTTTCTTTAAATTTCTGACTTAAGCATTGGTTGAGGAGAGCATCTCCCCCTCTCTCTCTAATTCTCTCGATATATACATACATATATATATATATATATATATATATATATATATATATATATATATATATATATATATATAAGTAAATAACAGGACAGATGTGGTTATATAGCCAAGGATGGCAACTGACTTAAGAGAAGCGCACATCTGATTTCAAAAGCTTCGAAGGGTCGTTTGGAGACCTTATGGCACGTGGTGCATTAGGTCTCTCTACTCGGCACGTTAGAAATTGTCGTTTCTTCTGCACAAAAACCTCACCACGATAATCAAGTCATATGTGCAGGTAGCTAGTTGTCGGTTCCAAAGAACTGATATGATTGACCTCATACATCGATAAACGACGAGAGAGTTCAGTATATATATATATATATATATATATATATATATATATATATATATATATATATATATATATAGAGATATATATACATATATATATATATATATATATATATATATATATATATATATATGTATGTATATATATATATATATATATATATATATATATATATATATATACATATGTGTGTGTGTGTGTGTGTGTGTGTGTGTGTGTGTGTGTGTAGAATAATAATCCGGAGTTCTTTAGTATTTTTGTTTTTATTTTTATAAAACGGTGCTCCATACAGAAGTAGTGCTTAAATTTTAATTATTTAAAAAAATATGATTCGTTCGCTACATAGCAGCTCTCATGTTTCAATAACGAGAGCCGAAAACCTCAATATAAGTATTAAAATTAAATTGAATTAAGGTATCAAGTCCTGTTTCATCCTCAAGGGAAAAAATTAGGAATAATCAATCTTGAAATTTACGCATCTATATAGCATAATAATGTGTAGTTTTTCATATAGGCATAAAGTGCATGGGTCATCCCAGGTTTTACATGTTCTTGTTCTATTTATTATTTTCCATTTTACTTTTGTTGTTTTATTCATTTCTTTTAAATGCCCAAAATATTTGGATAGAAATGTCTGATTTCTATTTCTAATATTATTGAAGGAGCTTTTGTGTTGTCTCCATCTAATTTTAAAATCATTCTTCGTTGACTCAATGTATATCCTATCCGTGTTAGGATTCTTAATGGATGAGGTAGTGCATTGTTATACCACAGATTTTATGAGGTATTTATTTTCCAACGGGCAGTCTTCAGGGTTTCTACAATCACATAATTTTTCATTAGTTTTGTTTAATTTTAGTTTACGATTTTTATTAATACTGTTTTGGCATGCGTGTTTTTCCAGGATTTTATTATTGTGTTTTTTATGATTCTTTCTAGATTTTCAGTAAACTGTAACTTAATTTTAAGGTGTTTTTATTAAAGCTAGGAACTTATATCCTAGCTTAGTACTAACCATTTGGTTAAACGGCGGGTATACCAAATGTTTTCCTTCTTGTTAGTACTATTTTTTCTATAACTTATGTTAGCTTTTTTGTATCCGCTATTTTACATTATTAAGTTTCTAAATAATGAAAAATTATTAAACCATTGTCATGAGTTAACGGATTTTGCAGACATCAACAAATTTCCGCATTAAATAATTAGCTTTAAAAAAATTAAATTTCATAGTCTAATAAAAGTCTTAAAAGCTTAACACAATCATAAAATTGTAAAAAACCCTTTATGAAGTCGTCAAAAAAACAAATTGCAGTTCAGTGAAATGCGTTTATATATGAAATAGCCAATCGGGGGAAAATAAACATAAATAAATAAATAGATAAAATAAATTACATAAAAAGAAATCGAAACATCCTAATCTATAATAGACAAAACCAAAACTCAGTGCGTATCACAAGAAATTATAATTATCATGGGAGATATGAATTCCGAAGTAGGCAAAAAAGATAGTAAAATAGATGGCAAATTAGGACTAGGAACCCGCAACTAACGCGGAGAAAACGAGTGGGATAGTGCATGGTGGATGTCCAGGTAATAGCCAACTCCTGGTTCCAAGAACATCCAAGTCGATTATGGATATGGAGAAGCCCATCATGAGAAACGAAATACCAAATAGACTACATAACCATTAACAGGAGATTCAGGAATGCATTTGTACACTGCAAGATCTATGAAAGTACCATCTGAGGTAGCGATCACCTCCCTGTTATATGTAAACTAAAAATGAATCTACGGAAACTGAGGAAGCCGAACACAGAACACAAATTGCAATAAAACAGACTCCTGAGAGACCTGAACATGACAGAGAAATATATGGACAGTATAAAAAGAAGACACAAGGGGCAAAATGGAAACTCGATGTGGGACACAGTAAGAGAACGTTTAGTGACATCAGCAAACGAGATCATCCCAAAGCAAAATGAACGAAGACAAAAAAACGAATGGATGACAAATGAGATTATCGATTCGACACGAAGCAGACAGAAACCAATGCGAAGATACTGAAGGGAATACAGAAAACACCACAAAGAAATAAGAAACAAATACAGACAGGCTAAAAAAGAATGGCTAAAGGAAAAATGTGCAGAAATAGAAAGTATGAGTATCGCAGATAAAGGAGATATGCATAAAAATTAGAGAACTAACAGGGCAAGACACATATTCGTCAGCATGCTGCATAAAATCAAAGGTGGGAACGCTGATATTTTCAATTTAGGTTACGAACGTAACCATGCAATGAGATGCGATAACATAAACTAGAGATTTGTCTAGGAATATCGTTAGCTTAGAAATTACATAATTATAGTGAAATAAGTTAGGTTTCATGTCAAAAGCATTATATTTTTGGTCGTATATTAATTTAATATATTCCTTTTTACAGGCTTTATATGTGAAATGGAATAAGATCATTCTAAAATTCAAACTTTCCCTATTGCCCATCAAAATGACTGGAAGAAAGCGATCTAAAAACATCAATGGAAAAGAGAGGTAACAAAGCGAAAACGAAATAGATCCAGTTTGTCCAACTTAGGAAACTTAGAATTGCAACCAAAGTATTCTAAAATGCTGCCAATAACAACGGAGAAAATAAAAATACCTAATAACAAATCGAATATAGCATCACCATTTATATTATTTTTATTTATTTTTTATGGAACGAAATATATAATTGTCAGCAATGTTTTTGGTAAAACTTGATATTTCCTATAATGAACTCTTAATAAATATTATTATTATTTTACTTAAATGTAATGTTACAATTCCTAACCATGAAATTTAGTGAAAGAACAGCCGAGAAATAAGTGCATCTTCGGTCATTTTCTTCATAAAACTTTCATCAATTTTACACTAAAGAGGTGAATGATGGGACTGAAAACACTTTCGCATGGATACAGTTTAATATTTCTTGAGACTAATTATTTTATTCCTGGCGTTTATGAAAATAACCATATACAACCGACAAATTTCAGCACCGATTATTAATTGGAATTGATCTTGCTTCACATTTGTTCACTTTTCCCCTTCGGCTCAATTAAAATCAAATTTCTTCAGAGACAGTTGTCACTAAAATAATTAAATTTTAATATTTCAATGAAGCGGCTTTATCTCTCAAGCACGTTGTATCTTAAAGAGAATAGAATCTGAGGATAACTGTATTTTTATAAGAAAAAAGGAGACAGAACGATAGTAATTGCGAAAAAAATTCTCAAATTAAGAATGGCGTTAATAGGCAAAAGGGATTGGTTTGGTTTGGTTTGTTTTGTTTTACGGCATAAAAATCTCAAGTGTCATTTAATGCCGACAACATTTTTTCCTGGTAATATTTTTGTTTTGTCAAAAATCTATTTCTGGTAATATTTTTCTCTGAAAAATGTATAGCTGGAAATATAATTTTAAAAAATGTATTGCTGCTATTTTTTTTAACTTATTGCTGGTAACAGATTTTCTTCTTCAAGAATTGATTTCTGTTAATAATTTTTAGAAAGTATTTCTGGTATTAAAACCTAGTTTTCTACTTTCATAATACTTTTTACCTCAGTTTTGGGGTTAACTATTTTCCCATAGCTTGTACCATAACAGGTGCTACAACCCCGGGTCAGGGTGAACCTGGGAACACTAGCAATTAAGAGGTGGTTCCACGCTCCTCAAAGCCTCCTGATCAGAGGCCTTGCTGTTGGACGTAATTTAACGTCTTACCCTGGACGCGGATGTAGTTTATCGTCATACCCAGTACGGAATAGGCAAAAGGGATACAGTCAGTCCCTACAAAATCAACATAATTTTAAATATGAATATCTTAGTAACTCCATGCTGGAGGCAAACGAAATTAAATAGGCTTCATGTTGACTAATAGAAAATGTATTTTTCAAAATTCGAACAAGATATTCAAATTGATGTAAATTTTATAACCGATTTCGCAAAACTTCAGAAATGTTCAATATATGTATATACCACCCGTGAAACAACAGATGTAAAGTCGATAGGCCAGTTACTGCCAAACACGTTGTAGCATGTTTCGCGTATCATTCTGCAGCGCGTTAGTGATTTTCTGCTCAAGTTCCTCGGGACTTGTAGCAAAAAGAGGGATATACTGTCCTTTCACATATCCCCATAAAAAAAACACAAGGTGTCAAGTCAGGTGGACATGGTTATCATTTCAGTAGCACATTCTCATTATCAATGATACGCCCGATCCAGCTTCCTCGAGATAATGCCACATCCAGGCGCTGAAGAATGTTTTGCAAGACATGGTACAGCGTGACTGCTTAGTCAACATCATTTTGACATATTTTGTTGAAATTTGTGATCATGTCACCGAGAATTCGCTATGGTAATAATGATGTCACTATTTTGGGGAGAACGTGTATTTATTCTACTTCTAGTTGGATGAGAATTAACGTACTTTTTTCCAATATGTATAATTATTGTGAAATTAGGCGTTTCCATATATGAAATATTTTCGCATTGACTAAAGAGTTCGCATGTCCGTAGGATGACATTTATGACAAACATCTTTAAAAGCAGCTTTTCAGGAAATTATACTTCACCAGTCCATAAACATTTAACGATGTTTCTAGTATTGACGTGAGTTTCATTTCAAATAATTTTATTTCAACAAGCGTGGACAATTCACATCTTGATTAAATAAATTTCGAGCTTAAAAGCCGTTTTATTGGGCGGCAATTAAGCTAAGCTGCTGCGTGTTGTTGGTGGTGGTGGAGTGGTTGTTTGCGCTTTAGGCTTGTTCAAGTGGTTGAAAGTCCCTAAATCTTTGCATATTCTCAACAATGGAAGCTTTCCCGGTTGCCGATTGATTTGGCTTTTCATTTTCACGGAAATTCTTTTCCTTGCTACAGCTTTGGCTTTTTTGATTGAAATGTGTTCCTTTGTTGGTGGAGATTTCTTTTTGCGAGGCATATTCTCATGTGAGAGGCAACAATAAACTACAGAATAACTCAAAATTGATCACTGCATTTAAGTATTGCATTAATATTTAAGCTTACTTTTGAAAAGCTCGACTATAATTCATCTGCCGCCACTTAACTTAAAGACAATTTGATGTACGTAGGTCCTTAACTTCAATTTCGAAAAATTATTTTCATTTCATCGGTGAATTTCGCTGGATTTCGCAATTATTCTCAATTATTTCCAAATTTATTTCCAAGTTATAAAAATCGTTAGCGTACAAAAAAATTCGTCGCAAAAAATCAAGGAAAAAAATCCCCGTAAACAATCGCAGTAAAGAAAATTTGGGAATGCAAGATTTCAGGATTGAAGGTCCGTATCCGACCCGTAATGTTTTTTAATTTCCTCACAGAGACGGCCTGATTCAAAAATTGTATATGTTGGACTACGCCCACTAGGAGTAAAGCGGAAAACGTGTGATACACTGACATTCGCATTTATTTATTTAGATATACACTTCTATTTAGACATGCTATGTCTTTTGCTGTTTCTGCCACTTAAGGTGTTGAAGGATGGATTCTTTTTGGTTATTTGGTAAAGTATTTCTTAATTTTGAAGCACAAGTCTATTAAGCTTGAGGAAACGTCATAGTATTTATGTTTTAAACAATTTATTCGTTTGATGATATTCTAAATCACTGAGCTGAGAAAAAAGTCATATACACATACTAGTTTGGATGAATGGAATTAAACGCCATGCACGGAATTCATATAAGAGTTTCTATCAGACGAAGCTATTTAAAAACATGAATATTTTCATTTCAATCGTCTGGCTTCATAGCATCTTATGGCGTTAGACAAATCTAAACTTAATCCAACATATTCTGTGTTCACTTTCCCTTATACTATTTTTTTTTTATAAAGGATCTATAGCTTGTGTTATTAATTACTGTCCATAATTTATAAATTACATATTCTGAATATTTAGGTGGATGCTATCACGACTCTCATTCCAATTTCAGTTCATTGTTTCTATTTTATCTTATGGGCGATCATTCATTAGATAATGATATGCAAGGTCAAATTAATCTAAAGATAGTTGTCCGGATTATTTAAGAAGACCTGCAAAGGAGACTGAAAACTACTGAATTATTCAATAAATATTTAAACATGACCGAAATCTAATATATATATATATATATATATATATATACATTTATTAAATTGACAACTGTAATCAATATTTCTTGAACATTTTTAAGAAAGCCGAAGATATTTTTTCTAAAAAGTGAAAGATTAACAACACAGAGGAATAAATGACTGAAGTTTCATTTTTCCGTCTTTAACTTCTTTATACGACTGATGATCGTCAATGAAAGGGGTATTTGACGACTGTTGTCGTTGTTCGGAAGTGGTTGCTTCGTCACGTGAGATTAATCGGCTTTCTTGGGGGCCTATATAACAGAGGCGAACTGGCTCTGCCTGATATTGAAAATCAAATTAGATATTTTTTCCACATGCGGTCGAATAAAAAGGTAATCAATACAACATTTAATTTCATAGACGAAATGGTTTCTACAGTTTTTTGATTTTTCCTTTTTTGTGATAACCAATGCCAAACCCCGAATTGGGATTTATAACTATATTGCACCCAGTGTGCTCGTCCGCTAACCGTATAAAGCCATTCAAGTCTGTTCTCTCCCAGCACCTGAAACAACAGTCTTCAACCCTATATCATTAATTTTTCTCATCTTCCTTCTTGTGATGATTTCACGTGTTAGTGATTCTTCGGAACTGGTGGATATTAGACATGTATATATTAGATACTAATATAACTTATTCTTATATATTTCAGAAATACGATACATTTCCAACAAGTGTGGGGTCCATTGGTTTGGATATTTCTTACTCATCAAACACAAATTAAACCTATTTTCTCTTTTTGCCCAGATTCATTCATTTTATAGACACATGTAAATAAACAATAATACCTAAAAGACTTCTAGAGATGACCCCATTTACTTAAACCTCACATCATTTCAAATATACAAATAACTTGTCGCGAAGCAGAGGTATAGGCATAATATGGAGATAGTCATATCCGTAATAAATGGTTTATTGGGAAAACTAAAACATTTGTGGCGATATTAAAGACTTACAGATCTGAGACAGAATACTAACGTTCTAGAACCACAGAAATACTGAAGTCACAAAATTAGTAAAGAAAAGTACTGGAACTTTTAATGAATTTGCTGCAAAAAATGCCCAATCATAAATCACAAATACAAACAGTGTGAAAAGATTGATGACCGGGCATAATGACTTTAGACACCAGGGATGTTGCTAGATTTAGCTTAAGAGAAGATGGAGACTGAGAAAGATACATGGATTGAAAATAAGATCGATATAAATTGAGAGAAAGAGAGAGAGAGAGAGAGAGAGAGAGAGAGAGAGAGAGAGAGAGAAAGAAAGAAAGAAAAAAAGAAAGAGAGGAGACATCATCATTGTTGAAGAATATTTCGTCTTGATTCTCACAGTTAGGGGAATTACATATACTCGATTTTTAAGTGATGGGTTGTACAAGCCGGACGCTGCAGCATAACTAAGATGATGAAACATAAATGACAAAACACAACAGACCAAATTTGAACAGGGAAAGAAACATAACTTCGAAAACGTTTATATTTTTCAGCTTGTGAAGATCGACATGCGTAACCTAAATCAGTATTCATCAATAAGATTTGACGTATATATCAAGAATTGTGCATAAAACAAGCGCGTGCACGCACACACAGAGACACAGACAAACACACACACACACACACACACACACACACACACACACACACACATATATATATATATACAAGTTTAGGATTGGTATATACGGAGTGAAATCCAATAACCAAAAATTACTATTCTTTAAAGAGTGCTCAATACAGAGTAGAGCAGATATAATTATTTATTTGAATATTACAACATAAATATGTTATAAAATCACGACAAAAGTAGCCATTTTGTTTCAACACTTCTAGTGTCTTATCAAGTGACGATGTCCATCGTCACTTGATAAGACACTAGAAGTGTTGAAACAAAATGGCTACTTTTGTCGTGATTTTATAACATATTTATGTTGTAATATTCAAATAAATAATTATATATATATATATATATATATATATATATATATATATATATATATATATATATATATATATAATGAAACAATGAAACCGGAGACTTTAGAAACCCATGGTAATATTTTATTTCGCAAGACAGATTAACCGACCCTCCTGGGTACGACGATAAACTACATCCGACAACAAGGCTTCTGATCAGGACGTTTTGAGGAGCGTGGAACCACCTCTAAATTGCTGGTGTTCCCAGGTCCACATTGACCCGGTTTGGGAGCATCTGTTAGGGGGGGTCCAGGATATAGGCAAATAGTTAACACCCAAACTGGAGTCAAAACACTATGAAAGAGTAAAAAATAGTTTTTAATATCGGCAATACGTTTTTGTAAAATTATTGCAAGCAATACAATTGTGAAGAAAAATTAGTACCAGCAGTCCTTTTTTTTAAAATAAAAAATATTGCCAGCAATACATTTTTCGAAAATATATTACCAGATATACTTTTTGGAAAAAATATTACCAGCAATAGAAATTTTGTGGGCATTAAATAACCCACTGATGTTGATATGCCGTAAAACAAAATAAAAACAAACCGATTAAAAGATCTCGTCTCAGACCAAACCAAATAAATGGATCTAAAAATTAATTCACTCACAAGCGAAAAATGAAATTTCCAAACACAAGATGTGTTTTAACATAAAGCTTTAATATGGTGTAAGGGAAAAAAGAGAGAACGTTGGGGAGAAAGAGAAAGTGATATGTATTTCTAGAGTGTCAAAAGTGGAGGTGATAATATAGGAAACAAGGGTTGACACTGGATGTAAGAAATAATGTCGAGTTGATGTCGAGAAAATAAGGAACAAGGGAACGGGAAAGGACGGATGAAGAAAACGAGAAGCAAAAGGAAAAATGAAGAGAGGTGATACCGAACTGGCAAACCGCAAGGTTTAAAATTCAATATATTCACAGTTTGTCTGCCCAATGAATGTAGTTATTTTACGACATCACCATAACCGTGTAATTTTAAAGATAGTTGATTATAAAAATAAAGTATTAAAACAACCCAAATCACGAACAGTTTTCCTAAAAAAAATTGTATAATATTTTTTAAATTTCTTCACGAAAACATAAAAAATATATGTGATCTTTTGTAAATAAATTGATATTAAAACGATCATTTTTAAATGAATAAAAATAAAATTATGAAGATGCATCTGCTCATATGTACCCATACATACACAAAAATACATAAGCATTAAAATACTATATATATATATATATAAACATAAACAAATATACACCCATACACACGTACAAACACATACACACGAGATCGTTTAATGGGTTTTGCAAAATAAAATATTAACATGGATTTCTAAAGTATCCGCTTTTATCATTATCTTTTATTCTGCGATTACATTGAGCCTTCTTTGGACTTATATCCTCTTTAGAGTTATCCATACGAATTATCAAATAATATTAATATTGCTGATATTATATATATATATATATATATATATATATATATATATATATATATATATATATATATATAGGGACTAGAAAACGTTATAAACCCGCACAAAACCTTTGTTTTTGGCCGGAAGGTCTCGTCAGTTCGCGGGCAATATGTGTTCGTAATACCATACCACATCGAAGTCGAGAAGGGGAGTAAACATATTATTATTCGTCATCCGTGTTTATTACTTATATGTCTATAACTGAATATTATTTCAGATGTACTATTTAACAACCTACGGTCGCTCTTATAATTTACTATAGGCAACGTTGTAACCTAGCTAGGATTACTGAACGAGGAATAACCAAAACGGAGGTTGAAAAGGAAATAGTAATCTTTATAACGTCAATAAAATGCAATACTCACCAGCAGCGTGAAGTAGGTAAATCACTACTACCCCACTGACAATAGTGTCCAATGTATTTATGAGGATTGGGGCAAACAAATTAATATTCATAGGTACGGTATATTACAGTCAAATTCTCTTCTTGGCATAGCCTATAACTGCTGCCAATTGTTCTGTTCTGTTTGTCTTTTTAAGTTACTCCACTTTCTGTTTGGTCTTAAGAAACATAACTTCTCTCAACGAACAAAAATTTTGATTTAGGCGGAAACATCATAACTCCGAAAATCGAGATGACTAACCTAAATCAGTATTCATCAATAAAATTAGATGTGTCTAATATGCCATGTGCATAAATCAAACGCGCGTGCGCGCACATGCATACACATCTATATATTAAAATGACACTCAGAGCCAAAAGAAAAGAAAAGGAAGAAAATGAATAGGGATAGAGTACAAGAAAAAAAGAAAATAATGATAATTAAGAACAACCCCGACATTCGACAAAGACGCAGACACACATAATAGCAAAAAAAGCAACCTAACATCAATAAATAGTACATAACTTTTTTTAAAAATTAGTATAAAAATAATAAAAATATGAAAAACTTGCTAAAACGTGGACCGAACGATTATAAAAGTTTCATCTCCGAAACTCTGCAGATGGGGTGCTGAATATGACGTCGATCAGCTAAGTGACAATTTTTATATTCATATTAATCCCAGGATGACAGATGCATATGTGAGTGCGTGTGCCTCTGTGAGTGTGTGTCATTGCAATAAATATATGAAACAAGTGTTAAAAGGTTTTACTTTGTGTTGTCTTGTTCATGAATCTGCGTCGTCACTAGAACGGGCTTCATGAAAAAAAAAAGTATGTTATTCCAAAATATCGAAGTCAAGTTTGGCGAGACGAAACGTGAAAGGTGCTAAGCGACTGAACGTTTGAATTTTACATTCATTGTATCGTTATATAAATTAGGTTTTCTATTCCAGTTCTATTTTATTTTTATTATATGCACGTGTTTGTGGGATGTGGTCTGTATGTGCATCTGCCTGTATTTAACACATTTGCACTCAATAGAAGAATCTGTTAGTTTGTCATTGCATTGACTGCAGATAACACAATTAAGAAGTAGTGTACTGCTTGGAGTCGACGTGGTATTGCTGAAATACTTTAGTAAGTAAGCAGACAAGCTAGATGTCTAATTTGCTTGTTTACTTATTCTGTTGACGATTCTCGTCGTCCGTCTGCATGTATCTGGACGAGTCCAAGTTCTCTGCTGGATAGGTATGTTCATCTCTACAATACCTCTCCAGCAGAGGACTTGAATTCGTCCAGATAGTCGATACATTTTCTGTCGAGGGTCCACTTCCAACGTTTCAGTCCGATGACTTTTTCGCTCATCCAGACGTTCTAATTTAATTGGTTCTTCAAAATGATCGTAAAGTGTGTCCATCTCTATATTAAATTGTACTGGTTGCTTATTCTGTTCATATGTCGACCTCAACTGATTTATATGTCTCTTATAACGACAATGTACATTATATTACCAAGGTGCTGAATGTATTTTGCCGTATGGTCTATGCTAAGTGTAACTTTTCTGGCATTTCTCGCTTGTGGAATTCCGTTTCGGCTCCATGACTTCCAGTCAACTTTAATGTTCAAAAAATCAAATGTGATGCCAATTCCTATCCACTGTCTTCCTGATTAATCATGTTGTGCTTGCTCATTATTAATGATTTTGTTTCTAATTCTTCCACACCCAGTAAGCCCTTGTATCTTAGTGGCTATCTAGCCTTGCTTTGGGCGGACTCTAATAAAAAAAAGTATTGCTAAAATATATTAAAGATTTGTTCCATTTAAAATAATTATTTTATTTACATCATCTATTTTAACTATGTACCCCATTCATCAAGGACGTGGTGATCATTTCCAATACATTGTCGCCTTTAGTGAGCTTTGTCTCTTCATTATCTCTCCCAATAACTTCCATTTACGCTATCTCCTTATGTATGTTACTCTATATTTTTCGTCTTCCTTGATTTAAATATATCCTGCGAGTTTCATATACTCCAAACCGTATTTCCCTGTTATGTGTCACATAAATCCAAATGGTCTCTTTCATATTCTAAATACCAGTGCTGTTTTTATTTTTATTTTCTTTAAAAGATATTCGTTAGTCACATATTCAGTTCATGAGCATCCTTCTCTAAAACGGCATTCTGTAGCCGCAAGCCTCTCCTTCATATGTGAGGTGAATGTTCACATTCACTCCCACTGGGAAGGCATGATATTACATAACAGTTTAATATTTGTTTTTGCTAATGAAATTATTTTTTTCATAATGACTCTTTTATATTTTGGAAGTCATTTTTCGCTATTCCAATGCTTATTCGTATTTCGGTCTCCCATATTTTTTTTTGTCTTTTGAAGGGTATTCAATAACTTGGACCGATTTTAAATGTGAATCAAATTTAAGCGTCTAGGGATTTTTTTTTTTTTAGATTTAGCGGACATTTGGACGATATTATTTTCCCACATAAGTGCCATGACTTAAATAACATAATACAATAGAGAAAGAAATATTTTTTTACTAATAGCACTGATTTATTTACTACGGAATTTCATCTGTTTTAATGAAACGCTCTAATATATAATCCTTCTTAATTAAAAGCCCTTTATTAGATCACTTGCCAGATATTTGCATTTCCGTATATGTTTGATCTCCAATTCGGAGTTAAACTTTTAGGATTTTTTTCTCTTGCTAAGAACTTTATAATTGACAGTAAATTCTCACATTCTTTTACTACCATCCGTTGGGGTTTTTGAAGTTTCCTTTCCTTGACTGCGAATAACCAGGGGCAAACTCTGCGGAATACTTCTTATATTTAGTTGTTTTTTTTTAATTGTGTCAAATATTTCGGAGGTATTGAAAGTAAATATGAAAATGCAAAGAGAAATAATTCATTGATGAATGACAATGTCATCGCAAGTATAAAAGACAAGGGAATCGCGAAATTATATCAATGTTCAGTCATTTTTTTTACAGTAACGACAAAGACTGATTTATAATCAGAAAATCATGATCATTTATTATAAAAAGATTAGAAAATTTTGTAAAGAGGATAAACTTAAAAAAAGATTTTACTGATTTATTTTGAAGCTTATTTCGATACATGTAACTTATGGTAAAATGTACTTGAGTGACATTTTTCTTTTTAGCAATTATCTTTTAAAACATTTTGAATGAGGGTTTGTACTAAAGTATTACAATAACCTACTCAGCTAAATAGAGATTAATTATAACGAGCAGCATAAAAGAATTATATAGCGTTAATTCCCACGTTTTTAAAATATTCATTTTCTTTGTTTTATCATATTTCATAGATTGTTCGTTTACACTAGTAGCGCCTGATGTTTGAATTGAAAGTTTTATAACAGCAAATACTCAAAATTCCGCCAATCTCATTGGGTTTTTTTTCCAACGTTACCAGCCATTTTCTTGTTTTGGAAAAGTTTCGAGGATTAACATTTTTGCGTATTTTTTTATTTTGTTTAATTTCAATGGGACCGCCCCAAATATACCAGCAATGATACGCACTTTTTATTTCCGTTTTTTTTTCAATTCACTTCCGAAATGTAAAAATGTGCAGAGTTATCGGGCAAGTTTTAGTTTTCTGTTGTCAGCACGCAAAGCAAAACCACGCGAAATCGAATATATGTTCTTATCCTTCTTAAAAATAGAGACATCTACTTATCTTAAAGAGAGATATTCCTGTCTTGATTATCTATCTGTTTCTGTATCAAATAAACATACTTAAACAAGCTGACTAGTGTTTTGCGCTAGCTACCAATTGACAAATCTAGAACATTTTTTAGTACCATCTGTAGTCTGTACAGTGTCAGTCCTTTTTAGATATTCAATTTCGTACAAACTCAATTCGGATAATTTGGGAATCTTTCCAAGTTTTCTAATCATTAGGGAAACGCCTGTGTAGTAAATTTCCTTTGGTTTTCTGTTTTTTGGCTTAGATCGAAAACATTTCCTGAATATTTATTTCATTTTTTATTTAATGGGAGAGCTTCTTATGTTACACTTTTTTCTCATATTTCTAATTGGCTATATCGTCTTTATATAAAAAAATAAAATAATCAGCCAATTTTTTTCATAATCAAACAATGTCTATTTGCACGTTTCCCAGTTGACACAGAAAGTTCCGACAGTGTTTTAGATACGTTGCATTATCTCGGGGTATATGCGGCGTTACTGGAAAAATGCACTCGACAGTTTTCCAGACCCCAAAACTTAGAGCTAATCCTCAAACTATCAGAAAGTTATAGTAACATTGCGAGATTTTTCACACTGGCAAGTTATAACATCTGAAAAAAAAGTTATTTAATAATAGATACGGAAGATATTTTTTCCTATTGTCTGAATTACGAATCACAATTTCTATGTTGAATTCTCATGATAATATCTCCAGGGATTTATTAACCATTTCCTGTTAATATAACTTTAGAGGGCAAGCGACTTGGAAATTTAAAAGTTACTTTTGCAGGCACGTTGTGGGAATCTAAAATACATTCTGTCAGCCTCTATGTAACATTTAAGAAATGGCGCGGCAACGACATATTGTTAGCCGGTTTGTAAGATTTTCTCTGTTCGTTCCTTTTGTTGTGACAGTCATTTTCTTTGGATCTAGCTTGAAAACTTAATTTATTAAATTTACTGAGCGTGTCATATATTTGATACAATGTCATTATATATACGGAATCCATAGTGTTCATGTATTTCAGGGTTTTATGTATTCAACCATAAATGAGACATTTGATTTTTGTAGTTTTCTTTCAGTAAGCATACAAAAGTAAAAAGCAATTTAATACGGTGATAAGTCTTAACACCAGAATGTTTGAATCTATACAGTGTTGCCATTCTGAGAGAATTAGAGGTCCTAATGGGATCCATTATTGGCAAATACAATCTTAATTATATAATATGTACGTATGACGCAGCGTGGATGACAGACACAGAAAAGAAACTACAAGAGCTCCTACAGAAGGTAGTAAATAAAAGCGAGAAGAAAGGTATAAACCTCAATTGCAAGAAGAGGGAATGCATTGTTATTAGCAAAACGAACGTCCCAACATGCGAATTACAGGTTTGAGATGCCGAAATCAAGCAAGTGCAACAAGGTAGATATCAATGAACCGTATTAGCAGGGGAGGGAAGTTGCGAAACGTAGACTTTAATGTGCAGTGAGATAGCGAACGATGCCTTCCAAAAGCTGAGCAAATATTACAATATAGAATAATATCATTGCAAACAAGGAAAGAGATGTTGAGCTGTTGCGTAATATAGAGCCGTGAATATTGCATAATTTCTTTATAGTTAAAGAATAAACTTGAAGCAAAAGAAATCTGATTCTACGTAAGGATGCTGAGAATATTATGGAGCGAACATTTGAGCAACGAGGAAGTTCAGGAAACCATGGAAACAAACTGAACACTTATACATAATATCAGGAAGAGACAGTTGAGCATTATGTGGTACATAATAAGCAAAGCAGTCTTTGAAAATTTGATACTCACATGACAGTTTGAAAGTAAGAGAGGCAGTTGAGGTACCAATTTTCGCTTTCCATCATCATGGCTGATGCTAATCATTAGGAAAGCAACGCATAGCGTCTTCTTGCTTTCACATATTACACGCATTTCCTAGGTATGCAGCTAGAAAATGTGATTCACTGTGTCGGACCTGGCAATTTTTCTCGCGAGAATCCATCTTTCACATTTATGACTCTACCATTGCTTTGCATACTGTTGCCACATCTGAACCTGTGTTCCTGCTATATATAGATACTTGAGAAGATCCCAATACTCGTCTATAAAGATATTTATTCAGACATAGCATCTTGACTTCAATCCCTTTCCCCCTATGATAACGTGGCTTCACTGTCTTTTCTATAAATATTTTCATGGTAATTGTTCTAATGCGTTTTCCACTTTGGTACCTCAACTGCATTAATGTACAGCATACCTGTGAACGTTAATGAATGGATATGTGAAGCAGGTTATAAGAGAGATGGCAAAAATATAAAAGTTATTAAGAGCTATAAGGGAGAGGATATTGTGGAGAGACATGACGACAAATGTCCTACAGGGATACAGCACAGAGAAGAAGCATTTTCCTTCTTTTACTGCTACTTGTTGTCTCTCTTCAGGGTAGAAAAGATAATGATTTCCCACAGTGTAATGGCCTTTTTAGTCTAAGGAATATTTGTCTTCTTACCACCACTTGCAATCCGTGCTCAGCTATCTTTTACAGAAACAATTTTTTTTTTCTCTTTGTTACTTTCTCTCCACTAACCTTCGTAAAATTCTTTGAGCAAAATATTTCAAGCCCTGCTTCCTCATTATGCGACGCAGAAATGGAAACTGTCTCTTTCTTATTAGAATTATAAATCTTCTTTTGATTACTATTTTTCCTTTACAGTATCTTCGTTGCATCATGTTCTATTCGTGTTATGTGTTATCAGTTCACCTCTTCATCTCTAAACAAATTGCCAAGTAACCAATGCTATGCGAGGGAATATGTATTGCATGGCTGCTTAGTCTTCATTACTTTGTTTCTCTCTTAATACACTGTTTAGGAACTGGAATGTATATTTTTCTATTTCAATGCGCCTTTTTCGTCACATTGTTAATAGTTTCTTCTATATTAGAGTGAAATATTTTTCTGATCGGTACAATTACGATATTATATTGCTTTAAGGTAATTGAGACACTAAAGTCTGAATGCTCATTAGAATAGCGAAAGACGCCTTCCAAATGCTAAGCATAATATTAGAATTAAGAAACAGAAAAATTTTGTTAGAAACAACGAAAGATGTACTGAAATATTACGTAATCTCAATCCTCCTATATGGAGTAAAAATGCTGGATAATCTCCTCGTAGATAAAGAAGAAACTTGAAATAAGAGAAATGTGGTTATGCAAAAGGATAATGAGTATACCATGGAACGAACATGTGAGCAACAATGCAGGTTTAGAGTAAATGGAAACAAAAAAGACATTTATACTTAATATTAGGAAGAGACTGCTGAAATTTCTAGGGCATATAATTGTTATGGGAACTTACCCATAATAATAATGGACTATTCCGGATATTATAAATACAGCGCCTCAGGAGGGATCAGAGGTGATTTATTGTAAGAACATTGGAATAGTGATACTTGTCGAGACAAAATCGTTCACTCTAACCAAATCTGATAGCTATTACTAATACTTCTACTTCTTTGTATATATTTCTGTTTGTGATATATCTGTGTTATTCCATACCTGTGTCCGAGTTATTCTTCATTGGTTCTACCTTGGACCATCTCCGTGGTACAAGTAACTTGGACCATAACAATAATGATGAAAGCGGGTATGGAATATTCGAGTCTCAACTTTCGGGCGGGTATGGAATATTCGAGCCTCAACTTTCGGGCAATAGGAAAAAGATGCATAATTTATTTAAATGGAGGGCAGAACAACAAAGAAAAAAATTATTAAGTGCTACAAAGGGCAGAAAATTGTGGAGAGTCTTGGTCGAGAATGTACACGGCACATAGAAGTGTTTGCTGCATAATATGCATATGATATTTCAAAATTGATACTCACTGTAAGTATGTTTTTCATTTGAACATTTTCTTTTTACTTCATCCCTTCGTCCTGGGTATGACGATAAACTACATCCGGTACCAAGACCTCTGATCAGGAGGTTTTGAGGAACGTGGAACCACCTCTTAATTACTGTTGCTCCTAGGACCACCATGACCCAGGGCTGGAAAAACTGTTAGGGCTCCAGAAATGCGCAAATAATTAACTCCTAAACAGAAGTCAAAATATTATGAAATTGTAAAAATAAGTGTTTATAGTAAAAATACCAGCATTAAAGTTTTGAAAAATATCAGCAATTAACTCCTAAACAGAAGTCAAAATATTATGAAATTGTAAAAATAAGTGTTTATAGTAAAAATACCAGCAATAAAGTTTTGAAAAATATCAGCAATTAACTCCTAAACAGAAGTCAAAATATTATGAAATTGTAAAAATAAGTGTTTATAGTAAAAATACCAGCAATAAAGTTTTGAAAAATATCAGCAATAGAAAAGTACATCAATGGAAACTGATCTCCTACAAACAGGTTGCGGGCAAAAAATAAATGACACTGGACGTTGAACACAGATCACCAGTGAGAAAACATATGTGATTCCATTTCCAATATGTAGACGACGTGATCGTAAAGGAAAAGTATATAAGGGAATTAGCGTGGTGTCTAAGTTATCCGTCTTCTCTGTACTATCCTCTATACTATTTCTCTATACGGATCATTCTATGGATTATTATTCGCCGATTAGTATTCGAACAACTATTACTAGTGCGAGTGTTATTCGAAAGAGTTACTATTAGTATCTGCTATTCCAAAGTCTCGACTACAACGAGAATTAAGAAAGTGTTAACGATAATAGTCAGACATCACAAGCATAACCCACTGAGGAGGATATGCTTTAAAACAAAATAAACTGAATCAAACCAAAGTTAATCCCTGTTGATAGAGATTCTTTTAACATTTCTCTGTTACGTTATGAATTTTAACTCCTCCAAAACAAAAATGCTGCTGTTTAGTATATAGCGTAGAAAACAATTTTCGCTTTCCATCATCATGGCTGATGCTAATCATTAGGAAAGCAACGCATAGCGTTTTCTTGCTTTCACATATTACACACATTTCCTAGGTATGCAGCTAGAAAATGTGGTTCACTGTGTCGGACCTGGCAATTTTTCTCGCGAGAATCCATCTTTCACATTTATGAATCGACCATTGCTTTGCATACTGTTGCCACATCTGAACATGTGTTCCTGCTATATATAGATACTTGAGAAGATCCCAATACTCGTCTATAAAGATATGTGTTCAGACATAGCATCTTGACTTCAGTCCCTTTCTCCCTATGATAACGTAGCTTCACTGTCTTTTCTATAAATATTTTCATGGTAATTGTTCCAATGCGTTTTCCACTTTGGTACGTCAACTGCATTAATGCAAGTGTAGCAAATAGATCACATTTTTTATTGTCGTTATAGCTAGATCTGACTGTAAGCTTATTTCATCTCAATTCTTGTTATTCTGAAACTGTTCTTCTATTGTCCTTTCTCTGTACTGACGTTGTCTGTTTTTCCTTCACTATCAGTTCTCACTTACGTTTCAGTTGCACTATCGCTTTCCAGGGACTGAAACGTTTAAAAAATAGTTTGCAAGTTTCTTTATCGCTGAGGTGATGACTTAATTTAGTGGTTGTGATTTCAATCCTTGGGTCGGTCAGTGTGTACTTGAACTCAGTTTAAATATTCGAGCAATAGCTTATCATAATGCTAATGATAAATAAGAACTAGGTCATTGTCCTCTCGTGGAAAAAGGGCGAGTTGCAATAAAAATAAGAACTAGACGAGACATCCCTAGATATAGGCAGTGGAACGAAAACAGTCTACACCTGTAGATTAAATAAAGTGTTCTGTTCAGCATTCCCTGTAATTTACCCATATCGTTATACTCCTGAGGACGACGGTAGATCACCACAGCCGAACGTTGAGATAACAACAACAAAGATGAGGGGAATATAAATAAATATATGTCCGATTTTAATGATTGGATAAATATCTATACATACAGCAGGTATCATTAAGTTACACACAAAAATATTATTTCTTGTAAGTAAATGTGTTCAATCTATCAATCAATTTAAGAATCTATTTTTTTAAGTATGTATTTACGTATCTTTTGTCAAATATCGGCTGTTCTGTCATGTTTGAGTTTGGTCTTATGAACATTATATATGTTTTCTTCAATTTATTTATGTTTTATTTACTTGTATTTAAGTATCCAAATGTATTGGCATGAGTTCTTTTTTGTTTCATATAATGATTAGAACCAGGCAATTTAATCATATTCGTTTCCAGAGGTTTTTTCATTATGCATCTTAATAACTTCAACTTTGTTATGCATCGTGTAAAATGTCGGGATTATCGATGAGCTTATTTCTTTTGTTATGGTTTTCAAAGAATTTGAGAACTGATGCATTATCTGTTTTACTTTTAATGTTCTTTGAAAATCTATATAATGAAATTATATTGTTTAGTTTCTTTTTTGGTATACATTGTTTTTTTTTTTTGTTTTGCTAATCATGAATGAATATAGTGTGTGTATATATATATATATTACAATGGATTTACTGTGTTTACTTTATAATACCTACGTCTATAGTGTGTACTCTATTATACATAGTTCTCTCGTGTTGTGATTCGCAAAGCGTAGCTTAGATGTTGTACACGGCCGAAAGTATGGGAAACCGGTGAGGATGAAACTCACTTCTCAGTTGAAATTATTCTAGTTGAAAATATGTAGTTTTACGCGTATGTAATAATTCTTCCGTTCAGGATGCATGCCACTATGTCTTCCCTTAGGACTCATTTTTTTGTTTTGCTCTACTGAGAATAATATTTTTCCCTTAGCTGTAGAATTCTTTTTACGACTTATCAAACATTTTCACATTATTTAAAGCTAGAAAATAATTTTAGAATGTAAAAGGTTATTGATGATAATGATGATTAACTGATACAAGTCCTTTTAATTAAGCCATAGGGAGAAAAGTTGAATTCTAACCCTTCCCAAGATTATTCGGGCATAAATGAAAATAACGAACACAGCTGGAATTGGAAATCCGCTCTCCGATTTCCTATTGCGACCCGTTAACCATTGCACCTCCTACACATTAAAGTCCCGACAAGGCACCGTGTTGCTTAACTTCGCTGATCACAGGAGAGATTATAAAATTAATCGGTTGTAACACTGGTATCAGGAAAAGCAACGAAAAGCGCAAGGTTAACAGTCCGAAATTCTTTTGCAATCAATTTCAAAACAGATGCCTAAAACGAGAGTAAAAATAATAAATATGCATGTAAAATAGAAAATAATGATTAAGTCTTGCTTTAAAATATTATCGAAAAATTATTGATTTAAAGAATGTTGTTTTTTCTATTAATTTGACCGCACATTATAGTAAAATATGGAATGCAGAGGACGGCTAATGGCTTTAAATTAATCATGAAACATTTTACTCTGTGCGTTTTGCAATTTATATTGAATGAATATAAATGTCTTCATTTTATGGACTTTTTTCCAGGCTCATAAACATAAATGACATTTAACGGAGCGCATTGTTCAGGGCCTGATGGCGTGTTTATTAACTCGGTGATCCATTATTTTGTGGTTCAAAAATCGGTTATATTCTTTGTATTAATTTTCGGTCAATATTTAATGTAGGTACTTCCAGAGAATTTTCGTTATATAGGAGTGCTGTTTTTACAAAAAAAAATGATTTAAATTCTCCAAAGAATTCTGGCCATAACTAAACAAGCAAACCGTAAAAAATGAATTTCTCGAAATTCCATAAAATTAAATATGTTTGGGATGTAGTAGATCTATGACATTTTTTTATCAAGATTTTCTGAAAAGAACACATTTCCAAAACAATTGCACCGTTTGTAACTAAACTCTGCAAGTTTCATTAAAATCTGACAATAATTTCATTTTTGCAAGTATTACAAAATCCATGTTTTTCACCGACAAAAAAGAGGATATCATTTCCTATATTAAACGTTGTCCCAACCACACCGCTGATTCAAGAAAAACAAGACTTTAACTGAAATATCCAACGTTCTAAATGGGATAAAAATATATAATTTAATAACAAAATAAAAATGCTTCATTTCCACAGAATAACAAATAATTTGACGACAAAACTATTTTTATAAAGTTGTGGGCACCTTTTCATCATGGTATGCTTCTATTTTACAGAATCAGTAGAGGAATCGAGTTTAATAACAACCTAACCTTCCAATTATTGAATCAATATTTTTGAAGACGCAAAACTGTTTTTCAAATAAGTCGTCTTTTTTTTAAAATTTCTTTTGAGGCCAATTATTTGTAACGATTAAGAGTCATATAGGCATAAAGAAAAGACTATGAAATCGAGATTTTCGCAAATATATTTTTCCTTCCAATATGAGAGAGCATAATTATTGTGTAAAGTCGCCGTGTTACTGAAATATATTTAAGTATTATTAATATAATATAATGTTTACATTAATTTCAATTAATTAAATATTTATCTTATATTATTTGCAACAAATTGTCCGTCAACAGGAAAGATAAATACAGAATAACAATGTGCAGATATCGGGCCTACATTTTGTTTCTTTACAAGGATGCTATTTCTGTACAAGCCTCGGGGTCCACTGAAGGTAGAGGCTTAGAGGGTAAGGGGTACTGCTTATGCAGATATGCGGGCACCACAACGGTTAACCATGAAATTGAACAGGTTAAGATTGTAGTGATCGAGTGAGCATCCTCTTGGCTGTCTGTTTCACAAAGCAGCGGTTCGAGGGAAGAACCTTCTCGAATGGAACTTACATCTCAACGATGGAATACGAAGGCAATGACGGTGGTTCACAGCAATGTGCGTAGCATGGCGTGTTATAGCTGTGAAGGTTAGAACGGATGGAACTATCGAATGTAGTACGTCTGAGCTTTTCCATGGAAATACTTATAGCGTAACGAGTTGCTTGCGACATTTTCTTGCATGATCGAGACGGCTGCCTTAACGATTAGGCCACGAGAACCTACCGGTTGCAAAACCCTAAATCTAAGTATAAGGCATTTTCATTTGTTAAATCCACTAAATGTTAATTTACTTAATATTTTTTTAACTGCCACGTATGATTAATAGTTAGGTTAAAACACAAATGATTGTAATTGTTTAGTAACAATGCTATTTATTTATGTGTCAATCTAATATGAAACTAAAAGACTTATCTACACAAATACATAGGCTGTAATGTTTAAAACCGCGCGCTCAAACATTTTGGAAATCAATATATCTTAATTTTAACTATTAATCTTGTTTACATGTTAATAAAAAACACATTTATTGTCATATAAATAGTGAGTACATTTTCTGATATATTTATATATATATATATATATATATATATATATATATATATATATATATATATATATATATATATCATTGTTATTATTATTGTTATTATTATTATTAGTATTATTATTATCATCATCATCATCATCATTTACACCGGGAAGGAAGGGGAGAGATGATGACGACGATTGAAATCACATTTACATTTTAGAATATCAAATTAGCTGTAAAGCAAGAAACCTGAAGAGATTTTCCCCAAAGAAGATGCGTGCAGGAAGAAACTGTCAGCATAGGACTATCTATTTTAACTTTAAAATTATCAAACCAAAACCGCCAATATTGTATTGCACTTCTTACAATCGAAGTTCTAAAGCGGAACGCTTCTCAAAAGAATTAATGTCAAAATAATAATAGAAAACTCAGAGATGATATATATATATATATATATATATATATATATATATATATATATATATATATATATATATATATATATATATGGGGTGGTGTTTTAGCAGTAGCTTTACATAATGGGAGGAAAATGGGGAGGAAAATGTTCCCATCATTCACCGTAATAAGTTATGAGTCTTCTATACCCGCTGTTATATTTTAATGATAACATTAATTCTTACAAAATCTATACTTACTAATACCTGCCAACACGTTGTAGACTAGTGACCAAGATAATGTACATGACTTTCCATATCGTTTGGTGGAAGCCTGGGTCTTGCAATGAGATTATGATGATTATGGTGGTTCTGCCGGTGGCGGTGGGGTTTTTGTTGTTACAATAATAATAATAATAATAATAATAATATTTTCTTTTGTTTTAGTGGATACTCGTGTATTTTAAACTGTCTGCATTAGGTCGATGTGTATGCGTACTCGACAAAACTTAATAAAGAAAAATTCATCTTCAGAAAAGTTCGAACCTGCGTACGAGAAAAGATTACGCAGGTTTGAACCTTTCTGGGAACTCACTTTCTGTTTATTAGTGTTACTCCAGTATGCAGACTAATAGATGTAATGAATACCGTTGTCATAAAGCGAAGGGTTCTATTCCATAGTCGGTATTAACTGAAAATAAAAGTATGAATGAAATATGTCGGATTAAAAATAAATCCATTAATTCTTTCACAGAGACGTGTGCGCAAAAAGAATACACCATACACCCGCCTACACACACAAGATCACGTTTAAACTTTCAGCCGCATCACATTGAAACCGAAGTTAAGAAAATTTCAGCGTGGTCACTATCTCGATACGTGAACGTTAAAGTATACCATCAGCTTTAAACTTGAATGTACGGATCGTGGAATGTCAAATAACTCGAAATTGTTAATCAGAGATTCGAGTTCCAATTCCAGTTTGGTTCTTTGTATTCACTTATACACACATACCCTTGCGAAATGTATGATCCCACATCTTCTCCCCCAGCTAAGATTTGTATCCCTAAATTATTATCCGAAAATTTGTTACAATACAAAAATATTTACTTGCTTTTAATAATCTGCAGCGAATGAATGACTCAATATATCCGTCTCTCTCTCATCACATGCACCCCATACACACACACACACACACACACACACACACACACACACACACACACACACACACACACACACACACATATATATATATATATATATATATATATATATATATATATTGGATTGAGGAATCGGAGAGCCGAGTTCGAATTCCAGTCGAATCCATTATATTCACTTACGTGCTAATACCCTTGGGAAAGGTGTGAATCCTCTTCTTCTCCCTCCAACTATGGGTAAATAGCAGGGCAGACTGGGTTCTATAGACTTGCATGGCAACTGGTCTAGGAGAAGGAAAACTCTGAATTCAAAACCTGCGGAGGTTCGTTTGTGGACCTTGTGGCACTCGGTGCACCAGGTATCTCTATTCGTCCCTTTAAAAAGTATGAATGGTCCTGCACGAAACCTTCACCACTATAATCAAATATCATGTGTCGGCGTCGGGCTCTCAGTTTCTAGGAACTGATCTGCTTGACCCTCATACGTCGAATTCGACGGGAGAGTCGATGATATGTTATATATATTCACTTGTCTATGTCTATGCGTTTCTATGATGAACAATATGCTTATATGTGCCGTATGATCTGTGTGCAGTATCTATTCTTAAACATTCTTTGAGATATAGAATCGACAACATCGTATTCTGAATGCTTTACGAAATATTAATCCCGAATTTTATTTATTTTTTTTTTGTGATGTGGGATGCAATTGACAATTTGAGATATATAATTTGGCCGCCAGCAGTTCGATTGAAACTTGAACATCCTTACAATTTAATGCGTGCCCATGCACGTGAGGCAACGCCTGTACAAGCACGCATTTGTTTCGTCTCCATTACGTTCTTACGCGCATGCCCCACGCATTTCTTGTTAGCAGATGCAAGTCATACATTCCAACGTGGGAAGGAGCCACTGGGCTGGATAAACAATCTATCCTGATTGCATGGGGTGGGGAGCCAATATTATTATTATTTGATCTTTTATAGTAGAAGATGGAAAAACAATTACAAAGAGCACGGCAGTTTCCTTCGTGTCTTCAGCAATAACAACTAGAACATTTAAAACGAAAAACTGTGTTTACATTATTTTTTTTTTGTTAAAAAGAAGGATTTTTATTTTGCTTTATTCATTGTTCATACATGTATTTAACTTCTTGATAAAAATAATAACAATCCTGCTTCTGGTTGTTATTGCAATGGCGTCAAATATTTCTTTGCTTTACGTTTTTATATTCACTTTTGATATTTCGATCGATTCGATATAGATTTTTGTTATGCAAATATTAAGTCTCTTTTTATGTTTTTTTTAAATTTTCAAGTGGATATTTCAATCTGTTTGCTGTAAAGAAAAACAAAGGAACTTGAGTTGTTCCAACAATAGAAAGAATACCAAAACATTCATCAACAATTCTTACCATCGACGGGTCATATAAACATGCGTATATACAATTATACGTAGGTATATGTAATGTACTCGACTGTTTTATGAAAATCAATTAAATTAAAATTAAATTATAAGAACGTTGATAATGCTGTTATAATAAGGTTTCAATAAGAAATACGCGTCATCATTTTTAATATAAGTGAAATGTAATATCTTAATATAATAATTATAGTATGTGTCTTATGTCGAATAATGCTAGAGAAGTCTTTGCAATCAGTTTACATTAGGTAAACGAGGTCTACATGAGGAATACATTTATATTCTGCAGCCATCCGATGTGACTAGCTACTTCGACAAGTGAATGACTATTCTTAATTGGAAAACGCGGGCAACTGGAAACCACTCCATTATCTATGCCAACAACCCATGGCATTTATTGTCAGGTAATAAAGAAACTGAGTTTTATGTAGAAAAGACATGATGCACCATTAACTAAGTAGGTTGTCCTCCAGGCCCTACCTATGTTGCCATAGGAGTTTCAATTGCACATTTCTTAGGAAAAACAAGTAGCTAATCTTACGCTTTCCAGCAAATTCCACGAGAATCGGAATAATTAGTTTCGCATCTATAGTTCAGTAAGACATATCATATTGCATGACAATCATTGAAATTATCTGCTACAAATATGACATTGACCATATCCAACACCCTGATGCTTATGTCTTCAGCTGACAAATATGGCTTCTGGGTGCCATGCCTTGTCAATTGGCAAGCCGCAATTTGGCTCCAGACCCACATGAAGTTTTGAATTCAAGTTTTTCCCTTCTCATACACTGGTTACCAGTCATTCAAGTACGTATCCTTTCGAAGCCTTTGTTTGCTATGTCAATGTGCCTTCGGATTTCAATGTGTGGCTCTTTCCATCCTTTGTTAAGACACTTCCGAGATACTTAAATATTTTAACTTTTTGTTGTATGCTCTATTTGTAATTTAAATGTTGGATTGTTCTTTTTGCTACCAACTATGTATTCTGTCTTCTTGCAATTGAAAGTTTGATCTTTTGTGTCACTTTCCTTCAATACAACCCGTAGAAATCGTTGTAGATACCAAACTGCCAATAATGTATCCTGGTGTGTCTTGTAATTCGCCAGAATCGTCCCACTGTATAGGCTGAATAAGTCCGGAGAGAAGGAACATCCTTGCCTTAGGACCCTTTCTATATGTGTATATTTACTGCATTCATTTTCTATCGGGAATATTTGCTGCCAATATATAGTCTGTGTTATTGTAATATGATTCCCCAATTACTTCGAAAATTGATGGTTTATTAAGGAAGGTGAGATGTTTAAGAATATGAACGCGAATTTAAATTACTCTCGACTGATGAAGCCTCTTTAAAGAGAGAAAAATATTTACATAGAATTTAATCCCGTTCTGTCATTCAATTTCCTAACATTGTTGTGATATACATAAATGTATATATCATCTTACATAGCAGTTGTATCTCGTTGATTTTTGGTACTGATGCAGAATTTGTAGTCTTATTATTGTTAGTAAGGTCCTTAGAGTTTGGCCAATAATTATCTCTCTAATATGAATATATTAATGTACATTGGGATAGGATTTCTTCCCATTCACCAAACACCTACGACCGAACACACATTCGCAATTATAGAGAAACGCACAAATCTATTTGCTGGCAAACATGAACGATAACCACATACAGAAGTTATCAAAAACATCGAGAAATACACTCGTGTAGACTCTATCATATATAAACAGATAAGCACGTAAATAGACATATGTTGCAATCATGGAGAAAAAGACGGATGCAGGTTCTCTCTAAAATAAAAGGGCACACAACGCATTACACATAACCATAGAAAATCGCACACACATCAGAAGCAGCCGAACAATAAACATATGCAATATGCGTCGCATACAATATCAAACAAGGAATGCACACCAGTCGTACAGACACGCAAACATACAATATACATAATTATGCAGGAACATACAATTATTATACTTTGGCATACCATTGATAAATAACAGTTTAGCAGATAATTATTTTTAGAGGAAGTGTATCTCGGATCCGACTTACGGATATTGACAGCTGGGGTAAGATGTGAACCATAATAGGGAAGTCGATTTTGATTGGCTGGGCTAATGTGGGAAAGAGATAGGAGATATATTTCAGAGAATTGTTTCTTACCCGTAAAGCGATGTAGACGTGTTCTCTTTCGCGTCCGAAACGGCTCCAGAGTGAAGTGACGACCCCCACTGGATAGTTAGATAATTTACATGTCGACAAGATTAATAAAAATAGTTAAAATTATTTGTGTTGTATTCTTTCATTGCTAAACCAAAACGATTTGCGATCGGCAGCTAAAAGAAATAACCGAACTGATATCATTCACTGCTGTCAACATTCAACAACATGAAGAAAAAAACACAACTTGCTGTCTTTCATGATCAAGGTTTTTACACACAATACACAATCATAATCCACTTAATCATCCAGAAATTCACATATACAGACAGTTTAACGAACACAAGCCAATACGCAATACAATCAGTGAGCGAGAAACACCCGCACTCAAGCCAGGGCACACATCATGAAAGGAAATTACTGCAAAATAATGTGTCTTTTCTTTATGACAATTTTATCACTTTCCTTCATTCTTCGAATACATTTTCTACATTTTTAATTATGTTTTGATAGTTATCCGTATTTATCTTATTAAAATATTACTCTATCCAAGCCAATAAAAAGTAAGGGTTATAACTTTTTATCTTCATATAGTCATTAGAAATATTTCTCATCGAAGATTTCAGATATATATTTCCAATTAATATTGTTTTCATTTCTTTTGTAGAGTCGTTCTTGTCTTTGATTCGCAAACGGCTTCGATCGGTTTAATCTTGCCATAACAAAGTCAGTGCCCTGCTGCGTTGCACCGTCAACGCAAACAATTCTA
Organism: Acanthosepion esculentum; assembly: GCA_964036315.1. Classification (NCBI taxonomy): domain Eukaryota; kingdom Metazoa; phylum Mollusca; class Cephalopoda; order Sepiida; family Sepiidae; genus Acanthosepion; species Acanthosepion esculentum. The sequence goes on along the minus strand of OZ038486.1, from coordinate 58,122,923 downwards.
TTTATTACCCTTGAAATAGCACCATTAAAAATTTACAGATATTACAGACAATATAGAAATGTATATAGTTACATTATTTATGAGAGTTTCATGTAAAACACAGAACAACAAAAAACAGACAAATTGAAATAAATCTCAGCATATAATTAATGAACATCATAATCTCGTTAGAAACAAAGAAAATAATGCTAAACTGCTGGGCAATATCGAATTCCCTAAAAGGAACTGAAAGCTGCACAATTTCCTAACAGATATAGAATTGAATTTATGCAACAAAATGGTTCTAAAAAATGATTTTGACATTACCAAGAACGGAACAACCAAGACTTTTTCTAGAAAAATGGAAAAAAGGACACTTTTAGAATCAAATAAGAAAACTGAAATTTCTAGACACTAACAATTTGGGAATCGTACGTGGAGAATTTAAGTCATATGACATACTGAGGGCGGAAGAGCATAGGGAATCGTCCAATTATATACCTAACGAGAATGTGTAAACAGATGGGCGACGTAGGATTGGGGTAGATAGTATGATGAAAAAATACTTATAGATAAAATGTGGAGGCAGATGTGGAGAGCCGTGAACACCTACGCAGTGAAGATACATGTTATATAAAGAAGAATAACAGCAAGAAGTAGATCATGAATGAAAAAATGACTAATAATATTCTTCATCGTCAAGATATAATCATTTGGAATTCGATGTCAAAATTAACCTTTGGGCATGTCTCAGGAAGGAGAGAATCATTTAGACGTAAAGCATTATTTATACATAGTACCATTTCATCAGAGCATATTTTTTGCAGGCTGATATTATCATAAAAGAGAAGAAATTCATGAAGTGTATGGTTATTGATATAGCAGCACCATCTGAGAGAAACACTCCTGTAAAAATTATCCAGTTGTCCAAATACAAGGACCTGGAGATCGAGATTAACAAGATGTGGGGAATGAAGACTGAGACTGTGCCAAAATAATCAGAGCTCTGGGCCTCGTGAGAAAAGGAAAGGACAATTTTACTAACAGACTCAGATAATATCAACATAGAAGTTGCCCAGAAAATCAACATACTAGGAACATCCCATATACTACGCAATCTCCAGGGATATGGTATCACAGGTGAATTGTTTGACCTAATACAATCATTCCTGTCAAACCAGGAATTGAAGGTCGTTCTCAGTGGATTCATCTCCAGCTCCTATCCCACTAACGCAGGTGTTCCTCAAGGCTCCATCCTAGGCCCTACTCTGTTCCTCATATTTATAAACGACCTTCCTGACGCCATATACTCCCAAGTCGGCATCTACGCTGACGACACAATTTACTCCTGCCTCAAACACAAATCCAGTGATGCTGACAAAGTTAATCTGGCAGCTCAAATTGAAAAGGACCTCCACTCGGTTGTGAACTGGGGCGAGAAATGGATGGTTAACTTTAACGCCTCTAAAACAAAACTGCTCTCTATTAACCACCACAAGGATCCATCCCTGCATCCCATTAGAATGTCTGAAGACCAACTTCTCGAGAGCTCCTCTCTGCGGCTGCTCGGTCACACGCTGTCCGCTGATCTGAGATGGAACAAATACATCGAGTCAGATGCATTATCCACCGCAAGGAAAGTTGGTTCCCTGTGCCGAGCCAGGACATTTTTCTCCCCAGAACCGATTCTCCAAGTGTATAAATCGATCATTCGCCCTTGTATGGAGTATTGCTGCCATATATGGTCTGGGGCCCCTGCTGTTTGCCTCAGGGTTCTTGATAAGATCCAGAGACGGATATGCAATGTGATTGGCCCTGATCTGTCATCTCGTCTGCAGTCGCTCTCTCACAGACGCGATGTTGCCTCGCTCTGTCTTTTTTACAAATACTTTCACGGTAATTGCCCCGAAGAGCTGCTTTCGCTTGTCCCTAGGCCTCGTGAATTTAAACGTCCTACGAGGCTGGCATCCCGTTCCCACCCCTACACCGTTGAAACTGTTAGATGTAGATGTCTCTTCTACTCCAATAGCTTCATGTCTCGCACATCTCGCCTATGGAACTCTTTCCCTATTACTGTTTCCCTGACATATACAATCTCCAACGGTGTAAGTGTAGCGTCAATCGACATCTCCAGTTGCCTTGATATATCCACTTCCCTTCTCCACATCCTTTCACCTTTCATTCCTGTCTGCTCTCGCTCCAAATCTTCTGTAACCCCCTTGCCTTGATCGACCCACTGTCTTTCTCTTTCTCCACATCCTCTCCATTACCACTCCTATCTGCTCTTCCTCCAACCCTCCTATAACCCCTTGCGTGTTAGTGGCCTCCAGCCTTGCTTGGGGTGATACGCTTAAAAAGAAAAATACTAAGAAAAGAGCTATCATTTAAATGACAATTCTCCTATAGATCGGAAGGTCCATAGTTTGGACCTGGTTCTACTGGATATAAAGCAAGAAACGTAACATACAAAAATGATATTAATAAAAATACTAAAAAAATATAAAATAATAATAGTAGGAGTAATAACAACAACAACAACAACAACAATAATTACACCCTATAAAGTGAATATAATACCCCTTATAATCTGAATGTACCCCTAACACTATCTCATGGGTAGAGCGATCTCTTTGATCTTGGTCGACAGTCGTCCGAGAGCTGGTAACTTGAACAAAATTACTCATTGTCGGTCAAGGATAAAACGCAAAAAATAACAAATCTCAATATTTACGAACAAATCTTCATACCGGGTTGTTTAGTCACCGGGGTTAACAATGGCCGCGTACTTCAGAGAGGAAACAGTTTGGGGCCGAAAAGTCTGTCACTTGAACAAACTCTTCCCGCAAAGCACTATTTCCAATCTTGAACCAATTGACTACATTCCAACTAATAAAAAGAATGCGAACGAAATTGTCTCGTGAAGAGTATCAACAAGTCATGACATCCTTTTTCACCGCACTCGAAAACCCACAAAAGAACACCACGAATCAAACATACCAAATATGGGGGACGATGGTACGAAATGAAATAAGACCTCATTTCAACTCAAACATGCTTGCCGATGTCCACAGGGAGATTGTGCGAAACAAAAGACTATCCGATGCAGAAACACATAGAATAAAACTCGATGTAAGACAGAACACTATAACCCATCACTCAAATATTAAAGAGATGAGAGTAGAAAATAAATAATGGCAGAGGATGAGGTAAAAATTAAATAAAACTGAAGGAAATAAAACTGAAGGATCTACCTGTTACATAACTCTCAGTTATCCAGACGATGTCGCTAAATATGAGTACATATAGCACAATCAAAGCTAATCGCCCTGACATAGTGATTAGACAAATCAAAGTCCCTCCGTATTGGCATGGCAATCAACTGCAAAATGCAATGTATCTTCGAAGATCACAAAAAAAAACTATCAAAATACAGGGACCTTGAAATCGAAATCACAAAAATCTGCCGCATGGAGACATTAACAATTCCCGTTGTAGTTGGATCCCTCGGATCAATTGGGAAATATTCCAATCGACGCACTGAAGGAAACCCTGAAAGCCCATGCCTTAAAGTAATAAAAAGATTGTACTCACAAGTACAGCCCACACCTTACGAAGGGCATTATCTATGTAAAATATGCTAGATTGCTTTTCTTTTCATAAGTGTACAGTGGAAACTGCCATGATGCGATTTCTGACCTGAGGTCCCTGGTCGTGACATAGAAAGAAATCAGTATACACCAGATCCAAAGAGATAAAACAATAACAATAATAATAATGATAATAATAATAATGAAATATCGTGTATCAGGTTTCACAGTGTTAGTACAAACTGAATAAAAATCTCACCATGATAGAATGGGCCGATTTCTGCACTGGAAATTTTGCCACGTTTACGGGAAGGAAACAGAAAAATGCGTGTGAGCTTAATGTTTTTTTCTTTATAAAAATACTCAGTGGAAAATATCATGAATTCATTTCTGGCCTTAGGCCTCTGGTTGGGCCCCGGAAATGTGTCATTAGTAGTAGCAGTAGCAGTAGTAGTAGCAGTAGTAGTAATAATAATAATAATAATAATAATAATAGCAGCAGTAGTAGTAGTGGTAGTAGGACAGAATAAAGGAAAAATAAATGTGTAAGCGAAGAATATAAAGAAGTGATATAATGTTTTTACTATACACTGAATTAACCCGAGAAATGCCATGCTAAACATTCATATGAAATCTGACGTGAACTAAGTAGGGAAAAAGGAAAATCTTTAGATCCAATAAATTTAGCAAATATGAAATGATATATCATGAAAGAAATTGCGTAACAAATTCTGAATTAATAGAAATTAATTCAAGTATTGAATGTAACATCAAACAAATCAGGGAACAGAATAATTTTCAGAAAATATGCAAAGAACATTTGGAAACTGGAGTTGATGTGGAGAACACCAATTCCTTTGATGTAGGTCGCGAAAATCTGATATGTATTAATGAATCGAATGAAGTAGATGAAAATATAACGAAGGGATCATGTAATAAACCGAATTTGAAGAATATGTAGATGTTATTAGAAGTTAAAAGGAGAAGTAATTTAAGAGCTAGTGAATGTCACACAGAAACCTGTCTGCAAGCGATCATCTTTTGAAAATCATAAATAAGCATAAACTTAAGCATACAATTTATGTTTAAGAAAAGTATGCAATGCAAAAAGCCTAATTCGACGAAACCAACCGAATTCATATATACAGTTGAAAACGTTCTTTAGAATATCTGTGGAATAAGCTAAATAATAATCAGCCTAAACCCAAATGAAATTAAAGGTCTAGAAAAATATAAAAACTATATATATTTTGGATGAACATCATAAGAATACTTAAACAATATCTGGTAAAATACGTAAAACAAAAGAAATTATCAAGTGGAGAGTAAACAATAATAACACCACTTAAAAGAAAGACTAAAACTAAAAATTCAGACGTAAGAGCAAAATCTCTAGGGACTCGAGAAAAGAAAAAAAAATTATTTCGAATAGATGCAAATACATTTTACAGATAAATAGAAAAGAAAACATTTGCAATAGAGAAAGCCCCACTAGAATTAAAAATAAGCAGATTCTGGAATAACTTATGGGGAGAAGACGAATGTTACATTGACGATAATAAATACTAAAAGATCAGTAGAAAAAATATGGGAAATATCCAAAAACAGCAAAGGAAAAATAACAAAAAATATAATACATGAGATAACCATGTCTCACAAGAAGAAAACAATAGGAATTGAGAAAATTCCAAATTCTGGCATGACTTTTACTCTGATGTCCATGTTATTGTGGCAATACTATTTAATGGGATAATACTGGAGACCATATCAATCACAGAATGGTACTTCCAAGGTGTCAGATATTTTCTTCGACAAATAAAGAGAGAAGACCATAAATATTATTAACTTATCAGATGCCTGACACCAACTTATACGTTGGTAACTTCCGTATTAACTGTAAGTACATGCATCAGTCTGGAATCAATTTTTAATGTAAAGACGTTGTTTCAGGGGCTCCTATGGCTGCAGATACCAGGGACTTATAATTAGGATGATTTTGAAAATACTCATTCAGTCAGAAAAATATCAATGTATCATGTAGTTTATTTATTGTCGTCTACCAAAAAATCTTATTAGAGAAAAATATATGCTCTACGGGATGATTCTAACCTACGTTCCCCTGACGGAAACCGTCATTACATGCGGATAAACTTTTCGATATGAATTTATGCTCAATACTAGACTGGCGATTAGGTCTAATCAATTTACAGTTGCGATGGTTATATATAACCGTATGTTCTATGCCAACAATTTATTTTCTCGCACTTCCCGCTGGTAGAACTGTCATCCGTCTCCATGCATTCCAGTCCACTTTAATCTTCACGTTATTTCCATCAATTATGGTTCACAGATAAAGTCCCTAAAGAACATTAGAACTATCATCGAACTGTGAATACGTCAGGACAACTAATGTAGGATTAAAAACAAAGCTACTATGGCGTTAAAAATGAATTTATGCGATACTTTTAAACTTAAAGATAACAATATTCGTTTCAAATCAAGAGAGTCGGATGTTTTAGATAAAAAGAAATCCTTCCAGTAAATTTAAATTACGAACTGAAATCAGCAAATTATTTTGATTTTTGGAAATATAAAATTTAATCTATTAGCTTGAAAATAAAACTAAGAAAATATGTGGGCATGGCTTTTGGCATTGGGACCCGGCCCCCAAGTCGGTAAAGTATATTTGATAATTTATTCTTTTCAGAAGATAACCGGTTACATCAAAATAAAATTAGTTTAGTATAATTCTAATATCTCAAAAAATACATTTTGAGGATTATCTGGACATAATTGAAATTATACACGGTGCGATGGGTAAATTGTCGCAATTTTAATTTTAATCTCACGCATGCGCGTTGTTTGTTTTTGATTTTGTCGACTCACAGTGGAGTAGGGTCAGTTGGAACGTCTTTGAGAAAAAAAAAAGCACCATGACATCCACTCCACGAGAAATATAGAAACGACATGTATTACTGCTTGGCATTTGCGCCGGAAGCCCCAATAAGAATATTTCAGAGTGTTTGGGTGTCAATCTGCGAAACGTGAAGAGGATTCTGAAAGCCTTTGATGAATATAAAGGGGATTACGAAGGTACGACAGCTCGGGACTCTCACTCTGATCATTCTCAAAAAGGAAAGAACCCGCGAATTTATTGGTGAAGGCCTCATACTCAACAGATCGGTTTATGTCAAGTGGCTTGAGGAAATTGTGCTGCCCTGGGTCAAGAGGGAAGAGTCTATCTGGCAACGTCACTCGGCAACATGCCACACAAACAGGGAAACACAGTCATTGCTGTCAGATATTTTCTGCGAACACATCATCCTTTACATCTGACCACCTACCTCCCCAGATTGAAAACCCGTTGATCATTATGTGTGATGCGAAGTTAAACGTGAGAACGACTAGACTCCTTACAATACCAAAGATGAAACGAAGGCTAGGTTAATGGCAGGATTCACCAATATAAACATAGAGACCGTTCAGAAGAGATTCCGGGGATTCCGTAGTCGCGCGGAGGCCGAGGTTGATACCAGTGTCGATTATATTGAATAAATTTATTCTTTAGTTTTTCAAGATATTTTGTGTAATATTGGTAAATATATCTGTTAAAGCGAGATGTTATTTTCATATTTGCATAATTCAGACGACAATTTATCAATCGCAATGTAGAAGTTGAAAAGCTACGCTATTTCTGGGCGGATTTTTGAACTAATTCAATCTTTATTATCTAATCGCGAAATGAAAGATATTCTGAATGGCCACCCTTCTAGAATTTTGTACATTTTGACACCAAGCCTGTCTCCTTGAGTCTAATTTGTTCTTAACGACCTTCCTGAGGACATCAATTCTCTACTTGATATGTATATTGATGACACAACCATTTACTCCTGTCTTGATAAGAAGTCTTATCCGTTCGATAAGATGAAATTGGCATGTGATTTAAAAACGACCTAGAACTTGTTAACTTTTGTAAAGAGAAGCTTCTTCATTTTCCCGCCTCCAAAATGAAACTTCACTCCATTAAGCACCTAAGATACCTCTTCCTACCTCCCATCAGCATATTTGAGGTTAATCTCCACGAGAGTGACTCGTTGCGACTTCTCGATGCAGCATTCTCAGCTGATATGAAGTGGAAAGACTATCGAATCCATTGCTAGGTCTGCTATTAAGAATGTCGGTTCATTGTGATGTGCTAGACAATTTTTATCTGCAGTATCTATCTTGCATATTTATTAGTACACCATTTATCCATGCTTTGTCTACTGCGTCAAGATCTGTTCGGGTGCCACCGGTGTATGTTCCAAAATCCAATGAAAAATCAGCAATATTATTAATCCTGACCTGACGTCTCAGCTTAAGTCATTTTATTCCTGTCGTTATATAGGTTTCCTGTGCCTAATATATTGCCTGCGAGGTTTCATCAATACACAGATGAATTGGCTAGAAATAACTGAATGTGTTTTACTAACTTTTCCTTTATACGCATTGATTGTGGAATGCTCTTCTTGCTTCATGCTTTCTATAAAACTTTGATCTTCAAAAATGTAACGTCAGTAGCTATCTACTATTTGGATTAGTCTTCTATTCTTCTTGCTCCTAAATGTTTGTCTTTTTTTTCTTCCACTTGTGTCTTAGTTTCTTCACTGCCTTGCATGATATGACTGCAAAAATGTTGGGTAATCTTGTTTGAATTCTTTCGACAAATTTTGGTACCCACCCTATATTGATTCACTATATATATATATAAATATATATATAAATATATATATATATATATATATATATATATATATATATATATATATATATATATATATATAGTTAATCGATCCGTTGATATATAATTCGGGTGGATCGTAGTAATATTAATTATTAAAACTGATCCACAGAGAGCTCGATGTTTTTTTTATTTTAACAGAGCATCTGAACAGGCTTACGGTTAAATCAACCATCACTTATTAATATTATTAATAATATTGGACATCTGTAGTTTTAAAAAAACAAAACCAAAAAACCCTGTTTACTGTTAATCCCACAAGTAGACACTCCGTGGTTTATTATAAGAAACAAAACTTTATAGGAACTGATATTAAACCGTAAACAAGTCCTGGCCACTACATAGTAGGAACTGATATTAAACTACAAACAAAGGTTCTGGCCAAATATAAACTCCAAACCGATACAGCTTCCCCCGAGATAAGATAACTTACGCCACAACCAATCGCTAACACAAACCCACTCACATTAACAAGGCATCTATGAGAAAAGGGCTGGCAATGACAATAAATTTAAAACAAGGTTCCGATACAGACACTTAGAGACTGATGATAGCCGCATACAGGACAGCTTGAAATAGACTATATCTATGTTCAGGTGATTTTTGTTTTTTGCTGTAATATATATATATATATATATATATATATATATATATATATATATATATATATATATATGTATTTGAGAAGAATCGTATTAAAAAATATACCGGAGAGCGCTCACACACACACACACACACACACACACACACACACACACACACACACACACACACACACACACACATATATATATATATATATATATATATATATATATATATATATATATATATATATATATGAGATGGCAATTGTCCCCAGTAATGGTGAGCGCATACATGGAGAACTTTGAAGATGTATCATTAAGTATAATAGCATTGTGAATAACTACTTGGCTAACGTACTTAGATGATATATTCATAATCTGAATCCATGAAACTGCTTTTGGACAATGTGAATACAATAACATCTGCCATAGTGGTCGATGGCGACGAAGAATACGACGAGGCTAAATTAATCTTCTCTATTGTACTTACGGATCAAGACATCTGATTATTAAAAGCCGGCATTCCATGGATACTCTTTATTTTGATTCCAGACTTCAATACACTACCAGGTACAGTTATAATCTGCTGTTTTATTTAACGATCAAAATCGATTGTAGTGCGACTCAAGCGACGAGCAACACAGGTGAACAGGATAAGAAACAGCTTAAAATCTAGTGTAAAAACGGAAGATATAGACGCAATGATAATGGGCTTGCGTGAACACTTTAAACTAGTTTATAGATATAATTTAAGTCAAGTAAGTAAGTAAAATGTACATATCTAGGAAGTGATTTGATAGTTGACGAGAATTGTGGCCCCGAAATCTGAAGGCCTATTGGTATAGCGAAAGCTTACTTCGAAATACTAAGGAAAGTATTACGATATTTTATTGGAAAATGGGAAATTAACACTGGACTCTTATGTTATATTGATTCTCCTGTATGTTGGCGAATGGTGGATAGACCCCTCAAAGATGCAGAAGAGCACTGATGCAACAGAAATCTGGTTCTACAGAATGATGCGGAGGATACCAAGTGCACATGTGGGCAAAGATGAAGATTTAATGAAAATAGAAACAAAAAGGAATCTTATATTTGGAATCAGAATGATAAAGCTGAAATTTCTAGGGCACGTAAAGAGAAAACAATGCTTGGTAAATTTAATGTAGCACATGTTGAAGGCAGGAAGGATAGAGGAAATCAGCGAATAACTTATCCTGGGCGTTCGCGTAAATGGTTTAAACAGAAATTAGCACAGTTAGCAGAAGAAAAAAAACATATGACGGCTGAAAGAATATGTACCCATTATTTTTACCAAAATTAAACTATAAGATCAGTGATATTAATATGAGTATCTACTGATTTTAAAATTTACGCTACCTAAATTTGACTTTCTGTTATCCTCTACGTAAATGACATTTGAAACATGACTGTGCGATATAATTTTGTAGGACTGCAACATGACTAACACTTATATTCCAATCAATATTAAAAGTATGCGTTCGTTTGATCTGGTGGAAATGCACCATCAGTCTCATAAGTTTTCTCTACATCACGCATGGTTCATATGCAATCAACAAGGTTTTCAAGACAGGCTGTAAACTATCATTTTATTCTCTATACGATAGATATACGACGCTAAAAACACAGACGTTCATTTCCGCTTACCAAATGCGTCATATCCCTTAATAATTCCGACAGGCATTCATAGGCCAGGGTAAATTGCATATTTAAGGTGTTAGCTAATTTTATATTCACTCTCTAGTTTTAGACTTCCGTAACGATCTGAAGGCATATAAAATAATCGTGTAAATTTATTCTAAAAAGATCTCGATTATCTCAAACTCTCGAGCAAGCAGCTTCAGCACCTGCTCTTAATCAAAATTTGTATATTTGTTGATGTTTCCCTTTAGTTGTTTGTTAATATTTTCAACAGCAACTAATAAAATAGTCAATCTAAATAAATAAATCCGACGGTGGAGTAATGGATAGCGGCTTGGATTGAGGAATCGGAGAGCTGAGTTGGAATTCCAGTCGAATCCATTGCATTCACTTATGTGTTAATACCCTTGGGAAACGTATGAATCCCATTCCTCTCCCCCATCTATGGATAAATAGCAGGACAGACGGGTTTCTATAGCCTTGGATGGCAACTACCGTAGAAAGAAATAGAAATCTACCGCGAGAAAAAAACTCTGCCTCTTCAGTCATGTATTGAAAGATACATGATCTCCTAAGCGTGTATAACGCATGTCACACTGATTCAACTTTAATCCTAGAAACCGTCGTCCAAAATATCGTACCATTTTTAAGCAGGGCGACTACGTGAGCAAAGTAAAAATTTCCAGTGCGGATCCCGACAATCTAGCAGAAGGAAACACCCGATTTCAAACCTTCGTGGACTTGTGATCATATCAAATACACGGCAAAGGCTATGGAAGAAATTTCAAACAGAAAACCCGGAGTGGAGCCCCGAAGGCGGTTGTCTGTCAACACTGACAACATTCCGGCAACTCCTGCAGACAAGCCAACATCAAATATAATTCCCTGTATTGCTTTTTCCGTTGGATCTTGTCGGTGCAGCCGGGAAGGAGGCGAAGTCGTCTGGAAGACGCGTGGCCTCCATCGACCATCGCCACTTTAAGAGGAAGAAAGATCTGACTTCGAACGAGCTGCTACGTTGTAGGTCTTGTCTAAGCCATTACACTATTCTACCTTGAATTTTACCATGAGACACAATTATGAGGGTGTGTTTACTACAACGGCGCGGAAAGATTTAACTGCGTAAATGAATGAATAAATATGTGTGTGTGTGTGTGTGTGTGTGCGTGCGTGTGTGTGTGTGTGTGTGTGAAATAGACCATCTTGGATGAACATGTTTTATGAATTATTCATGCCTAAATACCACACATACATACACAGACACACGCACACACATATGTATATATGTGTGTGTGTGTATTTATATAATATACATATATATATATATATAATATATATATAATACACAGACACACACACACACACACACACACACACATATATATATATATATATATATATATATACAGTGTAACCCGGATATAAGAGAGTTGTCGTGACCGGAGAATAAGTCTCTTATATCCGGGCTTCTCTTATATCCGTGTTTGGTTTATTTTCTTTTATTAACACAGGCTCTAATTTGGGACCAGATAAAATCTCTCTTATATTCGGGTCTCTTATATCCGGGTTACACTGTATGTATATATATATATATATATATATATATATATATATATATGTGTGTGTGTGTGTGTGTGTGTGTGTGTGTGTGTGTATGTATGTATGTGTATATATTTTCAGTTTATACGTTATTTTAATAGATACAATTTATTTAAGTATATATTCTGTTTTGTAATTAAACATTATTAATTACATTTACCAGACTGAATTTTCTAGAAGTTCCGTAGATAATATGCGTTATCCAATAGGAATGTAACCTGTGACCTACACGGAACCGTCATGTGATCTGTCGTGCTCTAAAACTGAGATATACAGAAATGTGTAGATAGCAAAGGAAAAATTCATGTTTTTTAAACACACAATCTCAGACAATTTTTCTCCCTCGATCATATCTGGTAACAAAAGATATCTTAACGTAAACTCTGAATATATACAATCAAATTGACTAAGTCCGACAGTTACTTTTTCTTAATATTTTCTGTTTATACGTTATTTTAATACGTATATTTTATTTAAATAAAGTCTATCTATTAAAATAACGTATAAACAGGAAATATATGAAAATAATCGTCGGACTTACTCCATTGCATTGTGTATATATATATATATATATATATATATATATATATATATATATATATATATATATATATATATAGGGCATCCAATAAAACAGTAATCCCCTCTTAAGTAACAATAAACGCAGTGTTTATTGATATGCAAACATGATTCATGGTTAAAATTTGTTGTATTGAAATCTCCCACACTCCATATCGCCTATACCTGTGGCTATATAAAGTGAGCACAGGATATCACTGGAGGCATACTTCATGAATTACTAGCCAGCCACCCGATTCCCTGTCTTTCATTAGTGTATTCTCTTTTACAGTAAACTTCTCTTCTTTCATCTACTTACGTGTTGCTGATCATTCACTCGAGTACCACCTTTGCCTGTTTGTACCCGCTTTAAGGATACAACAAAATTTAAAAAATATTAATGTTTATTGTTTTGCAAAGAATTATAATGACTTAAATACATATTAAATGAAATTAAATGTATGTTTTTAAATATTCAAACTAACAACAAATTTAAAAACTGAGTACATTTTCCCTCTGTGTGTGTGAGAGTATATATATATATATATATATATATATATATATATATATTTATATGTATATATATATATATATATATATATATTTATATATATATATATATATATATATATATATATATTTATATATTTATATATATATATATATATATATATATATATATATATATATATATAGAGTGCGGCTGATATCTGAGGACAGATTTTATGGATTAGTAAAAACCTTACTGAACAAATGAATATAATTATATTTCATTACAAGCAAGTAAATATGAAATTTAGCTAACTATTATTTAAAACCACCACTAGCATCAATAACTTCCTCTACACGAGGTCGAAATTGGCTGCAAGTTCTGATGAATTAGTCTTTATTTATGTCAGACATTACTCGAAATATTGCAGCTTTAAGAGAGTCTTTGGTGCTATGAGGCTGTTTATTAACCTCCTTCTCAACAACACTCCACACATAATAGTCTACTGGATTGAGATCTGGAGTGTTAGGGAGCCAAATGTTGGGTGTGATGTGGTCGTACAAATGGTCAGCCATCCATTCTTTTATTCGTTGCGCCTTGTTGGATGGAGCCGAGTCTTTCTGGAACATGTAAAGCCTGCCGTTGCATATGTTGTCAATCCAGGGCTTGACAACTGTTTGTAGAACCTCAATGTAAGCAGCAGCATTTACTCTCAGACCTTGTGGAAAAAAAAGTATTTTTTTCACACGCAGCTATCTGGCAATTGACCCTTTTTTTTGACCTCGGTTTTCATCAATTGTCTGCTTGACCTCATGAATAAATTCGGATGTTCTCACTTCATCAGAACGTGCAGAATGTCTCTTAGGTTTTGATACAGACATTGGGGAACTGTCGGCGTCTTCTAACTCTTTTCGTATCTTGTGGACAAACAATCTTGCAACTCTGAGGAAACGTGCAATATCCAAATCGGTATGATCAGCTTTTAATGCCACAATCACAGCAGTCATTTTCATTTCATTTGTTATTATAAGGTTTTCCATTCTTGATTTCTGAAAAATAAAAGCATTAGAACTTAGTGGGTTTCAGTATTAATCTTAAATCTGTATGTCCTCAAATACCAGCCGCACCCTATATATATATATATATATATATATATATATATATATATATGTGTGTGTGTGTGTGTGTGTAATTTATTAGAAAATTATAAACTAAATTGTTTTAAAATCACTGCAAAAATATAAAAATGCATATACACATCAGCTTGTACATATATATACACACATACATACGCAACTATTTTATATTTATATCGTTTTAATTTACGTTTGTTTGATTTTTCATGTATATACATGTATTTGTAAATGTCTGTGTATATATTTAGTTTATATGCATATATGTATGCGTGCGTATGTATGTACATCTAGATATGTATGTGTATGTGTATGTATGTATATATTTGTATATAGTTGCATCTTTATGTATATATTTCTTTACTTGCTTTATTTACTTTTCTGCGTTGACGTATGGGTCGATATATTTATATGTGCTTATCTATATGTATGTTTATGTGCGTATGTCTGTATATGCGTACCTATTATGCGTATATATGTATATGCGGATGCATGTGTTGATTTGTATGCGTATGTGTGAATGTACAATTATATATGGAGGTGGTTATTTACTTTTGTCTGTAATGTGTCGAAAACTATATGATTTAAATATATATATATATATATATATATATATATATATTTATTTATTTAAATTTTATCTATGTATATTTGACCGGTTTAGTTATATTTCAAGTTAAAATTCGTTTAATAACATATTAAGCCACGAATATATTCACTTTTAGCTATGACATCTGACCGTCTAGATCATAATGAATGTAGATGTATGTGCCTGTGTCTATTGATGTCTATGTGTAAGGAAAGTGCATTTGCGTACGTGTGGTTGTATGTGGTGTAGATATTTTGTATGTGTGTGTATATATCTAAATACGTCTGAGCGCTTATGCGTATGTTCGAATGATTTCGCGTGAGAGGCGACTAACATGTTGAAATGAAACTAAAGTGTATACATTTCTGTCTGGGGTTCTGAACATCCCTTTCAACATAATTTCAATGAAAATACAAATTAAATAGCATATATATCTTTTATTTTTATTTTTATATTTTTATATTTTTCTCCTCGGTAATTCTACAATTTAAAACTTAATAGAGATTTGATTTAGATTTATAAATAGGGAATTTTTAATTTTTTACTTTTAATTTTAATTTCAAATTTTATAAATCTTTTAATATCTATGATAACCTTGTTTAGTTGTCAAATTTTTCGAATCACCCTATACTTGTATTTTGATTGGTCATTCTAGCTTATGTAACAGCGTTTATTCCCAGCTAAGGATCGTTAATTAATTTGAAACTGTTAAAACCATTTATTCTATATTCTACATCATCACTTGATAAGACACCAGAAGTGTTGAAACAAAATGGCTATTTTTGTCGTGATTTTATAACATATTTATGTTGTAATATTCAAATAAATAATTATATCTGCTCTACTCTGTATTGAGCACTCTTTAAAGAATAGTAATTGTTGGTTATTGGAATTCACTCCATATATACCAATCCTAAACTTGCATATATATATATATATATATATATATATATATATATATATATATATATATATATATATATATATGCGCACACAAACATACGCACACGCACACACACACACACACACACACACACACACACACACACACATATATATATATATATATATATATATATATATATATATATATATATATATATAAAAATCGTATAAAAGTCATTTTACATAAGTGGTTTAATTTGATATTGATCGTAATACATCCTTTGTGAATTTAGAGCAAAAAGTATGTAAGGAAATACAAATTTCCACAGAAGAATATTTTCAAATATTTCGCTACTCTGTCCTCTGACCCATACACTCACTAGTGGGAACATGAATGTGAATCAAGTCCTCATTGTACGGAAAATACCTAAAACTCCTCTGAATAAAATGGATGAGATATTTTTTGACAATGCTCTATGCATTTATATGGAAATCAACTTATTTGTTATTTGAATAATTGTGTACTTTGCTGTCATGACAGTAAAATCTTAGCATGTTGATTTATTCGCTTCTGCGTGAACAGCACCCAATAACAAGTGGTCATCACTGAAAAATCAAAGGACACTGGTCGCAATTAACGGCCATGAATAATGTGTACCAGCATTTGTTGAACCGGTTCTTTGCGTTTGATCTCGTTAACAGCATTGACGTAGACACGAAACATCACGTAATTTCATTCGTCTGGGAAAAAGAAAGGGGTTTTGCCAGGGTCTGCCACCAGGGGTCGTTTCAATAGTAACAACGTTCTGTTCGTTCTTATCTTTCTCTGGTACATATCTCAAACAAAGATTAAGTTAAAAAAATCAACAGAAATAACTAATCTTGCAATAAGGCAAATGTATCGTTTATCGATTTAACAAGTTTGTATTTATTAATGCTTTAAAAATATGAAACATATATAAATCAATGCAATAATGAAAAAACAATGTGATAGAGGAGCAAATATAAGAAAAGTTATTACCGAATAGAACAAAGAAAGAAGAAAAATGGGAGTTAATCGATTATTGATTCACGTTCTTTTAACTAAATCAAGGACACAATCTGTACACAAGAACGAAAATAATAATAAACAAACAAGTGGTATAAAAAGAATACCGGGTAATCAGTAACATAAATTAGAGATTAGCTTTAAACCCAGCAGCCATTACTTCCGCTTACTAAGTGAAGTCTGCTTCGACTTGATATATATGCTTTTAAGAATTCTTTGATGGTATTCTGAAAGCGTATTTCTGAATAAGCTTAAAAATACCTGGATCTCTACTGATTGTAAGTTTCGCAGTAAATATGTGTTTAAACGATATCAGCATCTCTATCCTAAGAAATGTATATGAAAGTTTGCAATTAAAAACTTACTTGTACTTAGTGAAATGACAAAAAATGTTTAATCAAAAATTTAAATAATGTACGAAGCGGTCACTCCAGGTTATAGCAGCGGCAAAACAACAAATGTATCCTACTTTGTATTACATATGTTAGAACATTTCCTGCGTTCACCGTCATTCCCAAAGAATCATAACTGTATCTCTATCACTTTTAAGACATGTTTTCTATTATTAGACAGAATCTATTCCTAAAAATGGAGCTCGACTGTACATCTCGCAAATTTCCTGGCTTATTGACAGATAAGCTAAATTCTTCAGATCCACAATCCAGACTCTTGCAGGTAGGACACGCCATCACAGGTACGCAGTATCATTCCATCCGCATTCTCTGCGAAACCAAGTGTTATCTTGATTTTTTAATATAAATTTCAAGGATATCAGGATGTATATCATTGACGCTTTGGCGCAACATATTCTTTCTAGCACCAACTTTTCATATTTGGCATTGTGCTCTAATGGTATCAAAAAATGAAAAGACTCCCCCCACCGTAAATATGATAAAATTGTCCCATTTAATTTAGATGACTGTCCGAACATTGAACATTGGTATCGCATGACTTCTTTCTGACTTAAAAACTTTTCAATGTGAAATACTCCTGATTTTATCCTCCTTCCCAAGGCGAAATAGTCATTTTTTTTAAATTAAAAAGGCTGACATTAAAAATGAGCAAGATATATTTCAAATAGATTTTACATTATCCTTATGTTCCCGAACGAATTTCAATCTGGCATATCTGTGTAATTTAAATAGCAGTGTTGTTTTCCGAGGGGAGCGTGATTTTCGATTGTTCCTATGAGTTTCGTTGCCTATTGTCCGTTTAGTGACACTGATTCCTGATAAAAGAAAATAATCCTGCAAATCTTGACGAGTAACAATAAGATTTTGTTTAATTTGATGCATTTATTTCCTGTGAGATCTTGCAGAAATCATCGGTGGAGCACATGTTCTTCTTTGGTTTTCAACAATTTTGAGTAATTTTATACCTTGCAATGAATGACCTAATGGTCGTAAATGGAATATTTCCGTAGTCTGAGATTATACTGTAACTTTTACTTTCTTTCCAGAGCTTAACAATCAGTTCTTGTTGCCAACCTTTCAATTCTTTAACTCTTGCCATGATGAAAACCTTCCCCGAATATCAATTATAGAATGTTCTATTTTTATTTTTAGGCTCAAAAGAAGTACTGATAACTTTATTGAAATATTCTAGAATATCCCTCTTGAATAGCCTTGAGTATTAATGCAATTTAAAAGTTTTAAGATCTGCATTGTACGAATACTTTCTTCACCCATTAAAATGGATAAATGGATTTTTTTTCTATTAAATCAATTTATTTCTATTTTTTATGCATATTTACTAATTATGCATCGGCGTACAGTTAACTGTATGAAGAGTAGGTTTTTTCATTAGTTGGAAATACAGAAAATACAATAATGTATGTGTACGAATATTTGTTTCCCCCCCACAGTATATAGATAGATATGAACAGATCTAAGTAATATATGTCGATAGATAGCTATGAACAGATCCGATATATATGTATGTATATGTATATATATATATATATATATATATATATATATATATATATATATATATAGAGAGAGAGAGAGAGAGAGAGAGAGAGAGATTTAATTTTCTTCACCACTAGTGAAGGTACAAATACACTGAATTTAGAGGATTAATAAATAACCATCGACAAAGAAGAGGCTTATTATGAAGATTGACATATGTTGACCCTATACATGAAGTGATTAAAATTATAATGATCGAGATAGCATCCTTTTGAGAGTCTGTTTTTCAATGCAGATAGATATATAGATAGATAGATAGATAGATTGGTTATTGTGACGTAAAAAATTATTAGCGTCGAAAGCGACATCACAGTGTATAAGTTTATGATAATATATGAATATCCTCATCCGAAATTTGAACGCGAAATATGCGTGCGTTTTTTTTTAAAAATCGCGTCATGAAGATTGAAGGAAAAATATTTTTTCTGCATTTAATCTAATCTTTTTGAATAGGACATTAAAAAAAGGCAAGGCGGGGAGCCACTAGCACGCAAGGTGTTACAGAGGATTTTGAGCGAGAGCAGGAGTGATAGAGGAAAAGATGAGGAGAATGATAGTGGATAGATCAAGGCAACTAGAGATGTCGATTGACATTACATTTGAATAGTTGGAGATTATAGCTATCAGGGAAACAGGAATATGGAAGAGAGTTCCACAGGTGAGAGATGCGAGTTATGAAGCTATTGAAGTCGAAGGGACGGCTATATTTAACAGTTTCAACAGTGAAAGTGTGAGAGCGGGATGCCAGTCTCGGAACACGTTTGAATTCATGAAGTCTGGGAACCAGCGCAAGCAACTCATCGGAGCAATTACCATGAAAGTATTGGTAAAAAATACGGAGAGATGCGACGGCACGTCTGTCAGAGAGCGAGTGCAGACGAGATGCCAAATCAGGGCCAATTACATTGCATTTCCGTCTCTGGATCTTATCAAGAACCCCGAGGCAAACAGAAGGGGCTCCAGACCATATATGGCAGCATACTCCATGCAAGGACGAATGGTTGATTTGTAGTTTTGAAGGATCGATTCTGGGAAGAAATATTTCCTGGCGCAGCACAGGCAGCCGACTTTCCTTGCGATGGACGAAGCAATTGACTCAATGTATTTGTTCCATCTCAGGTCAGCAGAAAACGTAAAACCGAGGAGCCGCAGAGAGGTGCTCTCGAGAAGTAGAGCGTCAGACATTCTAATTGGAGGCCGGGAAGGATCTCTGTGGTGATTAATAGGGAGCAGTTTTGTTTTTGAGGCGTTAAACCTAACCAGCCAATTCCTACCAGCAGTTCACAAACGATTGGAGGTCCTTTTCGAGACGAACGGCCAAGTTAGTTTTGACAGCGACACTAGATTTGTTTTTGAGGCAGAAATAAATTGTAGTGTCGTCCGCGTAGATGCCAACTTCAGCGTCAGGGATATCGTTGATGAAGATAAGGAACAGAGTACGGCCTAGGATGGGGCCTTGGGGAACACCTGCGTTCGTGGGATAGGAGCTGGAGGAGAATCCGTTGAGAACGACCTTCAATTCACGGTTTGACAGGTATGATTATATTAAGTCAAACAATCGACCTGTAATACCATAAAACTGGAGATGTCTAGGGCCACGACACAAGCTTCTCCGTTATTTTGAAGAGCTTGGAGGACCATTTCAGGGATATCCGTAAGCACATCAGCTGTAGTTCGGGCAAAGCGGAAACCATATTGCTTGTCTGACAGCAGATGCAGATTAACAACTTCGGCATTGATTAAGGCTTCGAAGACTTTGCCGAAGAGGGGTAGGAGACTGATAGGACGGTAATTAGAAGGGTCAAAGGGGTCACCAGAATTCTTAAAGACAGGAACTATCGATGATTACATCCAGCAGTCTGGAAAGCAAGATTCCTTGAGGCAATAGTTATATAATTTGGAGAGGGCGGGCGCCAGTTCAGGCCCACATTTCTTCAAGAAAATGACTGGTATCCCATCTCCACCACTAGTCATGTGGGGGGTCTAAATTAGAGATAATACACAATACCAATGACGGGGTTATTTGCAACTCAATAGTGCCTCAGTTCTAAGAGGGAAATCGGATATGGATACACCGGGAGAGTAGAGCGTTGAATTGAATTAAAATTTCCGAGCAAAGCATTCAGCCTTGTTGGCAGAGAAGGTCAGGACCTCAAAGTGGTTGAACAAAGGAGATATAGAGTGTTTGCTATTATTAAGTACGCTCTTACAGAGACACCAATAATCATTGGAGCCGAATTTGCGAGATGCAATATGTTCCTTCATTCGAGCAGCAAATAGAGACGTAGCTTCTTTGAGGACACGCTTACACTCGTTACGGGCAGAGGCAAAGAGACGTCTATTTCAGTCGGATATGTCGCTACGATATAGGTAGAAGTTGTTCCTATGGTCAATGGTGGCTGAGCAAGCAGCGGAGAACCAAGGGGAGGTGCGCGATTTGGCTTATATTTCCTTGACGGGATGAAAGTGTCGATTCCAGCTTTAACCCAGAAGGAGACCTAAGAATCACATTCTTGAACGGGGAGCGTAAAAAC
Source organism: Acanthosepion esculentum (assembly GCA_964036315.1). Taxonomy (NCBI): domain Eukaryota; kingdom Metazoa; phylum Mollusca; class Cephalopoda; order Sepiida; family Sepiidae; genus Acanthosepion; species Acanthosepion esculentum. The sequence goes on along the minus strand of OZ038486.1, from coordinate 58,101,522 downwards.
AACATCCCAGCGGACATCGCGGAGGAAATCACGGAACGAGTCCCAGTCAGCTCGTGGATAGCAGAACGAGGTTATAGTGGTAAGAGGTTCATTGCAGGGGATGGAGTTGAAGGAGATGTTGACGGACACTACATGGTCAAGAGGGCAGAGCTGCGTGGCGCTACAAGACTCGGGGATATAGGTAAAATTGAGATCGAGAAGAGAGGCCTTACCGTTCCGGTTGTAGGCAAAACGCGTGGGGAAATCAACTATTTGCGTGAGCGATTGAGAAACTGACAAAATAAGTGTTTACATGCCTGCAAGGTCAGTAGTAGCATTCTTTAGCCACTTGGTATGATTGGCGTTAAAATGGCCAAACACTAATATGTGAGCAAACTGATGGAGAGGCAGAGCATTGTCTATGCTGTCAGAAATGCTAGAGATTATTTCACAGTATGGAGAAGATGGAGAGTGATAAAGGAAAAAGAGAAACCATACACATACACATAAACTTGCATACGCACATATACTTGTGTGTATGCGCGGATATGTGTGTATATGGGTCTGAAGTTTAGAAATGTTGATGCAAACATTAGCTACATTGGGAAAGTTACATTTCTTTTAAGTCTGACAACTGATCCGAAAAGAATCCATCATTCTGTGCGACATATGTTTGTTCCCATGCAGTAGATTAAGAAAATATATTTTTTTAATTGGCGTATTAATGGGCATCTATATCATATTATCACCCGGTGTAGTTATTTTCCGTCCATGAAATAAAAAAATTACAACAGCAAAATTCTGCAGAAAAAACTGAAACATCGATTTCTTATAATATGACCCACACTCTCCGTTTACGATTAATGTGTTTCCTATTATTTTTGTTTTAGATATGCTGTCAAAAAATGTAAATTATTATGAAATTATTTTGATGCTTTTGCGGTCAAGCAATGACGATGAAAATATCTATTCAATTCTTCTCTCTTCCTTTCCCAATAAATGATGGAAGACCATAAGGGATGCGTCAGTGTTTGCTGAAATTGTGTGAAATATTTTTTCAGATAAAATTACTCTTTAGCTTTTTAATTGCCTGTAGATTGGGCTTATTTCTAGTTTAATTTGATTATATGGATGACATTACTAAGGCTAGCGTTGTATAGTTGTATTGTTGACTTTTTCGGACAGCGATGTGACATCGTGCATTTGGTCGCACCCCACCAATGAAAATACTCCCTACCTTCGTTAGGTTGGGATGAGACTTTGAGTAAGCCTTAGCAACCCCTAAGATACCCCATTTCAGGGATATAATCAAACTGGTGGTAGCTGGCTGGTGGTTTGCAGTTGCTGAGCAATGTCTACATAAGACTGTTTGGTAAGCACTGGTCCCCCCTGCAGGCTGATGATTTCTCCAGCAGAATCAACGATTGGCAATATCTAGTCACGTTAGGATGCTACTTTGAGGCATTTGGCTAATGCTTGCACTCTAATACTTCGGCTTTCCATGGTATCACTTGTTAAGAAATCCACAGCATGCTGCTGGTGTTGACCAAATGCAGTTTGGCTCTATAATACAACAAAGACAACGATGAGAAAGATGAGTCAAAATCAATTTTTTCGTTGAAGATGGTGATGATGATAATGACTATTTTCCAATATTAATTTTCATTTTGTTTCTCTCTTATCATGCCTTAATACAAACTACTTTCAAACAAAGAAGGCGTTTTTTTTCTTCACTTTGAGATATAAAGAACAAAATATAATCGGATATTACGATTTGAAACTTGTTAATGCTTCCAATACTTCGCCATTGTAATTACGTTCCGATATTGGCAAATCCTGAATCGCTATGTTTAACGTCCTGTAATACAGCTAAGAAATGTTTGAATCAATTTCAAATTTAAAACTTATAGACGCAATAATGCTTAAAACATACGTGAAAATTGCACGGTTTTTCTATTGAAATTCATGATGAATCATAATTCTCAGTTCAATGACAATATAAGCGCATGCAAATTCAACGACTGTAAAATACCCGTGGAAAAAATTTTTTTATCCTTAAATATATCAGATTAACAACTAAAAAGTACTGCAAAAGAACCACTACCTAATTATAGGCTCCCTAATGAATGAGTTAGCTTAACCTTCATTAAAGATTTTGTATCTAATTTTTTTTTACTTAGCATGATCTTTGTCGAAGACTAACATATCTATGGTCAATGAAGGTTACATTTTGTGCTAAAAATAGCTGGGTCGCTTTGAACTTTGTCAATAGTAGTGTTGATGAATTTGACATTTTTAGCCTGCAAGGTCAGTGAAAAAATGCTTAAATATTCCAAGATATTGTAAATTATTCTTCAACGATAAACACAAACTCTTGTGTTAACATTCATTCTACTACTACTACTGCTACTACTACTACTACTGCTACTACTACTACTACTACTGCTACTACTACTACTACTACTACTACTACTACTACCACCAATAATAATATTAATAATACACCTTCTGATAGATGTTGCAGCCCAAGTCAGTCCCAAAAAACACACTAAAAAAAATGCGTGTACTGATTTCGTTAACGATCTCATTTAGCTGAGTCGCCAAAATATTTTAAAACAATTTGGGATTAAAGAACTGGAAGCAGTGAGGCCGAAGAATTCAAAAATGGAGTAGGGTAATAAGAACAATATCAAACACTGATTTAATAGGAAAGGAGCCAAAAATAAAATTGACAGAAGTGATGCCAATGTATCAGAATGAGGAGAGGGGAATAGAGAGACGGGAAGAAGAGAGAGAGAGAAAGAAAGAAAAAAAGAGAGACAGCTAATCAATATATTGTAAGAGAGTTTGTAAAGAATTGGCAGTAGACACAATAAAACACTGGGAAAGTTGGTAACGACGTGTTTCAGCCTAGATACAAATTAAGCAGAATATCTTTATGATTATAGAGCGAATTGCTTTACCTCTGTTGATATATAATATTGGAAAAATGCATACGGTGTGAATATTATTATTATATTTATTATTACGGTATTTTGCTTTGCTTTTTGTCGTACGATATGCCCCAAGTATCAACAAGATAATTCAAGTAACAAGATTTTTGCATGATAATTTGGAAAACTATGTGATGTCATGCAACGAGAAAAAATGTAATTGTGGTCAATGCATGAAGAGAAGTCTACTCAAGATGTGAGAAGCAGGCAAGAGTCGGATTCACATATTTTAGGGATCCGAGGAATTTGATCCACATATGTGTTTACTCCATTTGAAACCAGATAATATTGTTGCCTTGAGATGCCATATTCTACTGAATTCTATCTCTTAGCCCTTGTATTAACTTTACCAAACGTTTTCAAAGTTGATTTTTTGGACCGACTTGTGCTGCAACATCTATCAGAAGATATATTATTAATATTATTATTATTATTATTATTAGAAGTAGTAGTAGTAGTAGTAGTAGTAGTAGTAGTAGTATGAATTTAAACACAAGATTTTGTGTTTATCTTTGAAGAATAATTTACAATATCTTGGAAGATTTAAGCATATTTTCACTGACCTTGCAGGCTAAAAAATTCAAAGTCATCAACACTACTATTGACAAAGTTCAAAGCGCTCCAGCTATTTTAGCACAAAATCTAACCTTCATTGACCATAGCTATGTTAGTCTTCGAAAAAGATCATTTTTCTTCTTCAAATTTACTTCTCTTCGATTTCAAATTAAGTTCTATTCACACGGACAATTTCCCGGTCTGTCAAATGCTCATTTCTTTATTTATGTTTGTCAGATTTTCTCTTCTGGCTGAGTTCGGTTTTTATCAAACTTCTGTAACTATTTTTTCGTTTTTTTCCTGGGACTGTGATTAATTCCTCCTTATTATGAACCGTGTAAGCTCGTTGAGCTGTACATATATTTGTGTTCGTTTACAGGTGAACAAGTGACAGCATTTATACTCATTGCTCGTAATTTTCCTCGTTATTCATAATTTGTTCAATAGTACCGATGCTTGGAGTACTGTAACTCATACACATTTTTTCCAAAAGGCTTTCTTGTTCTTTTCACAGTAGTAAATTAGGATCAGTAGTATTGTCACCTTCAACTTCCAGAGCTTCTTCAGTTCATTAACGTTACTTATCGAGTTTTCCCCATAATAGAACATATTATTATTATTATTATTATTATTATTATTATTATTATTATTATTATTATTATTGGTGCTGTTGTTGTTTGTGTTCGATGTACGGTTAGCGAAAAGGTTATTGGTGCAGAAAGTCGGATTGGCAAGTAGAGTTCATATTTTGGATCAATAAAACCTAGGCAGAGTATTACGGGACAGGAGGATTTCGTTAGTATTGAGTGGTCTCCCCTTTTTACAAAAATGGACTCACACAATGTATACATATACTACCGCCAGTAAATACCCGAGGAGGACGTTGTCAAGTCGGACAGTAGTATTAGAACGTAGAGTCAAGTCGAACAGTCAAGTAACAGTAGTAGTGGAACGTTGAGTCGGTCGGTAGTATAACGTAGCGGCAAAAGTCACAGTAACAAGCACGTAGACTCACTCAAGTCATACAGCGATACGTCGATAACAAAGACTATATATATATTTTTCTACTAACCCGCATTCCTGGAACTACTAACCTGTATTACCAGTTTGTATTATTACGTTAATACATTTATTTCCTATATTCATTCTTGGCGTTTTTTATTATTTGGCACCGGATTTCATCCCGGAATCCACAACAGTTAGTAACAAAGAAAAGAGTACTTAACTGCTACGTCATATCTGTTATCCTCTACGGCAGCGAATGTTGGACGGAATGAAGAAGTGACTCGATTCGGTTGTTCAGAAGGGTGCAAAGGACCGAACATGTGAGCAACTATGACATTTAGGAGAAGATGCAAACAAGGAGGAATTATATCAGGAAGGGGCCGCTGAAATTTCTGTGACATGAAATGAGAAAGGAGAGCTTGGAGAATCACAGGACGGATAGAGGGAAAGGGAGACAAGGGAAAAGCAACGCGTGAAATACGTAGCTGGCTTAAGCAAGTGGATAACAGAACAGAGTTTGGGAGAAGTATCAAAAAGTCAAAACATATTTAAAACTACAAGGGGTAGGGAAAGTGATGAGCCATGATTGCCTACGTCCTGAAGGGACACGGAATTTAAAAGAAGAAAGAAGAATGTTGCATCCATTTTCGCAAAAATAGCCTTGGAAAAGACGTGTATCTGTCTCTTCTTCCCCAACGCTATGAGTAAATAGTAGGGTAGGATAAATATAATTCTGTGTACAGAAGAGTAGAGAAGGCAGTGGGAAAATGACGCTTCCAAAGAAATCCTGGCAATTACTGTATATTCCGGCTTACAAGACGCATTTTCCCTAAATAATACCCTGAAAAATACGTGTGCGTCTTCCAAGGCGAATGTAAGGCAACGCCAAGCTCAAGTAAGCTTGGACGTTCACCTAATTGGCTTGACTGTTAGAGACGTGGACTTGTATGTGAATCATTAGATTATAATTTTAGCTATTTCATTCAACATTTTATATGATGTAACATCAGTACTTAGCTGTCAAATGGAATTCTAAGACTATAGACCTTCTAGAGCCGAGCCACAAGCTTAAACATACTCTGTTTCCTAGCAGCGGCGCGAGCCTTTCTGCTCGTAACTAGTATGGCATTGCCATACAAAAAAATCGAACGAGTAATTAACGTAAACAATACGTGGCACCAGTATGTGAGGGACGTACGATGAATGAGTTGTTGATGTGAATGACTTTTTTTTCTTATAAATTTATTCCTAATATTAGGGTGCGTCTTCGAAACCGTAAAATACTGTAATAAATAATAACAATAAATGTAGAATCGCATATTTCTAAAGGGATGACAACTTTAAAAGTATTATTATTATAATTATTATAACTATTATGAATAATAATAATATTGTGCGCTCAGTACGGAGAATTGGGCGACAATATATCCCTTCAAATAACCAGAACCCTTCTCAGTATCAACGCTGACCTCAGTAATGCCGTTGTCTATTAAGATTCGTATATTACCTCTGATTTTCAAATCATTTAATCCCGAATTCTGCATTCGTCACACAGTTACAAGCCCAACTCTTATTCTAACCTTCATAGTAATGTCCGGATATATCTTTTAATTAATCATTCATCTTCATGTTCACTCATTTGTCCACGAACTTGCAATAGCTGTTTTTCTTTTTTATTATTCAAGATTATTACATTTTTATTGGATACCCATATTTGCATACAGGTTCTTTTAATCGAATAATCAAGCCGATAGTGGAAATAAAATACGGTTTAAAATAAACAGAATGTGTACTCAGATACGAGTATCCACTAAACTAACGTTTGAAGTGATACAAACATGTCGGCTTAATGAATAAGAAATCCATTATTTCTTTTGAACAGCTTTATTTACGCTTAGGATACGAAAGGAAGCAAGTATGAACTTTCTGAATTTTAAAACGCGACCGATGTAATTCAATACACGCAATCTAATTTAACACACACACGCACGCAAACACACAGACACAGACACAGACACATTGACACAAATAAATAAATAAACAAATAAACGA
>OZ038486.1:58077438-58089938 GCA_964036315.1 Acanthosepion esculentum | reverse complement strand
TATATATATATATATATATATATATCTCCATGTGTTTGTGCGTGTATGTGTGTGTGTCTTCAATACATTAATATCTCTTGACTTTAGACCGACTTCAAACTCCGTACACACACCGCTTATTCATAGTCATAAACATGCCCGCAAGACAGAGATATCGGTCTAAAATAGTACTGTATTTAAATTTTATTTATTTACAGACTATTGACGCTCTAGTTCTGATTAGTCACATTCAGAATAAAAATTCTGCTGTCATTTAAGTAATTCATGTTTCATAGTAATATTATTGCTGTTGTTATCATTATTATTATTATTATATGTATATAGAAATGTGTGTGTGTGTGTGTAATTGTGCAGCCAACTCTCTTTTATACAAGTTTCATTAAATACGACTGACAATGTTCTACGGTTAATTTTTTAATAGAAGAAAATTATATGAACACAAAAATATTGATTAAAAATATTGATTAAAAAATTGACTGTAGTAACTTGTCAGTTGTAATTAATGAAACATATATATATATATATATATATATATATATATATATATATATATATATATATATATATATATATATATATATGTGTGTGTGTGTGTGTGTCTGTGTGTGTGTGTGTGCGTATGTGTGCGCGTATGTGTGTTTGTTTGTTTTTTGGTTTGTGTGTGTCTGCCTGTGTGTCTGTGTGTGTGAGAAAAATGATGCCTTAAAGAATATATATTGCAATTTCGAAAAAATCCTAATTACTTTTTTCGGTGATGAACGTACCTAACCGGAGATATTATTTTATTTTATTGGAAACACATTTACATAAGCAAAACTAAAAACGGAATCCACAATAAATCAACGTTCAATAATATATCTCATCCCGTTTATATTTAATTCTTATTCGTGTCGTTCGGAAAGGCGTGAATCTATTTTCTCCTCCATTCAGTAAACATCGTCAAACATTTTGCCAAAAGTCTGTTTTGACGGCATACACATTTGTCGGACTGTAAATAAGTATGAGTGTGTTTTGTCAAATTCTGCTCTCCGATTTATAAAAGTTTTCTATATACCTATATCCGAATAGAAATGCGTGTATTGTTGTATTATGAAATGGAGAAAGTCCGATAATTATTTAATATATTTTCTCTTTATACTTTATTTTAATAGATACAATTTATTTAAGTAAATGCTCTGTTTTTAATTAAGCAGTATTAATTACATTTACCGACCGGGATGTTCGAGAAATTGCGTAGAAATTATACGTTCTCCAACAGGAATCGAACTTGTGTCCCATTGGTTACCGATATTTCATCTGACGTATTATACCACTTAAAATAACGTATAAACCCAAAATATATTAAATAACTGTCGCATTTAATCCAATTAATAATACAGCTTAACACGGATATAAGAGACCCGGATATAAGAGAAACCCGGATGTAAGATAGATTTTATCTGGTCCCAAATTAGAGCCTGTGTTAATATATATAAAATAGACAAAACCCGGATATAAGAGAAAACCGAATATAAGAGACTTATTCTCCGGTCCCGACAACTCTCTTATATCCGGGTTACACTGTATATTGTCATTGTTTACGTTAAGGTAGTCTCTTCAGCAGATATGATCGGCCATGAAAAATAGTCGAAAATTTATTGTTTAAAAACATTAATTTGGACTTTGCTAACCAGACGATTCTCTATAGCTAAGGGGTAGATAGAGCACATGAGGTTTCCGTATAGAACACAGGTTCGATTCCTGTTGGAGAACACATATATTCTATGACATGTCCCGAGCATTCAGGCCGGAAATATAATTAATACAGTTTCATTAAAAACAACATTTACGAAAATAAATTGTATCTATTGAAAATAACGTATAAACAGAAAATATATAATGTATTGCTGTATATACATTTAGGAAGCACGGTGGCGTTATGGATAGCGTTGAGGAATGCGAAAGCCGAGTTCGATTTCCAGTCGATTCAAATACATTCACTTACAGTGTAACCCGGATATAGGAGAGTTGTCGGGACCGGAGAAGAAGTCTCTTATATCCGGGTTACACTGTATATTCTAATAACCTTGGGAATGGTATGAATTCACTTTTTCCCCCAGCTATGGTAAAATAAGATAGCCTAAGCCAGAAAAAAATGGCAACCCATTGCGAAGAAAAATCTACCTCGTCAGTCATGTATCGAAAGATACATGATCGCCTAAGTGTGTATCACGTATGGCACTGATATACGTTTGCATACGTGTGTCTATCTATTATTGATGCGCGTTTGCACACAGGGAAAAAATCAAGTCAGATAAAAAAAACAAGAAATGTGCAAATCTGTCACCGAATTATGCGTCTTGAGCCTTTGAAGACAAAGCAAGCAATCCTGAATATTAGTGAAGGTCAAAACGAGTATATGAGAAAATATTGTAATTTGAATAGGGGGCATATTTTGAAATAAAACTGCATCTGCCTATATTTCTGAGATAAATTATTGTATGTATTTACAGTATTTATATTGTTCGGACTGCTATTCGCATCTTTATTGTCATATTCACGACACCAGTGACCAACAATTGAGTACCTTTAGGGGAATCATTACTGAACAAACACTAGGCGTATACGATACTCGGACATCATTGCCTGAATCGAGGAAATAGCCTTGAACATTCCTCAGATTCACCCGGATTAGCTAAGATGGAAAATTAGACAGATGATGGAGAAAGCCAAGCCATCGAAACCAAATATCACAAAGCTGGAGAAGTTGGCAATCAAAACTGTAGAGAAGAATGACATCATCATACTACCAACTGACAAAGGCAATGTCACTGTAATGATGGATAAAACAGAATAGACATGAAAACGGGAAGACCGCATTAGAAATGGTTGCTATGTTAATGTAAAGAAATATCCAGCATTGAAAACGGAATGGAAAATGTCGCAGATCCTAATAAAAAACAAGAGCCATGTTTCACCTAAGACATATAGGCAGGTATCACAACATTATAGCAAGCTACCTCACATATACAGTCTCCCCAAAAGACGATGTTCCGATTAGACAAATTGTTAGCTTCCAAGGCTCTGTGTGACACCCTCTTCTTTGTGGATATATAATTGATCCATTAATAATCACATAATAATCACATGTCCACTTAGGTGAAATATTTGAAAAAATTCCCATCCAATCCAACCAGATGGTGATCCTCGACATTGTGAGTTTGTTCACCAAGGTAACCATGGAGGATTTACTATCGGTAGTTAGTGACAGAAGAGTATCGGATGATCACAACACTCACAAAACAGCCTCAGTCTTCCGACCCTATGTGAAGGGATTATCGGAAAGAAATACAAAAAATCTGTTGTCAATATAACTTAAAGACGACCCTCAGAAGTGGTCCAACGCTGCAACGACAACGCTTCCGAGTAAGACATCCCATAGAAAAGAACATGATTGAGGATTGTGCGTATGTCATCCCGGGCAGCTGTGGTAATAAATATAAAGGAGAAACAGGCTGGCCCCTTAAGATAAGACTGCATGAAAACCGTAAATCTGTAACACGAGAGGGTAAAATATCAGGCACGGCTGACCATATATGAGGGGAAAAGTGAGATCAATGCTCTCTGTGGGAGGAGGTTGAAATAATAGACAGAGAAAATTACTGGAAAATACGAAAACTTAAGGAATCAGTGCATGGATGTCCTAAGCCGGACAAGAATAGACATGATTAAATATGGGAACCAGTAATACAGAGTGCTACAAAATGAACTGAGGCATTAGGTTTAGTTCCAAAACTTAATGACATTGTGAATAAAATCGTTGGTTTAAGTAATCCAGTAAGGTGACCTAAAAGAGATTTTTCTTTCTTTTTCAGTGAGGTTGACCCTGGACGAACCCAGGGAACCACTCGAGGTAGAGAGTTTCGATAAGGGGTATTAATGCAGATAGGAGGGGATTATAACGGTTGACTCTAGACTTGGACAGGTTAAGATTGCAGTGATCGTGGAAACATCCTCTATGTAGTCAGTTCCATCGGGCAGTGGTTTACGGGAAGAAGGTATTTGGGTGGTGCATACTTCTGGAATACAGGGAGAATGTAGGTGGTTTATTACTATATATGTAGCGTGACGGGTCCTAGTCGTGAAGTTCAGACCTGATGCGACCTGGAGATGCAGTTCATCCAAGCGCTTTCCATGGTACTAGCCGTGAGAGGCTTGAAAAATTCCGCCTGTGTGACAGATGTTTGAGTGTGGAAGATAATTCTTCTCTCACAAGGACTCGGAAACAGTTTTGAACTCGCAAAACAATAAAGTGAGGTCTTTGCAGCTCTTGCCCAAATATGGCAAAAATACTCCATTTTCGGCCTAATCTGGTTCTCATAAAGGTAGAGGATAGCATAAGGATTCACATACTTACTGGGGCGGTACATTTAACCTGCATCTTTAATGATGGATCGTATATAGGAATTCCACTTGATGTCGGGCGTGAGTTTGAGGCCTAATATCCCTTCAATGCACGGGGCTTTCTCGGAGGTACATCCATGTTTCGTGAATGGCGGTTGGTCAGGGTCAAATCGGCGGTAATGGAATGTAACTAGTTTGGCTTTAGAGATATTGAATATAACCAGCCATTCCCCACCACTCAGAATTAGTGTTAAATCCGAAGAGGTATCAGCTGCTAACCTCTTATCGTCAAGTCTTTTAGAGGTGCCCCTGTATGTCGTCCTATCTTCGGTATAGATATCTACAAATGATCGGTGTATATTCTTAGATTGATCATATATATATAAATCAGAAAGAGGTTTGGTCCGAGAAGTGATGGCTGGGGGACGCCTGCGTTAACCGCCATGACCTCGGAGGACTGGACGTTATTAACTACCTTCTATGTCTTAGGTAGGATTTTATAATGGAGAAATCCATTCCAGTGATTCCATTACTGAAGAGCTTCTGCAGCAAACCTTTTTGTCACACCTTGTCGAAGGCCTTCGAGATATCTAATGCTATGGTCCTTGTGGTATTGTATCATCAAGGGCCTCACTAATTCTGTGTAATGGTAGTTAGAACCGATAATGCTCGTCGCAGTTGTTCCTATCCAGGTGCTCTTCGATCTTCTTATTGATTAATGCTTCGAAAAGCTTACTGATAATACTGAAGAGATTAATGGGTCTATACTGAAAGGCGGAGGATTGATTGCCCGCGTTTTTATAAGCGGGCCTTCTTTTGCCACCTTCCACATGTTTGGGAAAATTTCCCCCCTTCAAACTGCGGTTAAATGACTTTGATATGATCGGGAATAATTTTGCGTTGATATTCTTAAGTACGACCACTCTCATTTTGTCTGGGCCAGTGACTTTCTTTTGGTCTAGTCTTATAATAAGTCTTGAGTCATCTCTTCCTGAAATGAATATATTACTGAGATTGTGCTCAGTGAAACGTGCGAATTTGAGGCGGGGATTGCATTTGTCATCTAACTTTGTGTTTGAGGCAAAGATTGAAGCGAAGAGCTTCTTTTTGTCTGTCGAGGATGTCATGGCTTGACATCTGCGCCATTTATAATAATGGGCATAGCCGCTTTACATCTGTTCATAATTTGGGTGCCGATCTTCCAGAATTTGCGAGATCTAATTTGTTTATTTTCAAATTTGGCCTGGACAGATCGCGCTTAGCTGCAACTTGCACTTTCCAGGATTCTCTTACAGCGATGGCGGTCGGTTCCGAAGGTTATAAAAGCCAAGCTACACAGGCTCCTTGCGATAGGTCTTGAAGTAGTTGTTTTGGTGAGCTATGGCTGCAGCGCATTCAGGGGTCAACCAGGGCTGACTGTTTAGTTTCTGTTGGAATTTTTTTCTGGGGTTTAAAACACTGCATTCCAGAAAAGATCCATTCGGGGATTAGGGGAGTAGTTTTGTTGGCAGCATTTTTGAAGAAGGTTGGTAAAAGAGCTTTCCTCATGTAGGACTGCAAGCGTGTCCAAGTATGTCGCTGCAAGCGGAAAACCGTTCTATGGAACGATAGATCTGCGGATATCGTTTGTTTTGGAGACAATCTGGACACTGCTTGGCGAATGATCTGAATTACCAATGTAGGCTAAAACATTTGCTGAGAATTTGTCATGTCAGGACGTCAGAAAAAGTTCGAAGAGGCTCGGCTGCTGCCACGTAGCATCCGGGACTCGGTAGTGCTCTTCAATGATCTGGGATAGTTCTTATGCTATGCAGGCGTCTCTGCAATATCTGCCTTCCACATTGGTTTTCTTGGAGTGGACTAACAACTATTTGTGGTGAATATTGAAGACAGTGCATATGTGGAAGTTGGGCGTGCGAAATTCGGTGAAGGCATTATCTATCTTCATACTGAGCGCGAAACATGGCAAAGAAGAATATGGTATTATGAATAAGTGCCACGCAGAAACGCATGTACGTGAGATGAGTGTCCGGCTTTTTTTTCTGACTCTGCCACAGAGAAACCCATGACCGGGGCGATTTAGTTGGTCGTATTTTGTTATATTGGAAGAGTAGCCCGGGATTGTGAGATCCTGAAATAGAATTGAAGCATTAATACTAGTTTCAGACAGTTTCTGGACTTTTGGAATAGACCCCTTACACTGGTGCAAGAAATGGTATAATTGGGATCTACTTTTTTTAGGTTGGGTTTGCTAATTTTGATTGTTTTTAGTTTGGTTGCTTTCGTGTTTATTTTGGTTGGTTTGGTAGTGTTGTGGATTCCGGGATGAAATCCGGTAGCAAATAATAACAAACGCGAAGAATGAATGTAGGAAAATAAATGTACTAATGTAATAATACAAACTGGTAATACAGGTTAGTCGTTCAAGGAATGCGGGGTTAGTAGACAAATATATAGATAGTCTTTGGTATCGACGTAACGCTATATGACTTCTTACAGAGTCTACGTGATTGTTACTGTGACTCTTGCCGCTACGTTATTCTACTCGACCAACTCAACGTTCTACTACTACTAATACTACGACTTGACTCTCACTTCGGGTATTCACTGGCTGTAGTATATGTATACCTTGGATGAGTCCATTTGTGTAAAAAGGGGAGACCCCCTCAATAGTTAGATGACTAGTAGGCAGTCAAACAGACACCAATTGGTGATGCACACATAAATAACTTGGGTTAACTCACGCGGAGATACTTGCGTAACAGTATCCATCAGCATGGCATCGAGAGGCCCTGCCGGAGACTACTGAGCGGTCCAGACATCATTCACAAAATGATTGTATAATAGACCCCGATATCATACACCTGCTGATAAGATAGCCTCCTTTGTTGTTACTAGAAGCTCGGATTCCTGTCTATCATGCGGATAACGCCAAACGGCAAAAAACGCTTACCTCCAGCACCCTTAATTAGGAGCCAATAAACCAAGAATATTTCAGGCGCAATACCTCTTGTGTATGTATCTCGTTCGCCACAAGGCCAGAGAACAGAACTCAACCTTGTGTCAGAAATATCGTACAGGCCAGAGACGGAGTATACCAAGGCAAGCTCGCTCATATCCATAAAGACTAAAAACCCAACTGGGAGAAGTGAGTGACGAAGGATGCTCGGGGTTGAACGTGCATCCCTTACTCCCATTTGAGTTAGTATCAGGAACACAGTAGTTCTGTTGAGGAGATACGGATGGAAAATAATTATTCTATTTCAGATAGATAGATAGATAGATAGATAGATAGAGAGAGAGAGAGAGAGAGAGAGAGAGAGAGAGAGAGAGAGAGAGTGAGAGAGTGAGAAAATAAAAAACAAATGTTTAGAATAAAAATTATAATTACTCCTGTCACAGACACAGACCGGGAATTGACAGTTGTTCTGAGAATTCATTCGAATCGGCTGAACAAGATTGTAGGGGAAAGATTAAGGATGGATGTGACAGCTAAAGTTTTAGACTTAGTATAAATCCCACGATCCCCTCTTTGGAAAGAATCGATATAGGATTACGAGCCTGTTTACCACGGCAGAAAAAAACTTCCATTAAATTTAATGAGATCGACAATTAACATCAAATCAATGTGCAGGTAAACAGCCCAGTCGTCCGTAGACATACATACACGCCTCAGAACAAGGCTTAAGAGAGTAATTTAAAGAGAATAAGACTAAAATTTAAGGAAAAATGATTAAGTAAAAACGGTTACATGTAACACTTAAAACAACTAATGTTAAACAGCAAGAGATTTTTGGTAACATACATTTAGATAGGAGAAGCATTTCTTGGGTAGATTCATGACCAAGTGTATGACAGACACAGATTTATGCTCAATGCCTGGCCGCAGCAGAGGTGAACAAATCCTTGGAGATTTGAATCAATAAAAGGGGAATTAACTGAATCTGAGCTATCCAGAAAAAGGCATGGCTCGTTGCACTAGAACAAGCTCCTCCAGCGGACTAAATTAAAGGTTCGTGTCGAAATTCCAACGTATCTAGCATGAAGAAGACCGGAACGAAAAACTGCCGAAACGTCGTGAATATGGCGATAAAGATTAGGACAACGGTCCGACCAATGTCAATAGTGTAAATAAGCTTACTTTTAGAATAAATGGAGAAATTAAAAACGATGCTGATCCTTTAAAAAAATCAAATATGGTAGCGGTGGCACGCATATATGGATATTGATTTTAATCCCATCAAATAAAATAGAGGTTACATGGACAAAGCGTCAGAATTTTCAGAAAATGAATTCATCATTTGATATCATATATTTCTGTCAAGATTGTTCTGTTCCTTTAACCAGACGATTTAGAATACGTCGTAGCAAATTTCAGTTAGAGACAAACACCAAAGAACATTCGTCAAAGGAAAACACAAACAATAGTTATTTCTTAATCATGTACAGAGAGGAAACGCTAAAGATTTAGGGACGCTAAATCTTTAATTGTATACATTTTTTTAATTATACATTTGCTTTTATCGCTGTTGTTTTAAAACATCCTACACCGCGTCAACAGATGATTTGTTAAAAAATGTGAGATGCTGTAAAGTCTAAGATGCAAATTTGTTGTTTTAATAAGAACATTATTTTAGTCCGATGGAATACTTTTAAAGGACGAAATACCTTACGTATTGTTCACAATTTGACATTATATTAACCAACACATTTTAATATGTAGTAGTTTATATATATATATATATATTCATGCAGTATACTTATTGTATAAAACCACAGTGCATGATATATATTTTCGCTATTTGACCGCCTTGATTGTGGAATAAAGACTACTGCTTTTCATACTGAGTGAAATATAATCTTCTATAGGTAAAAGAGTCGAAAGCTAATTTGTTATGTTATGGTGTTTTTTCTGATAAATTATCCTAGTGTTTATTGATGTAAACTCTCCAGTAGCATCTTTAAAATATTAATTTACTGTGAATCGTTTACGTAGCGTGTCCATTCGGACACTTAAATGTACTCGATAAAACTGTAAAAAGATGGTATTTACCAACATCATGGTAATTCGAGATGTTATTTCTCTTGACACTGCGTAAAGAAATCACTTGTTAGTGAAGATTAGATATTCCGATAATTTGAAAACAATGGTTATATTTTCACATATTGACATTCACAAAAGTGCAAGTTTTCTATATTTAGCTGAGGTGGTGAGTTATACGCCGACAAAGGTCCATGTCCAGTCCAAGCAGACGTCATGCCACGAAGACTCACAGGTGTTTCCTTGGAAGTGAGATTTTATTTAATAGTCGTTTTCAATTAAATTAAATAGTCCCTATAGAAAATTGAGAATATTTTGAAACGAATGAAGTTAACTTTATATACTCGACTACATTGAATTTATACCTGCTGCCAGTTAATCTTGACGCGTAATTAGAGTTATAATGTTTAGCTTAATTAATCACAGAACTCATAATTTAAAATTGCAAGTCTGATATACCGAAGAGGATATTGATTTTGATGTAGGAACGGAAAATAGTAAATTGCCTGATTAATACCTGATGTTTCTTTCATTGGCAGCCATGGACTTTCAGTACGTGGATCATGATTCTGCAAAAGTCTATTTTATTATTTTTGAATTGAATACAATCTTGGAAAAGTTAGGGTCGTGATTTATCGTTGCCTTTTCCAAGGTTTCGAATTTACAGTGTTTTTTTTTTATTCTCTTACACTGCCGCATAAGCCTAGAATGCCCATTATACCCTGGTATTTACTCTATAGAGAGATGACAAAGAAACGGTTTCATGCCTTTCCTAAGAAAATTTGTTCAGAAACATACACAACAGAATAACTCTGAATTTTGATTTCGACTGGATGATTTCATTTTCCGTGCGGATATCTGTTATAATATTCAGCTGAGTGTAACAATTTGGCTAAAATTGGGAAAAAAAAATTTCTACTTCGACTACTTGGAAAAAATATAACATTAACATCAGAAATATTCCTTGGTTCTGTATAACAATATTCTAAGTGGGTAAATTCTTTCATGATTTCTGCGTTCAGATCTACTCGGCGTGAGGTAAGCAATACCGTTTATAATAATATTGTATTTAACATTCTTGATCACAGCAATTTTCAAACCGCAATAACAGAATATTGCCAAATGCATTTAAGTCAAAGCTGTTAATTAGCAATATTATACTTCTATATTTCAATATTTCATTTGATATATTTTTTATAATGTGTACAGAATATATTCTTTCCTAGTTTGGGGTGGTGTTCCTCTGACAATAGTTTAATTCATTCCGTAGTTAAGATTCGTCCAAAAGCATTTTAATCCCTTGTTTGTAAGCCAATTTTGTATTTTACTATATTATTACTCTTTTGTGATGTCACGAACACTCGTTGTCGCTTTTGTAATGTCAAAGAATACTCGTTGTCACTTTTATAATGCTCGTTGTAATAGGTATTTTGTAATCGTAGATACAACTATAGTACGCCTTTGAACAATACTGGTGTCAGACGCATTCGGATAACCCTCGCACAAATATTACTTGCTCGATAATACTTGAATAGTAAACAGTATAGTGATCCGAATAGTATAGAGAAGAGAATAGCGGGCAGTATGTTGATAGAGGATAGAATAGAAATAGCGAGCCGAATAGCAATAGAGGATAGAGTAGGAATAACGATCAATCTAGATGTCAGGAGACTTCCTATGTATGCGTTTCCATTTTGGTCAAGTGATCCACTTAATTCAATAATGGGATCGCCTGTGTATTGCTCACTGCCGATCTATGTCGAGCGACACTTGATTCATATATAACACTTTTATACTAATTCTTGCAGCTGAAAATTTAGCTCTAATCTCTTGAACGATATTTGGAAGGAATATTCGCAAAAGTATTAATATATTAATCTACGATATCTACTTTTAACAAAGAATAATTTCTGTTAAATAACCGAAACGAATAACAAAATTTATATTGGCATAATCTGATTTGTTTCTTGGTAAATATCTATGAGGTTTCGTATTTATACTATTTATATTCAGACTATTGTCCTAATCCTTGATGATGTTACCAAAACTTTCCCGTTGTTGTATCATCCGGCTATTCTCAGGTGTATATCGATCTGTGAAACCTGCAAGCAATTCTGAAATGAACTATTTATTTAATCTACTTCTGTAGACTGTTCTCGTTCTTCTGCACATGTTCTTATTTTATTTAGCACTGTGAAGTTATTGCTCGCTCGTTTCATCTGAGTGTCAAGTACATTTGCGTTAGAACTGACGACTACTATATCACTACAATCACAAACCAACGCTTTTAGCCACTAGGGGAATTTGTTGTAGTTAATTTACAGCCTTAAACTTAACCTATCGGATGCTAAAGTTGCAACTGCTGCTGCTGCTGGCTGTCATATTTTGACTGCTACTGCTGCGTTTGACGACTCGCTGTCATTATTTTTTAATAATGACTCCCATATTCTGTTTCTTATTTGTTAGTCCTACTAATGAGGTCCCCATATATTATATGAACGGATGCTTTGTGATGATTAACTCTAGTCTTTTCCAGTATTTTCACTTCTTTCCACACGGACTGATGAATATCTATTTCACTTTATACATGATCAGACATACTCGATTTCATTGCCTCATCTTTCACTAGTGTTGTTTCCATGTTCCTTTAGTTTTTCTATTAGTGGGTGGCTTGTTTCATCATTATAGTTTCTACCACACAAAATTTGCGAACATATGACAGCTATGGCAAAGGGATCCGTCTATAAAACCTGAGAGGAAGGTGTCACAGATCTTAAATAAGAACAAACACTACTTCACATTAAATAATTATATACAGATGACTCAACGTTACACCATGCTACCGTACATGTGTGATCTCCCCAAGATTCACAAATTTGTCATTTTATTACGACCAAAAGTCAGCTTCAAGGTCTCAGTATGCCACATGCTCAGCAGATCCCTGGTCGATATAGCCAATCCACTAACAGGGAATTCTTCATCAGAACACGTTTTTGAAACAGTTCCAGAGTTCTTCCCACTATAAAACTTGGATGTTAAGCATGGATGTCGTACATTTGTTCACTACTATTCCTAC
>OZ038486.1:58039938-58072438 GCA_964036315.1 Acanthosepion esculentum | reverse complement strand
AAAGTGAAAGAAAGAATTAAATGAGCCCATTCGGAAACTCATTAAAACTTTTTCAAAATGAGAACTTTAACTTGAAATCAACAAGTAATCTTAAGGCGGTATATATATATTAAATGAATAACAGCAGATGTCAGACAAATTAGGAAGGATTGATTCGCCAATGTAAAAGAATTACATTCATATGAACAAAAACAAACACATGATGTTAAAGATGCATCTTTGGAATATAATTTATATTACATTAATAATAAAATAATTTACCAACGAAATTGGAATTTTAAGATCCCAAAGAAAAAGGTAACAGAAATTTAAAAAGAATTAATCTAACTTTGAAAATCAATTAATTGAGTGAAGTTTCAGTTAAGTTTATCAGATAATTGCATAATATTGTTCATTAATTACGTCTTTAGTTAGAATTATAAACGAATATATTTTAATTTTGTAGATATTCTGATTTTTTTTTCCATTTTGAAGTTAATAGTGAAATATGCATATGAATGCAAGAATATTTATCAACACCTGCATGTGCAGTCATTAATTACTGAAATGTTTGTTTCGGAAAGCTAACAATGTTGTATGATTAATGTTCCACTGTTTATGTCTTACTCAGTCAAACTTCTATACTTAACCAACATATTTGAGACTCCAACTCGGAAGAGGCTCGTTAGCATCAACAAGTATTTCTCTATACGAATAAGCAAAACAAAAAAAATATTTCTAAAGTTAATGTATAGAGTCTCTTTGGTAATTGCTTTAAGGCAGCTATTTCCTAGTCTTTAAATATTATGGAAGTTCCTCTATTACTCTTACAGTCGACTCAAAATTGATTGATTCTTTTTACGGCTTATCAACCTTTTGAATGTTATTTAAAGCCAGAATGTATTTTTAGATTATAAACCATTTTTGAGATCATAATATTTTGTGATACAAGTTTTACTAATTAACACATTGCCGGGGGGAAGAAGCTGGATTCATACCTTTCCTAAGGGGATTTGAGCGTCAGCAAATAGAACGAACCCAACGGAATCCGCGATTAACAATTCCGTGCCATTATCCGTTTCACCACCCACGCCTCCAAGATTACAACACATGGTATTCCATGGCTCGATGTTGCTTAATTTCGGTGTTTCAAAATGATGACGCCGTAAGACATAAAGTCAATATTAAGACCTATTGTTTTTAATTACTATTTTAAGTATATTTTAAATGCAAATATTACTCATGTGCTGGCAAATGCGACATTAACACATGAGACAATATTAGCTCCCAATGATCTGGATTACTATATATATATATATATATATATATATATATATATATATATATATATATATATATATTAAATGCAAAAACTACTTATATGCCGGTAATGAAAACATTAATAGACGAGTGAGCATTAGCCGCCAGTGGTCTGGATTATTATTTTAAATATATATTAAACACAAAAACTAATTATATGCCAACAACAACGACATTAAGACATGTTCCGTGTCTTAGAATAAATATTACTTAATTTCTAATAAATAGTAATCTAATTGTTAAGAAAAACCTGACAAGTGTATTGCATCTTCAACAAACGAAACAACACTCTATCTTACAGAACCATAGAACAACTAGTAATTTTTATCTAGCATCTATAAAACGTATTTTCATTTAATCTTGATTAGTTTTTATTTATTTATTATCTAATCATAAGGTAAGTAAAGTGAGTGAATGGAAAAGCAAACATCAATTTTACCGATACATCCTGGATGACGCTGATGTTTCAGAGGGAATCAACCTCACTCAGCTTATTAATCCTTTTTTCTTTTTGCTTTTATCCGTTACATTTATATAACTTTCACTGCAGTAGAATTAGTTTTGGCAAGAAACGTGATTATTTGTCAAATCCAAAGTCAGAAATTAGTGTAAATTATATAAGGTTGCGGTAGGAATATTCTCCACATTTTAAAGTTTGGCCAAATGACTACTGTAACTGCTATTAAAAATAATTTCACTGTTGTCTAAACAAAGGGTTATTTTTTTATTTATTTTGTTATAAAAAATGACATCCTCCAAATGTTGGCCTCTATTCGCCATAAACTGTTGTAAACGATCTCTAATGTTTTCGCTGTCATTCTCTGTATAATTTCTTCTAGCTTTGTAAGAAGTGGCGGAGGATATAAACCTGTCCTTTCACATAGAAATATGGCAAGGTGTCAAATCAGGTGAACCTTGTAGACATTTCAACAACACATTGCCATTATCCCTGGCACGCTCGATCTATCTTCCTGATAGACTTTCCTTGAGATAATGTCGCACCGAGTCCCTGAAGAATGTTATCAAAGACATGGTAGAGCATGTTTGGCAGGGGCTGGACTACCGACTTGTCAAAGGCGGTATTAAAAATTTGTGAAGGTTTGTGAAATCGCTCATATAATCTATATCCCTTCAAATATCTTGTTAGAAATTTCATAAATAAATCATTTTTTTTCAACATGAAGCCTATTTAATTTCGTTTACCTGGGAGATGAATTTACTTAGATATCATATTTGAATAATGTCCATTTTGGGGAGACATTCTGCATAATGAGCATTACTAATCTGCTTACATATACACTTATTGTACTCGTCTTTTATATGACATGCATTTTAAGACACTTTCAGGCATCTCTTTCGATATTTTTTTCTTTTTGCGCACTATGTATTTTTGCGTCTTTACCATATTCCTAGGATTCCTTTCTATAATCCATACACTCAACCCTTTTCACTTAGGTTACGCATTTAATCTCCTCCATTTTTGTATTCGGAATATGCAGTGAGCCTTCATTTCTGAAACACAATACTTCTCATTTTTTGTTCTTTGAAGGCTTACTTGTTTGTCTGTTAATATCAGTTTTCTATGCTGTGTAAAGGTGAATTGTCATCTGGAGCAGTAAATCGGGGAGATTTTCCATTCTTTCCGAGACAACTTTTTAATTATACAAAACAAACTTTTATCTTCAGCCTTGGTTGACAACCAGCCTAAGACTAAAACAACTCTGAATTCAAACCGTTTTGTGTGTGATGCTAGCTACCTGATCCTGTAAAACCTACTTGCTACAGATATCACTGTCTAGTGTTTTGTGAGCTGGTGCCATATAATCCACGATGTAATTAATTGGAATTGGGGTGTGTGTGAGTGAAATGCAATTCAAATATTTCCTTAATCAAGATTGGCTATAAGCCAAAACTAAAGAGAATAATCTACCTGATATTTAAGACGTGTGGTGCAAGAAGAAATAGATCCTGGCTTTTTCCAGTGGAATTGAGGGGAAAGTCAACGCAACACTCTATTCAAGTACTTACAACTACTCGATTCCACTTACCATTCTGATAATCATCAGGCTCTACACACAATCTAAAATATGCAATTTACCTTCAGAGCCTAGGAGAACATGTCTCTCTACATTTTCCGTTTCTTTATTGTCTTCGGATCTCCATGAATTATTGGCAAATTCTGTAGAATATTTTCCGTTGCCTATACCACAGTCATGAATTGGTAATTGTTTTTGCGTAGATTTGCTGTCACGCAAAGCTAGAAAACAGAATCTATCCTAATATCTACCTGTATTTGATTGTGGTTGGAGAAATTGATTATTGCATTTCCCAAGACCCTTAGTTCGAAAGTAAACGCAACTGACAAAGCTAGCATTTCACTAATAAATATTTTTTATACTTGCATACACTTGTTTGCATATTACACACATTTCCTGCTGTTGTATTACATACAAAGAAATTTCTTCCTAGTATATGCCTTAGGTTATCCCTGCAATTTATATTCGCTAAGCTTCAAAAAACATTAGCCATAATTTAAGATTTAGCCATAATTTAAAATTATGTGCCCAGTTTTACAGCTAACATTCTTGATTTTATTTATAGATTTCTGAAATGAGGAAAATTGTTAAAGAAAAAAAAACTATGATATTTATATCACTCTAACCGTCCTGTTTGTAATAGACAATTTCGAAATCAGAAATTTGAGACTATTCATAAATGAGAATAACAGTGACATTGTAAGGCATTTAGGCAACTATCATGGATATTGTTAATCATATTCGAAATTAGCGAGACTTTGCCTTTACTTTGCCTTTACATGTATTCTTCAATATTTTATTCCCGAGTTCAGATGTACAATTTTCCGTACATGTTTTATACACCAAGTGACTTTAACGGAATGCGGCAGACTTACTTCCTGCTTTCTGTTATGATGTTCTCCTTTGTTTCATTTTACTGATACAGTTTACCTTTGCGGAATATCTGGGTAAATAACGTGACATCTGTGAAATATTTACTTTAACTTATTTCGTATTAATTCTAATTACTTATGCTCATCAGAAAATAATGTCATAGCTATGTTTTTTTTCTGGTTTCAGAAACCTGAATAATATACGATAAAAATACTTTGAATATTGGTAAGAATTAATTTGCTGATCAACTGATAAAGATATCACATAAAAATAGGAAATATTGCAGGGCGTTCAAAACATTTATACTGGTAACATTATTTCGCAAAGATCGTATTATCCACTGCACGTGTTCGAAATTAATTCACCCAAACTGGGAAACTATGATAAGCACAATCGTATTCAATAACGTTTGGTTTTGCGTAGTAGTAAACTAATAGCAGTCATTTTGATGTCATTAATTAATTATTATTCTTGCTATTTTTATGCAACATGACACATAAAATATATTTGGTTAGTAATTATATGAGTAAATTATTAAAGTTCTTCAGTAGCATTAAGCAAAATTAGAAAATGTTAAATTACTTGCAAATGACAATTGAACAATCAAGTTTGTTTTTACAAAATCGAGAGAACACAGCGCGCGATCAGACAAGGAATTGACACAGAAATCTTAATTTTACGTGCCATTCAGGGAAACTGAAGTGAAAATTAATATGCGCTTCTATGAAGTATTTAGGTCTCCATATTTGCGAAAGTCATCACAACGATGTATCGTGTAGCCATTTAGAAATGTGAATCAATCATAATATTCACAATCCTGGGAAAACAAATTATTCTTATGTTAATAGATCTTAATTCATATTCATTCAGGGGGTAGGCGATCATGTCACTCAACAATTTCCTGTTCTTTGTAGCTCTTAATAAATTTCGATTTTTAGTTATTTCTCGAAATCCTGTTCCACTATCCATTTACTCATGCTCTTTACGTCAGTGAGACATTGTTTTTCTATGTCCCTCTTGCCCTTAATCTGTCCTATGTGTATCATATTTCCCAAGCCCTACTTTCTCATTATGTTCCCCAGAAATTTCAAACGTTTCTTCTTGGTCTTAAATATAAGTATCCTTCTGTTTCCACTTTCTCTAAAACCTCGTTCTTGCTCACATATTCGTTCCATGGTAATCTCAGTATCCTTCTGTATAACCGCATTTCTGTTACTTCAAGTCCCTTCTTCATCTGTGATTGTCCACTGCTATGTAGGAAGACAGATATCACTTAAAATTTTAGTACGCTTTTCTTTGTTTCTGATGAAGTTTTATTTTCTATCTCTTAATACTATGCTTAGCTTTTGGAATGCATCTTTCACTATCTCAATGTATCTTCGGATTTCAGTGTCATACTACCTGGTCACTGTTAGACCACTTCCCAGATATTTAAATTTTTGTACTTGTTTGGTTTTGCAATCTCCAATTTGTAATTTGCATTTTGGGCTCATAACTTGAGCTAACAACTGATACTTTCGATACAATCAAATCAGCAGGTGATTTACAGTCTGCTGCTAACTGGGGTAAGAAATGTCTTGTTAATTTTAAAGCCTCCAAAACGAACCAGCTCTTTTTAATCATCTATGTTTCTCTCTTTTTTTAATCATCTTACCCCAATCAGAGGTTTAATGCCAGTAGAAGGCAGTGTGTTACAAGAAATGAAAGAGAATGAGAAATCTGAGAATGGGGAGGATTGAGGAAAGGATAAAAAAGGAATGAGGTTGCATAATGCCAATTTGGTTTCCATGGTTAATGCTAACATCGAGGATAGCAACTCTCGGCGCATTTATGGTCTCACATTTGTTATTGAATCAATTACTAAATCTGATGTAAGTAAAATAAGTTCAATGTGTGGTGCTATAAATGTTTTCTCGGCAGAATCTTTCTTGCTCATTTAAACGTTTACCATTGTCCCATTCATTGAATATTACTGGTACATCTGGTTTAATTCTTTCGTTATATACTATAAATTCTTGACAAATCCAAAGACAAATTTTATCAGACCTGACATGGCATCTCGGCTTCAGTCACTTCTAACTGCCATAATGCAGCTCAGTTGTGCATTTCTATACATATTTTTATGTTAATTTCCTGGTGTGCTTTCCTCTTAAGTACCTCGAATTTACGAGTAGAAGCGCAATAACAGATTGGCAGCTAGAAACTGTAAGTTCTATGCTAAAAGTTTCTACTTTAATATTTCTCGCTTTTTGAAATCTCTTCCGACTTTTTGATTCCGTATTGAGTACGATCTCTAGTCAACTTCCGATTAATGGAATCCTACTCATTTATTGTCCTTACTATTTCTAGCAATCTAAGTAGCCCCTCTGCATGTTAGTAGATTTTATCTCCTTGTTTGAGATGTGGAAATTTCCAAAGTTTGGAAAATGACTTAAATTCAATATGCAGAGTTTTCATAGCATCATCTCTATCACATTTTTCTATTTCCAACCTGCTCCATTTGAATGAAGAAAATTAAAACTTTTACAAACACTTCGAAACATATAATTAATTAATTTTCTTTCCAACTGTACAAAATTGGTCTGTTTTCATAAATTTGCCAAAATAAGCGTCTTTTCAACAATTTGGAAAATCTAGATTTCGAAAGCTAACCGAAGACTCAGATTCGTACCATTATTTTTGTCTTGAAGTCTTCGGTTTTATTAGAATGTATAATATAATTTTCATCTTCGATAAATCAGTTTTACTTCGCCGTATCTAATAATGAGTGCGATATTTTTTAAATATTTTAAATATTATTTTACTAGTTGATGAATACAAACATTATTATCAGTTCCAGATGTGTATAGTTACAAGTAGAGTTTTGATTCATTCATTTATTTTACAAGTAGAGTTTTGATTCATTCATTTATTTATGAAAAAAGAAAGGGGTCGGATATAACAATGTTCCTAAGTACAGTTCAATCCCCGTAGTCCCTTTACACGTGATGAAAACATTGATGTTAGTGTATAAAAGTTAATTCCACTGAGATTAAGTAAATTCCATCAACCCGAGCCGATGCGCAAAAGCGAATATATTCCAATAAAAATCTGAATGAAACTGGCTTCGTGTTTATGAATGACTCACCAATATCCTGTAAAATTGTCACGCAAACGAAATTATTTTCAAAGTTCAGTATAAAAAGGACGATGTTACAGATATGAGTAGCGTGAATTTATTTGCCTGTCATAATTTTATGTGGCTGCAAAATTGTGTAGTATTCTATTCAGCTGAATTATTCGGCGCCGTTGAGTAAGAAACTTGGAAGCACAAGGAAACGACGTTTAATTTCCCGTTTTTCTGAATTTACTGTTATCTAGAAATAATTTGAAAACGGAAATTATTGCATGCTGTGCAACTTCGGAGCAAAAATAAATTAGAAAGCAACATAGATGCTGGTTGACTCCATCAGATTTCTTTTGGTTAATTATGAGTTAATGTCTGAGAGATAATTATTTTAGACAGCCCTTTCAGCTTGGACTGCGTGAAAGTGACTCGGAATAAACTAAAGTTCATGATGGCTACACTTTAATCATATCTGCAAGCCGAGATCATATTTATATTAACGAAGAATACAAGTATAACGATTAATTAAAATCTAATTGGAATCCATCATCTAATATTTTGTATTACAAAATGATAAATCAGGAAAATTTCGTATAGATTCTCCTTAACTGATAACCATCAATATATTTATTTTTATGTCATAAAAGACTTCAAGATTCCGTCTTGGTTCCAAAGGCATATTCACTATTTAATTGATAAAATTGATTTATATACTAGATATACTTATATACTCGAGGCTCATATAATAATTCTTAAACTGATTTAATTACAAATGTTATATGACCTAATTCGTTCTTCAAAAGAGAAGGGAATACTTATGCAAAAGTTATTAAAGATAATTGTGAAATAATGTACTATTAATGTTAATTCGCACTTATCCTCTAATATATAAGTGGATGTTGGACAATTTCTTCCCATATTAACACTTGAAGTAACTGATATGTAGATTTGCGGAAGGATACTTAGAATATTATGGCCTAAACATGTAAGTGTTATGGTAAAACACTCCTATTCTATAGTTATTAGACTCTCCCACCTAATATAAGTAGGAGTAGTAAGAGGAACGAGGGTCAGTCGACAGCCTGAACCGTTGAACTCTCTGCCTAACGAGGCTACAACGAAGGGCGGAGTCTCGTTCGGGGAGGTAAACCGGCCCTGAACACGTTTATACAGGTTCAAAGGGTATATATTTTTGGCCGGACCCACGGGCTCGGGAATACCCACGTTAAACCAGCCTTGTGCCACATGATACCCTCGTGGGGGTGACTAAATATTAGTCGATGTGGGACGACTCGACTAGACGGTCGAACTCTCTGCCTCTGTGCAGAGAGGAACCCGGACGAGGCTCCGCCGAAGGGCAGAGTCTCATTCGGGGAGGTTGACCAACCCGATCCCATTTATACGGTATCTACGGGCATTTTTTGGCCGAGCCTACGGGCTCGGGAATACCTCAATTTAAACTCGGCCTTGTGCCAAATCTATCCCTCGTGAGGGGGCAGTAAATACTGTCGATGTCGGACGACAGTCGGCAGCACGTTAAGTGCTAGACGGTCGAACTCTCTGCCTCTGAGCAGAGAGGAACCAAGACGAGGCTCCGCCGAAGGGCAGAGCCTCGTTCGGGGAGGTTGACCAACATGATTCCGTTTATACGGGATCTACGGGCAGTTTTGACCGAGCCTACAGGCTCGGGAATACCCCACTTTAAACCCGGCCTTGTGCCACATCTATCCCTCGTCGGGGTGAGGGGACAGTAAATACTGTCGATGTCGGATGACTCTGCTAGACGGTCGAACTCTCTGCCTCTGAGCAGAGAGGAACCCGGACGAGGCTCTGTCCTTCGGCGGAGCCTCGTTCGTGGAGGTTGACCAACCCGATCCCCTTTATACGGCATCTACGGGCATTTTTTGGCCCAGCCTACGGGCTCGGAAATACCCCACTTTAATCCCGGTCTTATGCCACATCTATCCCTCGTGGGGGGCAGTAAATACTGTCGATGTCGGACGACAGTAGTCGACAGTTAGTCGAATGCGAAAATAGTCAGCGACTACAATAAGATTACTCTGCGTAATACCTATTATATCAAGTTCCTAACGTTGGTACGTCGAACTTATTTAGGACCGATTTTAGTACAAGCACAAGCCTCCACTGCGAAATAACTCAAAAGCAGTATGTGATGATGATTTTTCAAGAAAAGAACACGGACACACGAAATCAGAAAGAGACAGTTGAAATTTCCGGAATACATTATTAAGTGTTTGGAAAATGTAACTTCCACAGGAGATAAGGAAAGTAAGAGGGACAGAGTAATATAGTTAGTAACCTAACCTACGTGTGTGTGTGAATCGATGGAAAAGAGGGGACAGCGATGGATGAAATATATCAAAAGTGGCTTAGAGCTACAAAGAAACAGGAAGTTGTTGAGAGACATGATAGCTTACGTCCTCTAGGGGAGCGGGACATGAAAGAAGATTTATGATCAATTCATATGTTAAAATGTAATCATTAACCTAAATGACTAGATCAATTTCCGGCAACAATTTCGATAGGAGTAATCACAAAGCATAAAGGAGTTTATTCAAGTTTTGAATAAACACATTCATTTTCATGCCCACTAATTTTTCATACTTTTGCCCATAAGCATATACATATGTGTCTGTCTACCTTTTTATGTTTCTCCCATCTTTCTCTCTCTCCCTCCCTCCCTCTCCCTCTCTCTCTCCATATATATATATATATATATATATATATATATATATATATATATATATATATATATATATAATGCAATAATATTACTACGACTCAAGGGATTACTGAGAGTGAAAGAGTGTCAGTAAAGGTCAATGAAGAGAAAATTTAAAGTAATATTGAGGAAGACTGAACAAGGCGATTGAGTCTGCGTCTAAAATTTTGAAGATTGTTGGTAGCATGGAATCGACATATTGGAATAAACTTCCACAAGTGACATGTGTTAGAAAAAAAATATTAGAATAAAACGTACGGTTATATTCAGATATTTAATCAGTAAAATAATGAGACCTTATTGACAAACGAGTATAGGCCGGTGAGGTTCCAATGAAGAGAGCTCATTAGAAAAAATAAACTGTCATCAAAATATTTATAGAACTGACAGTGGGAAGGCACAAAACACCGCTGTGATAATCACTGATGCCGAGATGCCGGGTCAATACGTACAGAACTTTTTTTTAAATTTTTCAAGAATTTCTCGATATATAGCACGTGAACCTGGCCAGCCATGGCAGCATTATTCAGTGAACATACGAATAATAAATTTAGGAATGTGAAATACAGATTTTGAAGATAAAATCGTCTGGCGCGACACAGGGAACCAATTGTCCTAGCAGAAGATTTAGCATTCGATTCACTTTACTCACACCATTTCATTTCAGTGGTAAATATGAGAAAAAGAAGGCAAAATGATTAGCGTTACTGGAGCTAAGCATGCAGATGGTTGGCAAAATGGTTCTCTCTTATGATAAAAAGATAGCAGTTTCTTTCTAGGGAATCAAAATTTACAAGCCATTTGGAGCTCGTTTTCGAGAGCAGCTGCTAATTTAACATTGTTGGAGTCTCTAAATTTCGCTTGACGAGGAAATGGAACTAATGTCTTTAATTTAATAACACAATTAAATTCGAAGCACTTAGCTTCCATTTTTGAAACATGGTTATTACTGTGTTGCGAAAAAAACTTATTTTAAATCAGTTAATTTATAATATATATATATATATATATATATATATATATATATATATATATATATATTCATACATGTTTTATTAAATACTATAGATAAGTGTTGTCTATATATTTTTTGTAAGTTCTTTTCATATCGTCTGATAAGCTTAATAACATTATCATTAAACAATGAAAGAAAATCACAATATTGATACATATTTTTAATCCAATCTAAGCTTTCGGCTTACATAAGTCATTATCAAAGATGACAATTACACAATATATTAAGCCATACACGAACAAGAAATTGATGATAGTCTGTTTTTGTTTACATGGATGATTTACAAGCAACGATAAACACGTGCATATAATACACACACATATATATATATAATATATATATATATATATATATATATATATATATATATATATATATATATATATATATATATATATATATATATATATATATATATGTATATATATGAGAGCGAAGAATGAGAGGAGGAGAAAGACGGTCAAACTTACAATATCTTCCCTTAAGTCCGCAGGGTCGATTTTACTGACACATGCAAACCTATATTCATACACTTAAGCGCACACACTTAAGTTTCTCTATCGTATCTTATGCTCTGTTTTCCTACATGATTAAAATTGTGTAAACGTTCAAAAGCTATCCAAAATCTCTGAAGGCATAATAAGATTTTAACATTCCATTAACATTACCGACATTAACCGTCATTTAAAGTTAAAAATATTTTCTCCTGGCTTCCTGATATGTAAGACGCACGTGTCTCAAATTTGTAATGCTCCCACCAAATTTTCATTTTATGTCATTGAAAGAAATAATAATAATAATAATAATAATAATAATAATAATAAAAAAAAAACGTAAGTGTCTGTAGCTGATTCACTACGTGGAAACTATATAATCGCAGACATTAAATACAACAATTCATGACCTCTTGTGAAATTTCCGAGAACAGAATTCAGAACTTGTTCCACACGGCCGCGCTATTGCCAGCAGCGAAACTACGTGTACGACGAAAGAGAGTAGGCATATGTTGCTTTGGTCAATCGAGGTCGTTCCTTGTTTCAGCAAGACAATCCACGACCACACACTACCAGTTTAACTAAGAAATTCAAACAGATATATTGTGTTGAGATTCTTCCACATCCACCATTATGTCTCGATGCTTCTCCGTGTGACTATAGCCTGTTTCTCCCAATGGCACACTTCTTCAGAAACTAGCAATTCAACATTTTTGATAAAGTGAAGGAAGCTTATTTACAGTTCTTTTATTCAAAGCCAGCGGCCTGGTATCTGGGACAGATTCGGTTGTTGGCAGATCCCTGACGGAATATCGTCGAAAATGGATTTTATTCTGAAGAATATATGTTGATGTTCGTCCATAAAATGTTGTTGTTTTCCTCCCGCTTCCTAAATGAGTCAGGTCAACCTAATATGTATATATATATATATATATATATATATATATATATATATATATATATATATATATATATATATATATATATATATATATTACAGATATTGGAGACATGAAACAAGCACAAAGGAAGAGCGGAATAATGAATAAATGTTATGTAGATTCAACTTCCCTGTATTTGACCGCAACTTATTAGATATAGTATATATATAGGAAAGCTAGGCTCAATCAATCAAAATTGCGTGTTATTTTTACAAGGCCAGGAGACCACACTAGGTAGAGGGTTACGTTACAATTTGTGCGGATAGCAGGGGAAGATAACGCTTAACCTTGGCATTGAACAGATTAAGATTGTAGTGATCGGGGAAACATCCTTATGTTAGTCATTTCCACGGAGAGGTGGTTCGTGGGAAGATGTTCTTCGAGTGGAAATTACATGTCACCTATTGGATACGAAAGGAATGTGGTTGGTTTAATAGTTGTAAGTGGAATTGCGTCTTTGCCGTGGACCAGGGAATGTAGTTTGTCCGAGCACTTTCCTTGGAAGTCAGAGAGGGGTCGGAAGGTGGAGAACATTTCGCCGCTCACAAGGGCTCGGAGATGATTTGGGACTCTATAAGGGCTGGAAGTGGGCAGCTCCATCCCAAATATGACAAGAGTACACCATTTGTGACCAGATCTGGCTCCTGTAAAATTAGAAAATAGCAGGCAGTAGCAGTTACTTACTAGAGCGCGACGGGAAACCGACCATTTTACCAGCATCCTTAGCAAAGGATCGTACGTACGAGTTCCACTTGAGATCAGGCGCAATTTTGCGGTTCTATAGTCCTTCAAAGCACAGTGTCTCTCCGATGGGACATCCGTATATCGTGATTGTTGATAGTTGTGTAAATTATTTGTATTATATGGACATAATGAGACAAAACTGGAAAGCTATTCCAACTACGACACGCACTTCGCTACTTTATAGTAGATGTCTTCAGGCCGAAAGGAAAGACAAACCTGTGTATCGAGGGAGCGTTCTGGAATATTGTGAAGAGTCAATAAAAATCCTTATCAGTGGCTGCCACCAGAAGCAGTCTATTATTTACATGAGCAATATTATGGGATTGATTTTAGAGAAGAATTACTTATATAAAAATCTAGTTTATTTAATACTTCCCAACGAATAAAATAACAATATAATTTTATACACACACTTACATCTCTATGGTTCTTTTCTCGATTTTTTCCGTTATTGTATGAATTAATATTTTTTTTAAATGCTAACATTCTTCTTTTTCTTTCATTACTTTTTGAATTTGATTCTATATAGACTGACAAGCCAGACTAAATATTTTCATGTCTATTTCACAAACTCTTTTTTGCCTTTAAACTTTCTTATTTCTTTTTCGGATCGACAGTTCTTTCCTTAATCTCTTATCTCCTGGGATTTCGTCGTCGTTCAGAATTTATCTTTGTTTTTATCCTTTCTCTTTTCGTGCCAGCGTCTTTAGTTCACTGAATGTTCATTCAGAGTAAAGCACGTATATCTAATACAAAAATGACAACAGATGTTTCGTTTTCCTTTGTCTGTAAAATTAAAAATTAGAATAACATAAACATTAATTGTATTAATATTTCTAAATATAGTATTAGTGGTAATATTAGTTTTCTAATATTCCAACCAGTGTAATACTTGTCTTCTTTATATCTATAAAATTAATCATGTGATACGTACTTTTCTTCTTTTCTTTGTTTCTTTCTTTGATTCTTTCTTTCTTTTTGCTATAATAACATTTGTATTATTAAAATCCACAATCATCCAAATGAGCCATACAAAAAAACGTATCACCCGAATTCGGATGAATAGAGTGCGCCACAGAATTATACCTGAAACAGGACAAGAATAGTGTGGTTACGTTAAAGACACTGGGACAAGGAATGCAATATCTATAGTCAGAATGGTACGAGAAAAAATAATACTGATGTAATGGAATAACATGTCATTCGCATGAATGAATACACTATAGTTAATAACTGCCTATAAGTAGCTATATGTCAACAGACAACAGAGACTAGCCGAAATCTTTTCGGGTGAGCGGTTGAATTCTCTGACTTCGGGCAGAGAGGAACCCGAACTTGGCTATGCCGAAGAGCAGAGTCTCGTTCAGGGAGGTGGACCGACCCTGAACCCGTTTATACGCGTTCGAATAGGGAATATTTTTGGCTCGGAGATCCCACGTTAAATCCGGCCTTGTGCCACATGTAACCCTCGTGGGGGTGGCTAAATATACCAGCTGGAATCTGTTCCTGGGACAGAGAGGAACCTGGACGAGCATATGCCGAAGAGCAGGCTCTTTCATTTGAGAGGTAGACATACCCAATCCCGTTTATGTAGGGTTTACGGGGAATTTCTGTCCGAGCATACCGGCTCGGATTATTCCACATTACACTCGGCATTGTGCCGCATCCTATCCCGTGGGAGGTTGGTAAATATTACTCGCTGGGATCTG
Organism: Acanthosepion esculentum; assembly: GCA_964036315.1. Lineage (NCBI taxonomy): Eukaryota > Metazoa > Mollusca > Cephalopoda > Sepiida > Sepiidae > Acanthosepion > Acanthosepion esculentum. Next base: position 58,057,478 of record OZ038486.1, on the reverse strand, counting down.
TTCTTCAGCTCTTAGCTGTTGACGAACTCTCAGCCTTCGGGCAGGGAGGATCCCGGACGAGGCTATGCCGAAGGGTAGAGTTTCGTCCGCGTAGGTAGACAGACCCGAACCCGTTTATTTGGGGTTACGAGGAATTTTTGGCTGAGCCTACAGGCTCGGGTTGCTCCGCATTAAATTCGTCCTTGTGTCGCATCCTACTCTGTGGGAAGGTTGGTAAATATTTCTAGCTGGGATATGTTGACTACGTATCAGACTTGCGCTAGAACTACCGACCTTCCAATAGTAGCACTCACCACTGGATTCACTTGCGATGACCTTGTGCATAAGTATTACCTTTATTTTTATTGTACTGTTTTTTTTTACAATAAATCTTTACCTATTTTATCCACCTTGTTTTTCAATATATATTCCTATTAGCACGAAATATAACACATACAGAGGCAGTACTAGTACTTGTACCTGGGTTTTATAGATTATGCAAAACCGTTTGATATAACGCGTCCCAAATGACTTTTGGAACCTCTAGGTAACCTTGAAATTTAGGAAGGATACTCGAAAAATTCAGAACCTTTACTGGCAGAAAATCGCCTGTCCATAGATAAAAAAAAAATAAACTCAGTAAATATACAAAAATAGAAAGTAGGGAATCAAGAATGTCTTCTCATCGGTCTTATTAAACCTATATATTAAGACAATCCTGAGAGAATTAGATGCTCTACCAGGATTCATTAATAACGGCCACAATCTTAACAACATAGGATATCACAATGACAGAATACTTATAGCAGGCACAGAAAGGGATAGAAAGGACTTCTAATGAAAGTAGAGAAGGAAAGTCAAAATAGCATCACTTGCTGAATGTCTCATACTTAGTAGAAGAAATTGCCCAACATGTAAATTACAAACTGGACATGCCAATATCAAATAAGTGGGCAATGCGACCTCAATGACACATGGCGCAGTCGATAAAAGAGTCGGTTGGATCCAGTGACTTGACCCAAAGAGTTTTAAGTTCAATACCTGGTTACGGCAGTGGTGAACAAAAACTGGTAAGTTGTGTTAAAGGGAGATAACCGAGACATTCGGAAGTGGCATGACACGTGAACCTAGAACAATATACCCCGTTGAACGAAATAAAGTGTTCAGTTATAAATTCTAATCACCTGAACAAGGCCGGGGCGTACAACGACCGAAACACCGTGAACATGACAATAAAGATAAGGACAACAGTCTAAGCAATGAAAATAATGTAATTAATTAAAATAACTCATCTCAGAAATATAGGCAGGAAATCAAACAAGTACATCAATTTAAATATCTGAGATGTGTTTTAATAAGGGGGACGGGAATTGCGACATTGAAATTCGAAGTCGTGTTATGATCGCTAAAGCTACCTTCTAACATGTATTACGAAACAGAAGATCTCTGTCATTAATCCCCTTATACCTTGTAATTTTTCCTTTATACTGAAATTTTTGTTTTTCTTCCGGTGTGGGGATGGAAATCGTAAACTTTTGTTCAACTTACGTATGTGTGCTACTCCCGATTCCTCGATATCCTTAGAGTCCTTTTTTATGCTCAAGCATTTTTGGCAGTCTTCTGACAATTTTTGTAGCGTTAATTCAGGCTCGTTTTGAAGCTTCGAGAGCATTCTTTTGCGCATTTCACTGTCCTTGGCTGAGACTAATCCCTGTACGAAAATCAGACACTTAAAATTGTCCGGAGTCAATTCTGCCAACTTAAAGTCATCGCAACGTTTGTTCACGATTGCATGCGAACGTGGGTAGTCCTCATTTTCACTTTTTACAAGGTTGGGACATTTTCACCTTTTGTGAAAAAGTGAAGATTTTGGACAGAGATGCTCCGTAAGGCATGTAATTGTCTCGTCAAACGTCAAATCGTTTTTTTGTTTCGGTAGAATATAATCCACAAATTTTGTGTACGCCTCTGTTCCCAATTTCCTAAGTAATAAACCTAGCTCTTAGCTTCCGTCCAATTTTGGCAATCAATGTTGAAAATGTTTTCATGATGTCTGTAGTAGTCCCCGAAATTTTTATTATCTTCTAGAGAGTATTTGAATGTTTCTATTGTGTTCCAAACTGCCTCTTGAGAAAAGGTCGCCTCTTTTTCGATATTCTTTGTTGTGTGTTACCCTTTACTTTTACTATTAATTCCTGGAGTTGCATTTGTCTTTCTTGATTTTCTTTCTGTGTTTGTAATATTACATTTTCCATTTTTTCCTGTTGAGAGAGCAATTGCTTTTGCCACTTCTCTTCCATTCTTTTTTGGAGTTGTAGTTGCTGTTCATTTTCGTATTTTACAAGTTCTACCAAAATATTTTTAAAATCCTCCATGATAAGAGACTTACAAAAAACTCGATTTTCCGTATTTTAATCCTCGTAAATCTTTGAGAAATTACCTTTTTATCACGGTGGTCACGCAAAATCCTCGCGAATCCTCGTAAATCTTTGTCGCCCAGTTGTTGTGGACGCTGGCAACGGCATTTTTTTTTCGTGTGGCCCCATAGTCCTCGTCACCAAGTTGTTGTGGTGACGATAGATTTTTTTTCTTTCCGTGTGGGTCCGAAGTCCTCGTCGCCAACTTGTTGTGGATTCTGGGGATGGAATCCTGCACAAATAAATAAACAACGCCAGTAATTGAAATAGGAAAATAAGTGTATTGAACGTAAGAATACAAACTTGAAATGAAGATTAGTAGTCCAGGAATACGGGTTAGTAGAAAGTATATGTACAAGTCTCTGTAAGTGAAGCCGTAATTATCTCTCTCTCTGGACTCTACGTATCTCAACCTTGTCTCAACATATCTCTACATATCTCTCAACTCTGTCAGTATAAGTATACTTTAGACGAGTCCATCTTGTGTAAAAGGGAAGAGCCCCACAACAATTATTTTTATAGATTTGCCGTCTGATACAATCCATTATAAATGCGTTTTTTATCCTGAAAGTATATATATATATATATATATATATATATATATATATATATATATATATATATATATATATATGATTTATGTTATGTCATTATGCTTTCTTAACTTAGAATCCATTTACTTTATTTCAGCTCTAGTCCACTTGATAATGATAAATCCATATGTAAAAACTTTTTTCTAAGGAATCTATAACCATAATCCGATTGCGAACATTGAGATCAGTGCGTAAAATTGCACTTATTCTTCTGTAGAAATGCCTTCCAGCGTTTTCTATATTTTATGCCATCAGAATCATATTCGAAAGTAATTCTAGGACTCGTCCTGGTCAAGCACTGTTATTATTGTGTCTATAGTTAATCATTAAGTTATTGTTCGAATGCAGAAACGCATGCCTATACCATCAATGAACTTCTTCATTGTCTATTGAAAACTGCCTAAATCACCAATCTGATGGTATATAATTTCATCTTTATGTATATAAACTCAATATTCTAAGTAGAATATGTAGTTTATATATTTAAGCGATTTTATATCGATATTCTATCTTCAGTTGAATGTAGTGTGTGCGCTAGCTGCTGTACTTATTATTATTATTATTATTATTATAAAATATTTTAGACCTTAATTTGTCATATAATTACATGCTATATAATCATTTTTTTTTCCTTTTTAGGAAAACACAGTCATAACCTAATAATCTTAAGTGGGCAAAACTCTTCGCAGGATATGGGCTCTGATTGTTAGAGCTATTTTTCTTTCCTATATAGATTGTGTGCCTGGGATTATTTTATTTGTTCTTGAGTTTGTTTTTTTGTCTTTTTTTTTTTTTTTTTTTTATTATTATTATTATTATTATTTTTATTATTATTATTATTATTATTATTATTATTATTATTATTATTATTATTCCTCCTCCTCCTCCTCCTCCTCCTCCTATACATTTTCCCTTCTGGGCCCGAAACAGATAATGAATGTCAGTAAAATTCAACGGGTTATTTTTTTGTAAAAGAAACCATAAGATCACAGACATTTTATGCTCCTCGTTGTGTTATTGGCAAGCATATATTGGTCGTGATAGGGTCTTATTTTAGTTCCTACAAAAATATATCCATATTTGGTATGTCTGATTTTGTGAATGAAGTGCAATGAAAAAAAAGATGTCATAACTTGTTTATACTCTTCACGATTCCATTTCGTTCGTTTTTTTTTTATTAAATGATATGGCATTAAGTCGCCAGGTTCAATATTGGAGTTAATCCGGTTTTTGTGACCAGATTTTGTTTCAGTGACTGATTTTACAACCCCAGACTAGGGCTGCTCTGAGAGACACGGACATAGTTTACTTGGTTGATGACCGATACCGTATGAGTTTCCGTTTCTAAGCATTGACAATTGTTGTTCTAGTAGTAGTAGTAGTAGTAGTAGTAGTAGTAGTAGTAGTAGCAGTACTAGTAGTAATAGTAGTGGAAGTCGTACTATTACAGCAGAAATAGTCAAACGATCCATCAGAAATATTTAAAATCTAATAAAAAAAAACGGCGACGGATTCAACACTAAAATAAGAAGCCATTTTGCTCGTTAACGGTAAACTTTTAATAAGAATATATATGTAATATGCAGAGAATTATCAAATCAACTCTCTTATGTGATAATCTTTTTCTAAGAGCTTCATTATATAGAACTGCCGTTACTCTAAGCAGCAGTCAATAATGATAATTACATAATTAGATTATTTATGACATTGCTGTCCACAAGTCCATGATAATGACTTCGCTTTTTACGCAACGACCGTGATCGTGTGCCAGTTCACGATGCCGACATGCTTAAGGAGAATAATATTTATTTCTCCCTGATACCAGAATTCTTTTATTGAATAAAAAAATAATGCCAAGACTATGTAATGATGTTCACGTTAAGGAGGCACTTACCATTTATAGTATCATCATTAAAGTATCTTAGTTTTCATTTCATTCTATTTCTCTTTGCGATATAATCAAATTTGCTTGATAAAAGTTAAGATGTTTTTAGTGACCAGAATCGAAAATTGGGAACGGTAGCTAAATTTAACCACTCCTCTCCTTTTATCATTATTAAGAAACCAAAACAAAAAGGAAACTTTTTTTTATATTTTTTCCTTTCCACTAGTTCTTGGTTTTTATGTGAAAGAAAATACAGTAAAATCCTTTGTATTATTTTTTCATCTTCTGCCGAATTTGGATCGATATTTTTACCTTAACAATCGACCAGCCATGTATCTGCTTAAAATTGTTCATAAACGTGACCTTCAAATTCCATCTTGATTTTTATTTACAAATTGATCTCGTTAGTGGCGCCATTAGGAGACTGACAACTGCCGTTTTCAATGTATATTAATATTTTTACCAAGAAAAAAAAAATCTGTAGTTCTAAGCGAAAAATTTACAGTTTATTCAAGAGTTGCAATCGATTATTTAGCTGCATAGGCCATGACATGCATGAAGTAATTGCCTAAAGTTGGGTGCAATCTGCCATATTTCTGAACGCAATTGCTTTAAAAAATGACAAAGAAATCGCATGCCTCTAATTTTCTGGTGCGTTCACTTGTAAAATTCAATAATATGGCTATTATGGATTTGTGATATGCGCTTCATTTATTTTATATTCAAGAAAAGTTATGGGCTTATTTTAGAGAAAAATGTTAACGAAATGTTTGTTTAGTTTTAGTTTGTGGAAATAATGCAGATTACAAAACTGCCAGGATGATTATTTATACATACGAAAGAATATTGCTCTGCAGTTTCTTAAAAATACCAAGTCATCATCCTTCCAATTGTAGTTAATATTTATTCCATTCCTCCTCAAATCCTAACAACATTAATGTCTGCATCTGTTGTGGCCTTGTTAGGGCCAGAAATAAAGACACAAGAGAAGAATTGGGTTAAGCAAATATATTAACAGAAAGAGTAATACCAACATCTACAAACGAGAGTGTTACAGTAAGAATGTTCGAACCGATTGTCAGAGCTGACTGCTGGAAACTGCCCTCTCCAAAAAAGCAGTACCTGCTCCTAGTTATAGCTGCGAGAGTCCATGCGTGCGTGGGTAAATTATCAGTATAAATTAACGTATTTCTAAATATATCAATGCAGCTATTCTTCACTTTGCCGTCATATCTTGAAGTCATCTTTCAGTTTCTTTTTATAACATATCATCACTTTATTTCATCTTATAGTATGTTCAAGTAGAAATCAAGCAGAATAATCGATACCTTTTTCCAATCATGGACTTCTGGATTAAACATTTGTATCTATCTTTCATTTTTATGATGTAATTAATAAAGATTAATTCAGATTGTTGTTAGGAGCGTCATTATTTATACAGTTTAAATTACAATACACTGTAGATTAATTGTTAATCATACAGTATCGAATGAATATCCAAACTGGATCTTCACAAAGCACTTGACCGTATCCCTGCAATTGTCCTGAAGCAAATATGCTCCTGAAGTGACTGCTGTTCTCTCCAAACTTTATAATAATTACCATGCTGCTTCTTGCTTCACAGCTTCTTGGAAATCATCTTCTGTAGTCCCTGTCCTTAAGAACTCTGGTGAACATTCTGATCTATCTCATTATCGTCCTAATGGCCTTTTCCGCGTTTGAAGCAAGTATTAAAGGCTTTTGTCAACTCCGTCTAACTTCGCACAACTTTCAGATAAACAATTTGTCTTTTGCTTCTCTAGGTCAGCTGCCGAGGTGTTAAAAGTCATTAATGAATTTGCCTATCAATCATTACATAAGAACAGTGAGGCTCAAGCTGTAGCTTTATAACTCCTGAAATATTCTTTAACGTTTTGAAGGCTGTCTTTCTTCCCAAGTACAAGGGTTATGGTGTCCCTGACTGAATGTTGGACTTGATCCGATCTTTCTTACAATCGTTTAATGAAACCGCCATTTTTCTGGATATTTTCACATAAGAGGCTTAGACCTATTTTATTTTAATTTTCTACATCAACAACTTTCCCGATGTCATCAGTTCTCCACTCAGTATTTATGCTGATGAGAATACTATTTAATCATGTCTTAGAAGTACGTCTGACAGGTCTGAAGCACTAAAATTAATAAATTGAGTAACAAATGGTTGTAAATAGTAACGTCTCCAAAGTGAAACTACTATTTTTTATTCGTTATAGTAAACTAATTTTTCTTTCAATCAGAATAGATGATGCTGACCTCCAGGAGATAAGAACATTGCGACTGGTTGATCTCACGTTTTCCACTGGCCTGAAGCGGAATTATTATATAGAATCAACTTCTAAGTCTACTGCTAAAAATCTTCCACCTTTATAAATCTATCATTCGTACATCGATTATTCTTACTATATCTGATCTTCTGTATATTTCGAAATGCTCAAAAAATCTCCAGAATGGTCTGTAATGTTATCTGTCTCGATATGACGCCTTCACGTAATCATTTTCCCAGTTCGACAATGTGACTTCCTTGTGTCTTTACCATAAATAATTTCATAACAATTGTTTTAATGAGCTTTCGTCCCCGTGTGAATTTGAGCATGATACTTGATCGGCAACCATGTCTCATAGTTTTAATATGGAAATAAATATATGTTATACTCTAATAGTTTATTCATTAGTGTTTGGATCTTGTTTTCTTGTTATCGATGATCTTCAAAAAAATGATGTGCAACTTCAGTCGCCATATTCTGTTTTCCTGGATTCTACCCTGTTATTTCCTATTTTCCTCACTAAAGAATTCTCATTTTCTCTCACTCTGAGTAATCACTTAGTCTTCGTGGCATTATCAATAATTTATTAAAAACAAAGAAAGATTCTGAAACATATGCACCATTATATCTCAACAGTGTTTATTATAGATTTTGGAAAACTGACAGTTCTTTATCTATATTTCTTTTACGCAACAGTAATAACCTCAATGATTGAACTAACTTAAACAGGTTAAGTGGGAATACACAGTGTTTATGAAATGCTGATTCGTGATTGATCATATCGTTGTGTCTGTTGCAAGTTCAATTGTTATACTAGATAAAAATGACTCACCCGATTTTTTTTACTTAAAATCTTTTTCTCCTATTGTTTTTGGGGTCAAACTAATTTTTAATCTTACTAATATAAAGAACCCTTCCTGACCACCTAGTGAAAAAGTTTACTCACCCTAAGGTATTCTATTGATAATTATAATTTTGGATATAAATGAGATTTAGGGAAAAAATATGTGCAGAAAATGTGACTGACTTATTTCCTGCAACTAGTAATCAATAGAAACACAACCGAACAGCTTTAAATAAAGAATAATAGAGGTATAATTTATTTATAATAGATAATATAGTTCGAAATATTTAATAATCTATTGGTCCTCCTTTATTTTGAATAGCCTTTTCAACCCTTTTTGGCATTGACTTGATTAGGTATTGGCAAATCTCATCTCCAAACATTGAATTCTATTCGGATATGAAATTCACAATCAAATCCTTTTTGTTGCTCAACTGCTTTCACGAGAGCCTGTACTTTATAATGCTCCATAAGTTTTCTATGGGGTTGAGGTCAGGAGATTGGGGCGGCCATGTCATAACACTCACCTGTTTCTCATCAAAGTATTCCTTCATCAATTTGGATTTGTGACAGGGAGCATTATGCTGCATAAAAATGAGCTTGGTGGGGTCGATTTGCAGTCTTTCAGCAGAAGGGAGCAGACAAGACTCTAAAATTACCTTGTACTTCTCGCTCCTGATGGTCTTTTCAATAGGTTTTAAGAAACCAGTTCCATGAAAAGAAAAGCATCCCTAGAACCTTTATACTGAACGTATGCTTGACAGTACTTACTGCTAAATTCAAAGAGCCTTCAAAGCTTCTTGTTCGCATTTTAGATCGCTTATCCTTTGAGTTTAGCTCAACTTTCGTTTCACCGGCGAAGAGAACATTTAGTAAAAAAATCAGGTGAGTCACTTTTATCGAACAGCACTGTATTTCCATAGCAGGCATACCACTTCATTTTCCAGTTGAAATCACAACTTCTGACTGTAATTTCATGCCCTGCTCGTAGACTTTAGCACATGCCTATCACATCAAATTCAAATTGGCAAAGCCTCCAAAAAGCGATCACATTTGAATATATATACTTGTTGACACATGTATAAAGATGATCAATGCTTTGCTTTCGCTTAACTTTAAATACTACCTATCATTCCCTGTGTAATAATTCATATTTATTTCAATCTATTGAAATCATATTGATATCATAAATATCCCCCCCAAATCTTGATAACCTAACTTAGAATTGCAATTCCCTTGTTTAGAATGGAGCGGTCCCGATTTGAGAAACACTGCTTTGCTATATCAATGCTTCAGACTGGTGATATCATAAATAACGGATACCAAAAGATAATATTGTATAAGTAAATGAAAGATAAAATTCGGTAAATTGATACGTGCGTCGAGTTGAGATAGATTGGTTTTGCATATGCAGATCACCGAATAAGTGCATTCTGTCTGAAGAAGCAATTTTTTTAACTGCTGTAAATTTCCTAATGTTATCATTTAAGCACTGAGACGTAATAGCTTGAAAATCAAGACGCTCTTCCGGACCATAAATCGATTATTTGTATTCAAAAGATGTTAGTTGAAGTTTTCTTTTTTCTGGGGAAAAATGTATAAAGAATTGGAAAATTTAGCCGAAACAGACGAAGTAAACAATGGTATCGATCCAAAATACTCAGTGAAGTACAGCTTGCAAAGACAACTAGCTAAAACATGAAAATATAATACTAAAGTACAAAGTGAACCTAACGTTTTCTTTGAAGCAGTTTCAGTTTCGTGTGTATTCCTATTTATATGAACCCAGTTGTATGATTTCATGTCTAAGGATAAAGTTAAATATAGTCGTCAGAAGAATATTTCTCTGGTGTATATTTTATCGGTATGCCGTTTTCTGTAAACTCTTTGACAGATAAATTCTGAAGGAAATCTGAAATATTTACATTTATGCAATCATTATCTAACTGTTTAAAAGCCCTAGGTTGGCTTGTTACTATTTCGATGAATTTTGCCCAATACAAACACTTTCTAAGATTAATGTTTTCAAAATGGCTTCGTGCGAGTGACGGCTAGAGGTTTTAGTAATGACTGTCCTTCATTAAACGTTTTAGAATGGCGCTACAGAATCACAAAGATCTGTACGAAATAACAGAAACCACATCGGTTGCATATTACCAACAGCAGCAACAACGAAAATGGATAGCACATGTATCTCGAAGAGACAATAATGACATATACAAGATATTGATATTCGACACTTCAAATAAAATGTTAGTAAATAAATCCTTATCAATAGTGGAAAGAGTGATAACAGCGACTGGACTTGAGATAACTAAATGCCTGAAAAATTGTTTGAAGACAAAGCTTTTATAACTTTCAAATAAAAATAATACTGGCTTTGTGGTCAATGAACGACAAATCATTCCTTAGAGAAATAAGGCTAATTCCAATCATCTTCATATTCAGTTGATTATTAAAAAAAAGAACATCATTTGTTTGCTTACCGTTAAAGACTAACATATCATAAATGATATTTTGGATTAAAATTAGACCATGTGGTTCCATATATAATTATCCAGGAAAGAAAAGGAGCAACCTTTTTTTTTTAAATATGTTAAAGAACTCTCTATATTTTTTAGATGGGGTATTGTAATTATTTACATTATTTATATTATTCAGACTGTTGTCCATATCACAACTTCCATATTTACGAAGTTTCGACCGTTGTACGCTCCAGCCTTCTTCCGGTGACTGGAATTTAGAAATCTACATTTTATTTCATATCATATACTCTCCAGGATTTATGTTCAATTCTACATTAGCCAGGTATTGAGCTCACAACACTTTGGGTCAAGTCACTGAAATGAGCCAACGCTTTTATCCATGGGCCATGTAAATGAACTAAGAATGGAAATTGAAAATTCTCTTATACATGATAGTAAAAGAAAGGATTGATTCTTAGCTATAATAAATTTTGTATAGTAAATACGGAAAGTGAATATAAAATGGGCTACGCTAGAAATAGTTTTGCCAAACAGGACGCTATAAAGCCACATTAACCAGTGTACTCCAAACATATTCTTAAATAGCCTCGTCAGATAGAAACATATATGGATGTCATGCATTGCATAGCGACAAATCCGTTCAGAAATATCTAAACTATATGCAAACGCATTCTCAGATCAAACATTAAATTCACTTATAGCAAATGATCCATGTCGGAATTGGGGAGAAGCGTTCTTCTTCGGGCGTCATGGAATGATGCTAGAATGCCACGAAGTAAAACTGTGCCAAATAGCAGAAATGAAATCACATGAATACTTTTATCAGCAGCAACAAATAAAACGTATAGTATTCTGAAGGGAAAAAATGATATAGCCAAAATGTTGACGTTCCACCCTACTTCAGAGAAGAGATTAGGGAGGAGGCGCGATAACAGTGCACTTAAGAATCCTATTTTTTTGAAGAATCCTTTTAATAGATATATTATTTTTATAATTTCGGCCGAAAGTATATCTCGAATCCTACAATTGATAAATTTGATTGGCCAATAAATACCGAATGTTACAAATGATAAATGACATTAAAATTAACATTAACTGAGGTAGGCAGAATATATTATCGCAATTAATAAGACCACCCCAACGGGAAATTATCTACTGGTCAAAAGAAATTAAAACAAGAGAACATTTTTTTCTCGGCGCTGTATTAATAGGTGAGAGAAAATGTGACACCGAAATCCGAAGCCTCGTTAGAATAGCGATATATGCCTTTCACAAATTAAGTATTAATGGTTAGCAAATTACCATTAGCAACAAAGATCAAGATGAAATTTCTATTAAAACTGAATTACAGTCTTGTAAATGATGCTGACTAATAACATAGATTAACCGTGTGCTTCTGCTGACACATTCTAAGAATACAATGCACACACAATATATTGGTTTTCTGAGCGTTGCTAAGATGTGGAATGAGGCTGAAAGTATAGGGCACCCTCTAAGGATCAGACTCACTATTCATGTAATTGATCTACCGAGACGAGCTTCCTAAGGATTACACCACATCGCAGTGCCTAAAATTGATTTCTAAGCATAGCTTAGATCTGGCACAAGTCCGGAAATGTTGCGCACTCACTGCTAATCGAACACACTACTCAATTCTAATTGATCAAGACAATCGAGACAAACCTGATAAACAGTACACGACGCTGAGAGGCACTTCGATGTTGTGTAATGGTTAGCGAGTTGGTCTCACTAGATCATTTATAAAAGAGTAGTTAGTTCTATCGTTCACTGGGAGCACCATACTTTCTTCTTTATGCTTGGAAAAATCAAGATTGCGCTGCCCGAGATTGCCACGTGGACAGAATATGAGAATAGCGACAGAATCTTAAAGAAAACCGGAAACTTACAATCAGAAATGAAGACATAGATAACTTCAAGTCTCACAATTTATTTTGAAGAGAAGCTAATGAGCGAGACACACACTTAACGTGTTTTTTTCTGAACATATATCAGGACAGGGACATACAGGAAGCGTAACGTGTCTAACGTTATTTCATTATTTACTATATAACCGAGAATTTAGAACGTTCGATTTCTGACCATGAGACCCGGGCTCGAATTGTCGATTTGTCGGGAGGGTGACATCATGATGTTATCGGTCTCTGAAAGAAGCGATCCTAGCGTGCTGCACCATTGGAAAATGCATGAAAACTATACCACGGGTTGACCCAAGCCCTGTGACTGAAATTGGATAGACGGGATACTTTGGGATCCGTTAGACGTTTGTGCTAGCACGAAGTCACAGGTCATCGTGACGGAGGGTTTAGACTGTAGATCACACACGATAATTTGCCCTCTCACAGAAACTGTACCTACGGTCCGCTCGGCATAATTGCAATATAATCCACAGGCGGGATGTGTTGGTGTTGAACAAACACGAATGTGCCTGGGCAGGCGTCCGCAACAGGCATTGGCTAACAGCATTTAGAGTTGGGCATCCTCGGATGCGGGCGGCCAGCTATTATTATATTGACTATATTTTAACTTAGGCAAATCTTCTAATAGCAGATAAATGAAAAGAAATTGTTTCAAGTGATTATTTAAGGTATTTGTATACCCTTATTTATTACTTATGATACTGAGAATGTGAGTATACCATTTCATTAGTTAACATATCATGGACCGGCGACGTTAAAACGAATCATTGTGGAGCCTGAAATAGAATTAAAACAAGAAGCGCACGGCAAAGATTATTTAAGCGTAAACATCTGGAAAAACCTTAAATTAAATTACCAAAGTTGTTCTCTGAAGTGAAAGAATTAATTATTATTTTTTTCTACGTTTTGTTGCTCTTGAGAAAATCTCTTTGATTAACCTATTCAAGGCAGGTGCAGAATTTTAAGATTCTTCTTATAAAAGACGTTTTTATAAAAATGGCAATGTTGTTACTAAGAATGTGATCAAGAAAAACATTTAAACGGGAAAAAAATGCAGCGTCTGAAATAGGTTGCTCTCAAATAACAAATAGATAAAAATCGTGTTCCTTTTGTATATTTAAATAATACACTTGATCTTCCAAAGTTTGAGATATTTTTTTTGGCGTACGATAATGCAGTGATTGATAACTTATGATTTCACTCCACGTGAACGCATAAATATATAGTGTTAATACTCTGAGCATGAATTGAAAATAAATAGAATATCTGACTTTGACCTACACAAATATTGAATGATGCCATCTGTCATAGGTGAAGCTGTATCAATTATTTATGACTTAGTATCATTTTAGAATTTAAAGTTGGTTATTAATTGCTTCTAATTTAGATTTCTGATTTATACATTGCAATCTTTCATATTTTATTTCGAAATTTCACTAGATTTTGTGGAAAAAGTTATTAACGTATAATAGATAATGCAGTCAATGAGATATTTTTAAAAAAATGAAGTTCAATAGGTTTCATCTTTGATATCGATTTTAAGTGACATCGAACATGAATATTAATTTCCCACTTCATTTCCTAATTATGTAAAAAAAATAGTTTTATCCGTTAGAATTCGTTTTAATATAAATGTATAAGGAAGCATTGGGTGCGTTAGTGAATTGTTCCAGTTTGGGGTTTCCAAGTATGAGATCTGGTTCGAGTTTTACTAGTTTATAATATCGGCATAGGAAGAAGGTACTGACGTGTGTCCTTTTTTAGAAATGCCTGACAACCAGACACAAGTCTTGTGAGGGAACTAGGAGTAGCCGAAACCGTAGATAGTTCTCGTACGAAGTCACAAGTCATCATTGCATCTATGTCGGGGACTTTGAGTGTTCTTCAGAGTCTCCCTTGTATCCACACAGTTTTTTCTATTAATTTCCGCTTAGTATATATGCAGTATGAATTACGATTTGGCTTTTACGAGTATTAGAAGCAAAACTAAGGATCACGAACAGGGATCAGCAGCAGGGATTAACTGGCCATCAAACAAAATGGCTTTCTTCGGTAAAGTTAAATCGAAAGAAATAATCTTAGAAAGGGCAAAAAATTCTATTTGAAATTTCTTAATTTTTAATTTTACCGTGAAATAAAAATAGTTTAAAATTAAATTTGATCAACTAAGTTTGTATTTAGAATATACTGTAAGTTTTTTTCAATTTTCATATTCTGTTTGGGTTTCATATGTTATGCCACAATGTTTCCTCTGTTGTGGGGGATGATTAGGTATTTCAATTTTGACTAGGTATTTCAGTTATGACTAGGTATTTCACTTATGACTAGGTCTTTCAATATTTTCTGTGCAAGTTAATTGAAACCTTAGTATTAATTATTATCCTAAATTATAAATATTTTCTTATGATTTTAATACGATCACAGAAGTTTCAAAATGAAATCACCACAAACAAGGATAGAGAATATGTGTTATTTTTTATCTAAAAATTAAAAAAAAATCTTGAAATATATTTTACTCTTCATTTAATATCCAATGTTGGGATGTACTGGTTCTCTGTTTATACCTTGATATAATTCTTTTTCTTCACTTTGAAGTTATTTCTGAAATTACTAAATTATATCCTTGGCGCTGAGTCAGAGTCAGTAATAGCCGGCCGAAGAATTGAACGAACAATTAATCTGGCATCAAAATCACGAAGCAAGACTTCAAAACTCATGACATTTGAGCAGCAATATTTCGTTTAAACATTTTTAAAAATTTAGCGGTCAGTTAATGTCTATTAAGCATTACTGGTAGTACCCAAGACATTTCCCGGCTTTCATGTTTGAATTTTGTAATCTGTTTTTTTCTTTTTCTCACAAAAATGAAGAAATATCTCTGCTAGGTTTTTTTCCGTCTTTCATAGCGATCAACACACAACATCCCATTATTTATAAGGTTTTGGCAAGGGGTTGGTTTGTTAGTTTATTTATTTATTTATTTATTTATTATTCACACTGAAACCAAGTAGCGTTTCTGGTATGAATTTCCGCATTTACACGCAATCAAAACGGAATAATCTAATATTTATGAGGTACTGCTAAGGAAATAATGGACGGAAAAGTTGAATTATTGATCAATATGCTGGGGGTGTTCCTGCTATCGAAAAGCTCTCTTGATTTCTGATACTAATCAGATTATGGATGAAACTAAACAGTATCCTGTCGATCCAACTGCGACTAAAGAATTTACAATTTTATAGGCTCTTCAGCTCAAATGATGTCTACCCAACATCAATAACAGTTTTTTTTTAATCTTGATGTGTAATTTTTTAAATGCCTTTGAAACATTTGAACCATTATTGACGTGACAGTTTAATCTTCTCAACCGCATTTATTTCAAACCCAGAAAAATTAATAGCATCACTACCCATCTATTTTCTCCCGATCTCTACTGACTTTACTAGGAAATGAGCAGCGATGGGTGAAAGCATTTGGAACATTACATAGAATTACAGCAAGTTCAGTTACATACTTGCCGCGTTTTATTCAATATCAGGAGAAATTACCGAAATGGCTTTAAAAACTACGTGTTACACACACACACACGAATATATATATATATTATAATTATTTTAAAAAAATATGATTCCTTCGCTACATAAGAGTTCTCATGTTTCAAAAAAAGTATCAAGCTGTGTTTCATCCTCAAGCGAAATTTTGGGAAGTTTCCCAAAAATTCGCTTGAGGATGAAACATACATTGATGATTTAATTTAATTTAATTTAATTTTAATAATTATATTGAAGTTTTTGGCTCTTGTTTTTGAAACTTGAGAACTCTTATGTAGCGAAGGAATCATATTCTTAAAAAATAATTATAATTTAGGCTCTACTTCTGTATTGAGCAGTGTTTTTTAAAAAAAATACTAAAGAACTTCGGATTATTTACCTAACGTGTTCGTTCCTATTTTTCAATATATTTGCGCGCTCACACGAACGAACACACACACACACACACACACACACACACGCACGCACGCACGCACGCACGCACACACACACACACACACATATGGCTTGAATTTAGTGTATTGGGGCAGTAGATCACTTAAATAAAACAAATGAATGTCTGTTATGTTTGATCATGGGCCGTTCTCAACTTCGAATGGTTGATTTAATTTCGGGTGAAAATAAAGGTAAAAATTGTCCAACATTTGGATATTTTTTTTAATAAGCTGTTTCTTGATCTAAGCTTTCGGCTAAAATGAGCAAATCTTCAGACTGGTTATACGGGCATTTAAACGAAGATATTCACCATCAGAGATGATATTCTGTTATGTTGACATAGAAGATTGCTATGCAACGATAACGGTTGCAGAATAGCAGACGCAGGTCGTGAAATCATGATGCGCTTCTATGGCGTCGTACCACGTGAGAGACCGAAAAATTAACAACAGAACCATAGGTCTAGATGCAATGTAATATTCTGTATATTACCTTTCAGTAACCCTTAACTAATTAATTAATCCCTACCTCCCAATTAAATATTATATTAACTCTACAAATGAAATTATAAAAATTCTTCATGCTCTATAACCAAACAACCAAATAATCGCATCTTTGCATGAACAAAATTTATTTACTAGTATCCCCTTGCATGAAACGATTGACATCATTATCCGTTATGTATACAATCACACTTTTCTTCCACCCATCAATGTTAAACCCACTATTTTTTAAAAAATACTATTAGCATGTACAACACAAATGCATTTTCATGACACCCTAGGTAATATTTATACTCAAATAGAGGGAATTGCGATGGGATTCCTTTAAGCCTTTTTTCTAATTATTTTATGGCACATTTAGAAAATAAAATACTTAATGTCACTAATAAAACCCCTATATATGTAAGTAATAAGGAGTCTCCCCTTTTTACCCAAATAGACTCCCCCAAGGTAAACATATATCCCTACCAGTGAATACCCGGGAAGTCTGTGGTATCAGAGTAGTATCAGAGGAGGTTAGCACAAGAGTCACCGTCACGAGCACCTAGACTCAGTAAGGCGTCATACCGCGATACATCAATACCAAAATTGTATATATTATTGCTAC
>OZ038486.1:57969938-58034938 GCA_964036315.1 Acanthosepion esculentum | reverse complement strand
CCCTATTTTAACATACCCTACCTAAAAGCTCTACTTATCGAAGGCACCTTGATGACGTCATCTTATTTTATCCCCAAGATACACACCTTTTAAACATACCAGCTAAAGTCAATAAGGTTGAACCAGCCATCGAATTCACACACGAATTTGAAACAAATAGCTCTCTACCTTTTATCAATATCCTATTAATACGTAATGATAATAAACTGGAATTTAAAGTTTGCCGAAGACCCAATAACAACAATGAACTTATCAATTTCTATTCTCACCACAACCGAAAAATAATATCTGGAATAAACATAGGATTTTACCTTAGAGCCTTTAGAATATGTAGCCTGAATACATTAGTCTACAAGAGGATTATATCGAGAACCCATTCAAACGTCTACACTACCCATACATTTCATCTTAAAAGCAATAAAACGAGCTCATAAAATTCATAAAACTAACAAAGCAAATATTCCCATGAAAAATTACATAAAATTCATAATCCTTACCTCGAACACTTCAACTAAACTTGCAAATGAATTAGCCATCCCTGACACGATAATTGTTACCCCCACATCCAAGATTATCGGACATATAATCAGGATGAAAAATAAAACAAAGAAACTATTAAAATGTCGGAGTTTATCAAATTAAATATCTACAGTGCAATAACATGTACATTGGAGAGACTTCTTGTGATCTAAATACCCATATACAGGAAGAAAAAAGAGACTTGCGATTACAGACATGCAAACCCTCTTATCTTACAAGGGAACGACATGAGACATGGCTTTAATTATTAAAGACAGAATCCTTTAAAAAGAAAATATTATGAAAACATGTAGCAATATTACCAACTATTAATATACATTTAAAAAATTACATTACATTTTTCTATAGATTATAAATAAACTTTACCTCTTTCTAATACGTAAAAACCAATGAAAATTTATACTAAATACGAGATATACTTTATGTTATGTTCCGTGCTAATAGGAATATATCCTTGACAAACACGGTGGATAGAATAAGTAAATGTTTATTGTAAAATCAAGTACAATAAGATTAAGTTAACAGTTGTGCACAAAGTCGTCGCAAGTCAATCCAGTATTGAGTGCTATTATTGGAAGGTCAGTAGTTCACGCATAAGTCTGAGTCGTACTCAACAGATCCCAGCTAGACTCTGTAGTCTGTTCACTTACAGATGCTTATAGGTTAGTTTCTACTAATGAGAGAGAGAAGTTATTCCATTACATCACTTTAATGAAAAATTATACCAAAAATATCAAATCAACCTGCTGTCTCATTTTACACACTTTAGCGTCCAGAATGTTTTTTTACACATATTTGAATATTATCAATTACTTCATTACACGTGATACGTATCTAACTAATAAGAACTAACCAAACACACCATACCATTTATCTGGATCTCTCTACATTTTATCATTTTTTTATCATTTCTATATTGATCTCTGATGAAACTTTCATAAAGTGAACCGTTAGATTGAGATCTGTTTATTATTGTTCTTTGCCTGATCTGTTTGTAGGAATTCAAAGTTTGTGACAGCTACTAATTTAAGGATTATTATCCCAATGTCACATGGTAAACACGGACAAACCAACAGCGCCATTTTCCCCACCACTGGACATTACCGAAAACCACCAGAAATTGAATCCTCTGGACCATGTCTTCCGTGTGAAATCCCTTGAAACTATCCCCTTTAATGCCCCGTCAGAGAAATTTGAAGCTTCAATGGGCTCGGAAGAACATGATGCTGGACATGAGTCGTGTTCTGTTCACTGGTGAGACAAAAGTGACGCTTGGCGGACCTGAATGTTGAGCAAAGGGTTGGGTTTGTTTCAGAGATGAGCGTTACCAATGATTACAACGCCAACAACAGGGTGGAGGAATTTTGTTGTAGGCTAATATCATTGGAGACAGATTTGTTGGCCCAGTCATGGTGTCTGAAGTCGTTAAAACGTTTGCAGCAGCCTACTGCAATCACCTCAACGTCTTAGATCTAAGGCTAGATGACATAACGCTGTCAATTCTAAGGAATATATTATTCATGAATGACGAATCTCTCTCCCACTCTGCTAGGTTTATTCAAGCATGTCCTTTTCACCTTGTATGTGGTAAAACACATATATATATATATATATATATATATATATATATATTTATATATACACCTTATTTGGTATCTTCGGAACTAGTTCACCTTCCTTATAAAACTATAAAATTTGTATATAATTGTTTATTATAAGTTATCATGTTTCATTTATTTCATAGAATATTGAAACCTATGCCAATAACTGTCTTATCCACGCGACAGTTGACATGCTGGCTTTGAAATAGATTGGATTTGCCTATTTAATGCCATTAATGAGATGTTACACTAGACTTGGTATGTTCGGAACTAGTTCACCATCCTTATAAAACTATAAGATTTATAATTTGTATATAATTGTTTATTATAAGTTATCATGTTTCATTTATTTCATAGAATATTGATATATATATATATTGATATATATATATATATATATATATATATATATATATATATATATATATATATATATATATATGAGTGTGTGTGTGTGTGTGTGTGTGTGTGTGTGTGTGTGTGTAAGCAAATATGTGGATGTAGATCCGACGGTGTGATGAAAATGTGGAAAAGACAAATGCAAAATCCGAATATGTGAGTTTACTGTTTTTTATTTTTTCTATCAACGTCAGACGTTTCGGTCTAATTGACCATCTTCAGGACACGGTTATTGGAGACATATTTATATTAAATTTAAGTTAAATAAAGAGACGATATATACAGGACTAGTCAGAAACAGAAAAACTGAATTTCTAAAGTCAGTGTTCTCTTTCTTGGATCTGGTTACGCTGGCGCCGCGTGAGCGGCGCTGCGAAAATGCGCTGCCAGGAAAGAGATTTTATCTTAAGTGGAAAGGGGGAATTCTATTTAAAACTATAGTTTATCGGTACGTTTGTCAAGCATTAACCTTACTAGGAAAGCTGATATGTTAAAGAACCCCGATCTAGTTTTTACCGTACGGGAAGTGGATATTATGCCTGCCTCGTAGATCTGCCTAAGGTTTTATTATGGATATATTTTAAAATCTTCACAGAGTCAAAATCAAAATTGTGATCAGATTTGGCTAGGTGTACAAATAAAGCACTACTTAAATTACCGATGCGAATATCTCGTTTATGTTCGGAAACACGAGATTTTATGGACCTACCTGTCTCGCCTACATAACACAAGTTGCAGTCTCTGCAATGTATCTGGTAGACGCAACCATCGGATGTAATATGCTGTCTGCTGGTGTTATGTAATATACTGCGAATAGTTTTAGTGGGTAATGTAGTTGTTTTAATTTTTAGCGCGTTTAGATTGTTGGAGATGTGTTCGGTCAAAGGGTTATTCGGTAGATAGATGCGGCCAATATTATTATCAGGGGCAGCTGAAAGTGTGCCTTCCCTGACGTAGATGTAGTAGTATTAGTAGTCGAGGTGTCATTTTGCACTGATGAGCGAATTTTGTGAATTTTCAAAGCTTTATACTTAGCGCTGAGTAATAATTGTCTCGGATACGAAAGGCTTAAGAAGGTATCCTCGATATAATTGAATTCGTCATCTAAATATTTTGCTGAACAGATTCGAAGAGCTCTCAAGTAAAATCCAATAATAACACCTCTCTTAGTCCTAGTATCATTGTGAGAGTAAAAGTGTAAATAGTCGTTTTTGCATGTGGGTTTACGATATACTTTCAATTCTAATTTGTTATTATTTCTAGTAAGTAGTATGTCTAGAAAAGGTAGAGAATTATTCGATTCAAGTTCGTGGGTAAATTTTATATTAGGTTCTACTCTATTCAATCTATCAGTGATTTTGTTTAAATCATGTTTCTGTGGGTAAATGAATAAAATGTCATCGATGTAACGGAAGTAATATGTATCATCAGGGATTATATATTTGAAAGGTCCAGACTCAAGAAATTCTAGAAATATGCATGCTGTGAATCCAGAGAGAGGACTACCCATTGGTAAGCCAAATTTTTGTTTATAATAGATATTATTATACTGGAAGTAACAATGAGATGTGCATAGGGTGCATAATTTGATGCATTTTGAGATGGGGATAGGTAGCTTAAAATCAGTTAGACCGAAACGTCTAACGTTGACAGAAAAAACAAAAAGTAAAATAAAATAAAGTAAACTCACATATTCGGATTTTGCTTTGTCTTTTCCACATTTTCATCATATACATATATATATATATATATATATATATATATATATATATATATATATATATATATATATATATATATATATATATTTATATATATATATATTTATATATTTCTATATTTACCTTATTTGGTATCTTCGGAATTAGGTCACCTTCCTTATAAAACTATATGATTTATAATTTGTATATAATTGTTTATTATAAGTTATCATGTTTCATTTATTTCATAAAATATTGAAATATATATATACATATATATTTATATATATACCTTTATATATATATATATATATATATATATATATATATATATATATATATATATATATATATATATATATATATACATATATATATATATATATTTATATTTATATATATATATTTATATTTATATATATTTATATATATACCTTATTTGGTATCTTCGGAACTAGTTCACCTTCCTTATAAAACTGTAAGATTTATAATTTGTATATAATTGTTTATTATAAGTTGTCATGTTTCATTTATTTCATAGAATATTGAAACCTATGCCAATAACTGTCCTATCCACGCGACAGTTGACATGCTGGCTTTGAAATAGATTGGATTTGCCTATTTAATGCCATTAATGAGATGTTACACTAGACTTGGTATGTTCGGAACTAGTTCACCATCCTTATAAAACTATAAGATTTACAATTTGTATATAATTGTTTATTATAAGTTATCATGTTTCATTGATTTCATAGAATATTGAAATATATATATATATATTTATTTATTTATATATATATACCTTTATATATATATATATATATATATATATATATTATATATATACCTTTATATATATATATATATATTTATATTTACCTTTATATATATATATTTATATTTACCTTTATATATATATATATATATATATGACAGTTAATATGCTAGCTTAAATCCGATTGTAAAAGGTATTTGGCTTCGATCTCCAGCATAACAGCATGACAGTGGTAGAATATAGTAAATAGTCGGTTTAACTTGAAATACCCATGTACGAGTAGATATGACCAATGAATGGTTTCCAATTCCTGATAATAATTCTCGCGCTGACACTGTGGGAAAGGAAAAACAGTATAAGTGGTGTATCACAAATAACGTAATCAATTAGGTTTGTATGAACACAAGGAATTGCAGCTATCAAAGCAGTGTTGCGTCTCTGGAAAAATCACCTGAATGAGTATATTCATTTTCAAGCTGGTTTTGAATTCATGATTTTCTCTTTCCTAGAATAGTAGCTATATCAAGACATGAGACCACAACCTGCCTTAATATTTATATCATAAATGAAGCAATATGGATTCCTTGATTTTTCCAAGACCATTATTGAGACGGTTAGAAAAACGAATCGACCGGAATTTCAACTCGAAACGCCCGTTTCAGTTACCGTGCTGATAAGTGTTACACTATTGGTAAATCCATTAACCTTTATATGAACATGCAAAGCAAACATAACTACTAAATTTTGTAGCATCAGTAACAAAACTACGACGCTGAAGTTTGCGCAGAATAAATTTTATATCTGCAAATCTTCGTCATCTCTGCAGCAAATATCAAAGGATAAACTCATGTGACACTCAAAACTAAGAAGTTCTTCAGCATATAATTTATTGATAAACAGTAAATCTTCTTCAACGAGATTTTACTGGAACACTGGACGTTGAGAGGCAATAAGTTAAAAATTTCTACACCAAATTTAGCACAATCCGAAGATTATCGCTTCACTTCCATTGAGTTAAACTACGTGTTACTCAGAGTTTGTTGAGATTCGTTGGACAAAGCTGAGACATCTTGGAAAGCCGTGAGCTATGTGTTGCCTGCACATTATGACACAATAATACTGCTAACATTCGGCCATAATGACCTATGCACAGCCTGAATCTACTTTCCTTTCAGATCATCTGTCGGCTTTAAGATGCGCCATAGATTTCTTAATTATCTAAGCTTTTATTACATCATCCTGACACGATTTTAAGCTATTATTTACGTAATGACGTTACTGAAAATGACCAGCAGTTTAGCGTCACTTCGGCGATCCTCATAGAGCAACATGGCAAATAATTAAAAGGTTAAAACTTGATATCCATTGTTCCGCTTGCTACAGGTGGGAGGTTAAATTGCTGGCCAGCGATTTCGATCTGGTGCATTTGTTTGTTTCTTTCGTTCTACAGGCGCTTGCTATCTGGTTATTTCTTCTTTTTTTCTTCTATCAGTAATCGGGTTTCTTTCTTTTTCTCTTTCTTTATTTTTTATTCTTTCTTTCTTTCTTTCTTTCTTTCTTTCTTTCAACACTTACTCTTTCGTTCTTTCATTCACTGCTTCGTATCTATTCTCTTTCTCTCTTCTTTTTTTCTTTATTTTATCTTTCATTTTTCCAGTGCTTACTAACTGTTTTTTCTTTCTTTTCTGATTTTTATTCAAGTTCTTAATAACCTTTTTTATTTCTGTTCCTCGTTTTCCTTCTTTCTGTCTTTCTTTATACTTTGCTCTTTCTTTCTTTCAATGCTTAGTATCTGCTTTCTTTCTATCTTCCTTTTATTCTTTCTTTTCTCTTTCTTTTGACAGTGCTTACGAACTGGATTCGTCTTTATTTCGTCTATCTTTACTGAAGTGCTTAATAACTGATTTCTTTCTTTCTGTCTTCCTTTCTTTATGTCTGTCTTTCTTTCAATGCTTAGAATTTGCTCTCTTTCTATCTTCCTTTTTTTTCTTTTTTTTTTCGCTATCTTTCTTCCAGTGCTTCCTGATTTTTTTCTTTCTTTTCTCTTTCTTTCTGAAGAAAAATGAAATAATAAAACTATGCGTGTGTGTTTCAATTTAATCAAAATTTAATGTACAGAGAATGATCAATACGCGTACTAGTTCTAAAATAGGGGATATATCGAGTACACGGGTTCATCTTATTCACGTCGCTTCGCTTCATGTATTGCCTAAATTTACACAATTTGTCTAAAATTCTTCTTTTATTATTAATTTGTAAACTTTTATTTAGCTTCCAAAATCATGGATGTAACAATGAGGAAACAATTCTTATGTTCATTAAAAACAGTGCAGTGATGCATAAGAGGAGAGGAAAGCAAACTCGACACGTATCCCGGATGAGGAAATGTAAGAAGAGTTGTAGGTGCATTAACTGACGGGGTCAAGTCTCGTTCCGCCGTGTCCTACATATATTCAGTAAAAGAGAGGTCTTGCGATTGTATCAGCCTGGGGAATTTGTTGGGTATCTCTTAGAGCGTTTTAAGTAGCGCTGTCATTGTGCTGACGGGGATTAAACGACTGTAGATTGCAGAAGGATTGGCAGTATGACGTTTTGAAAAAAATCTTCTGGAGGTGAGGGACTCTTTTCAAGATTGTCTTAGCGAAAATAAAAGATCTGAGAAAATGCCATCTCATCGGTTTTTCCATTGGTTGGAACTGTGTCTACTTGGCAAATAAATGTCGGATGCTTATGTTGTCCAGGTCTATGTTGCGCGGACGCACACACATAACCATCACTTGAATGATAATAAAACCTGTTCTAACCTCTGAAAACAGCAGAATGACACCCGATGTCGCATAAAATCCGCGTGCAACACACCTAGAAATGAGCATAATTGTGATGTTTGTTTTAATCACGGGTGTCGATAGTCCTTCTGCAAGAAAACGACCCCCAACTGTGTCTGTCTACGACTGTTCTTGGTTTGAAATCGATTCACTTAAATGTGTCGATGTTTGCGAGCCTATATATTGCATTGGCGACAATATATTTGTCAAGAAGTGCAGGAATATTTAATTGAGAACTTTTTCGTTCATCCAAGCACCACCTGTGGATTACGTGCAAAATGGTAACAATTATTTGAACCATCCTGGCTCTCGAAGGCCCATATTCGGATCACTCTCAAATAGCACTAATTGAACAAAAAGAGCTAACGTGTCTCTCATCGGTATGAAAACTGCTTGTACTACCAGCAAATAAATAGCAGCATAGTTTAGTTCTTACAATCAGATGGAGTCGCTGCACTGATCTTTGTCAAAGAGGTTGGAAATATTAATGGAACCAATTAAAATGAATATGTTGTAGCTAACTCAAAAATCATTATTGTACTTCATAGCTTTGCAATTTTCTTTGACATCACTGCCGATCTATTATAAACTCTATCTCTCCCTCACACACAGACACACACACACACACACACACATATATATATATATGTGTATATATATATATATATATATATATATATATATATATATATATATATATATATATATATATGGGGTGTATCAAAAATAATTTGGCAAAATTGGGGGCGGATTCCTCACACAAAAACTATGGCAAATGTCCGTATAAACATATGTCTCCAAATCCATCGATACTTCATTATTCAATTTAAATTGTCTTCTCATATACCCTAGGTTATATTTATCATTAGTGTAAATTTGTGTCTAGTCTGCCGTCAACGTTAAACGTGTGAAGTAGTGTGTTACCTGAGAAGTGTTCCGTTTAATAATGACGGGATATTTATATTATGATCAGGCAGATATAATTTTTACATGTGGCCGATCGAATGGTAATGGGTTTTAGGCATTACGGCTGTATCAGATTGGATTTCTTGACTGAAGGCACCCGAGTCATTCAGACTTTGCTTATGTTTCTCGTCGCGTTCCTGAGACAGGATCTTTGGTACCACAAACTGTATCCGTATTATTTGCACTGTGTCAGGGTCTTTCGCTCTCTGATCACTCAACACGGGAGAAATTTTGCTGTTCGTTTATTGAACAAACTGTCAATCAGTTGTTTGTATCTTCAGTCTTGTGTACAGATCAAGCAACATTTGAAAGAGATGAAATAACAAGTTTGCATAAGCAACTTTTGTTGGCGGATAGGAATACCCATGATGCAATAAAAGCGAGATACCTACATCAGTTTACGACAAATTGGAGGTGACTGGTACGCATATATGTTCCCTAGGCGCGTCTTCCAGGAGCGGTCTACATGGAATTTATTTCAAACAAACGTACAGACCTGCTAGACGATGTACCCGATCTAATACGAAGACGCATGTAGTTCATGTATAATGGGGATCCATTTCATTTCAGTCACATTTTTCGTGATGTACTGCCTGACACCTACCATGAAATATGGATAGGGCGGGGAATAATTCATATATATATATATATATATATATATATATATATATATATATATATATATATATATATATATATATATATATATATGTGTGTGTGTGGGGGGATTTACCAAGAGAAAGATTGTCCAGTTTTTAGATTAAGATTTGATCTTAAAAATGATTAAGGATATCTTAATGGAATTATCCGAGGTATTTCTAACATATTGGAGTCTTATTTGAGCAATAAAATTGTATAATTACTGTTCAAGCTGAACAGAAGAAACGTGATGAAATCGCTCAGAAACGAAAATGCCATATTCATAATTAATAAATCATAACTAAAGAACGGAAGTTCATGGGGGATTTAAATGAAGTTCAAGCCTACATACATACATACATATATATATATATATATATATATATATATATATATATATATATATATATATATATATATATATATATATATATAATTTTCCAGGATCATTTTCCAACTTATTCAAGATGATATTCGCCCAATAACATTTTAAACTTCTGTCCTGTAATACTTACGACAAATGGTGTCAAGATGGCTAAATGTCTCATTTGAAAACTTTGACTAAAGTAACACAATTTATTTGACGTATTTCTTTTAGATATTAAACATTTTGTGGTATGAATAATTATGCTGTCACAGGAGTTGGGCAATTTTGATGTAACATCCAGATACATACAGACATACATACACACATGCATAAATATATATATTTATATATTATATATATATATATATATATATATATATATATATATATATATATATATATATATATAGGGTGCGATTGATAAATTACGCAAAAATGAAAATAACATTGACATCTCATTTTAAAAGATATATATTTGCCATTATTATAGAAACATGTCTTAAACATACTAAAGAGCCCACTTATTAAATAAAATCCCCATTGGATTCAACTACGGCCTCTAGACGAGTTCAAAATCTTCGGCTACTCTTCTGAAATTTTTCGTTGTTTAAGTTCGTGAATGTTGCCATAATCCTTGTGTTTAGATCATCTTTGTTCTTACAGGGAGTCATATTCATCCCTCCCTCAACTGTGTCCCACACATAATAATCAAGGGGTTACATACCTGGGTGTAAAGTGGTCAGATTTTGAAATTGAGAAAGTGATCGCAGGAAATTGTCTGCCAGCCATAAGTGGGTCCTCCTGTTTTTTGGCATTCTGTAGAATCTTCCTCTAGCAGCAACATTGTTGACCAAGGACAGTACTACCTCGTGAAGGTACTTGATGTAGGCCCTCATATTGAGCTTGAAACCCTCTGTGTGTGAAGATGAATGGTAGCATAACGACGCCATTACTACTGATCACTCGAACCACCTTCCTAAACACCATTACACTCATCTAACTCTTTCCGACTTCTATACACTGTCCTCAGATTGACATCCAAACACTCTGAAATGTTCGTATTAGAGTTTCTTGCGATGATTCCAATTAGTGCAACATGCCGTTTCCAGATTTCCTGCCGAGTGAAAGGTGTCATGTTTCTTCACAAACGCTGCCCAACAGAGCCCACTATACTGTGTAATTGGCAAAATCAAAAACAAACGACGCGCATTCGCGATATTAAAAATAAAAATTACGACAACTTACCTATCGCACCCTGTACATATGTATACATAGTTTGCCTTTCAGTTCATATTATGTATTTTATATTAAGAAGGCAAGGAATTTGAAGATGAAATACGCTGTGCTAATGTTAGTTTTAGCCGACAACAGAAGACTCTACCATACCAAAACAATAACCTGAAAATCCAATTCATATTCTTAAAGAGCCTTGCCAGATGTAGACATTCATATAAATATCAGCCTCGTTCAGAAATATCGAAGCATTTAGCTATGCACAAACGTTTTCTCGGATCAATGATTAAAATGGATTCTGTGTTTTAAAGAAGAAAACAATTTATCAAAACCTTAAAGAAAAAAAAATTACATGATAACAGAATGTATTTTAAACTTTGATCAATAGCAAAAACTGGAACTGATAGGACATGTACCACGAAAAGAAAATAATGACGTAACCAAGATGTTGATTTTGCACCCGAGTTTAAACAAAAGGTTTGTAAGGAAAGACCCTTCATTGCGAGAATCGACTTGAGAAACACTTTGACTCAGAAAAAACTTATTTCAAGAGAAAGACGATTAAATTCAAGCCGCCTTAATGCCCACCGTTCAGTCATTTAATCTAAAATGTTTTCTCATATGTAAGCATGTAACTTCAGCATTACTATTAAAAATGAGTGATATTGATAACCAGCCATGTCTTTATTGTTCAAACTGAGCACAACATAAAACTTTACATATACATATCTCGAAAATATATAGGTTATAGAAATATACATTTGAGTTTAATTATATCCATAATACTTGAATATATATGATTATTTATGTGTTTGATTTCGTTCAAGTAACTTGGAAAGATATGAATCTCTACCACAAACCGGAGTTAATAATACAGCAGGCTAGACCCTCTATCATTGAATAGGAATTAGCCTTAGAGTAGAAAAACCTGAAAATCGATGGATCCCGTTTAACTATTTTGCCCAAGAGACGCCACTGCTGCAATGGTACAATACATGTTGTAGCCTACGACCTACATGATTCTTGACGTTATGATTAATGTAATTATTAATACGGGTCCTTTAAACTTTTATAACTGTTTTCAGTATTTTGCAAATTGATTTAATTCACTTTATTTTTCCATTTACTATTTCTAACATTAATTTCAGTACATTTTTATGGGAGAGGGTTACAGAAATGTTTAATTATTTTGGTATTGTAATCCATTCTCATGCACATCTGAATTTATAATGGTGTTTTCTATTAGATTGTTTTCTCTGGTGAAGCATAGGGCTTTCTATTAATTAGTTGGCTTTGAAAATTATTGTCAAGAGAGGCAATAGCAGGATTTGTGAAGCAGCATTGTTTTGCTTTGATATATTCTGCAGATTAGAGATTGTTGGTTTTGAACAATACTCGTCAAAAGTGTTCTCCAAGAACTGACAATAAATCTTTTCATTTATCTTTGTATATTAACATTAAAGAGAATTATAATTCTACATCAACACATTACTCATCTCTCCTTGTTTGGCTTTTACGTCGTGTTGATCCATATTTCCTCATGAAGATTCCAACCTCTAGCCTAGCCATCATATCAAATATAGCTCTATACTCATCGAGAATGGTTAATTCTCAACCAATATACACTTATCGATTTGAGATATTTATTCTTGTGTTTTAATTTGACTGCTTCTGGCTATTTCATCTCTGTTCTTACCAGATGATTACTTGCTGGCCAATATCCGTTTCTTGATGATTATCATTTTAATTTTCTCAAGATGTCTATGGCATTCTTAAATGTGTTTGCCAATATTTACAATTCCCGATGATTGTGTTCTCAATTTTTCTCATGATCCAAGGCAAACTTTACATGTCTGAATTAAGAAATAAATACAATTACAACGTAAATAAATATTACTATGTACAATATGTTTTTTCATAACTAACTAATTATCTTTTATGGAGGTACGGTGGAGTAACAGATAGCGACTCAGATTGGGGAATCGGAGAGCCGAGATCGAATTCCAGTTAAATCCATTACATTCACTTACATGCTAATACACTTGGGAAAGGTGTGAATCCTCTTCTTCTCCCCCAGCTATGGGTAAAGAGCAGGACAGGCCGGGTGGCAATTGATATAGCGCAAAAAGAGCAAACTACTGCGGGAAAATATCTGCCTCGTCAGTCATGTATCGAAAGATACATGATCGCTTAAGTGTGTATCACGTATGGCATATAACTAAGTGACTGAACTAATTATTTGAAATAATTCTAATAAATTTGATATTCTAAACAGAAATGCATATGAGAACATTCTAACAACATTTTTGGATAATACCACTTTACCTATGAAACCTTTGATTTACAGGATGAATTTGTATATAAATATATACATTTACACACGCATTTCGTGAGAGCATCTCGATGTTACTCGTCTTTTACATTAGGCCATATCACGCTGAAACAGATTTTCTCGTCCGATCACTAAGGTGAAGCAACGGTGATCCTGATTAGCACCGAGAGGGGTGACCACTTAGAAACTAGGATATTCATGGGTGTTACTGTTAACAGGTCAGAATAATAAAAAAAATCAGACAGCGTACTTTTGCTATGTTGGGAGTAACAAATTATCTTTGTGAAGTATATTAGATAAACGAAGAGGCGTGCTTATTTAAGGAAAATCTTCCTTAGTTAAATATCGGAAAGTCTTTACCGAATCAGTGGCTACAGGCATTACTAGGAGACGTTATTGTATTATTAGTACACCTATTGTTACTTGAGAGATAATAATAGTTACAGAAAGTGATTTCTCTTCGACAAGTAATAAGATTTCATGAATATATGGAACTAATTTGAAAACATAACTGGAATTAAATTAAAAATATAACACAAGAACCGGCGGGTAAATAGAAGAGATTTACGATCTTTGTTATAAAATGATATAATGATGTATCGTAAAAGAGTGTAAACTAAAGCTAAACCATTTACAGAAAAATGACTATTATTGTACGTGTGGAAATAGCCTTATAATAGGCACTCGCTCGCATCCGAGAATCGGCATCTTCATCTTTTCTCTTTATTCCCTTCTCCTCCTCTGGTGCCTGTGAAGCTTCAGCCTGTTCAGAGTCGTGAGCAAGTATCACTGAGGAGTGTGGGTAGTGCGTCGTTTGGGCGATCTCAGTCCTCCTGACAACACGTCGCAAATAATTTTCATATCGACGAATGGGTTCGAAAGTCTCGGCCCGCCCTCGGATGGTCCTGCACCAAGAAGGCCGATTTGCAGGAATAGTTTCCCAGGCAACGTGGTCGATGTTGGCCTGCGTCAGGGATGACTTCAACTGATCCTTGAAGCGGCCTTGTAGCCTCTTGCTGCTGGCGAGGTCTCTAAACATGATGCTACATGGGTGTCAAGTAGGATACATTCTAGATACGTGATCTGCCTAGCGGAGGTGATGTTGAAAAGGAAACAGATTATGGCGAGGGTAATAGAAATATTAGCCATTTTCTTATAAGGTGATAGACGGCATTTATTGAATGAACAGTTAAAGTGACTGATAGTTGAAATTTATAGAATCTTTCTCTTAAAACAATATTTGTAGCAACATACATTTCTCAAGACCACTAATTTTTATCATAATTTACATAGTGGGGAAATTCAACTTTTTTTATATCACTGTTTTTTTTTTGTTCTTTTATTTACTTTTCCTATCCATTTAAATTATTTTGATTGAATGTTATCTCGTGATGTTGTTTCTTTTAATTTGTACATTAATCTATGATTCTGTAGCACTAGTCGACAAGTCTTGAAAAGAATATTTATCTCTAAGAACTACATGCTTCATTCATGCGAATACGTTTTTAAACACTGTTCTGAGAAGCGATTGTAAACAGCTCACAGTTTAGATATTTTTGAGCGATTTTGGCGCCATACATGGTACACTAATGCGTATTATTCTGACGAGGCTATTTAACGAAAAGACTTGAGATTTTTGTTAATAAGTTGGTGTTGGAGCAAAAGGATTTTTGAGTGAAATTGAAGCATAATTTTAAAGAGGAAAATTCGCTAAAATTGCAGTCATAGAAACCAGGCTCTTCAATAATGAAATTTGCTAAACAAAATCTCGACGCGATGTTATGAGGGCATATTAGGCACTGATTGGTTGCAAAACCAAAAATTAGCCTTATACATGTGGGCCATACTTCATTCATTACCGAAATTGAAGTGGTCATTGAAATTTTGGTTATCTCCTTTTATGTAAAAAAAAAAAAAAAATCAAGTAGTTGAAAACACCGCTGGGCAATAACTGCTTCCTAAAAGTCTTTTTCTTGAAAGCTCAGGATTTCTTTGAATTTAAATTTTTAACGCTGTTCTCAACTTAATAGCAAGCTATCCGTAATCATCAAATATTTCATCATAGACGGTATAAGTAGCGATAAAATTATTGCTACAGACGCAATAGTATATTAGTTGCATTAAAATCGCAGAAAAGCAGTGAACAATTAGGCGATATGGTACAGTGTTCTTCATGAAACCAGCTCTTAAGAAATTATATGTTTTATTTTTCAGTACTTTGGCTAGAAACAGGTTATCAGCAACCATTATTCTAATGCACATAATAACATTAACTTTATAATGGTCTAGGTCAGATGGTAGCAGTATAAATAGGTGATAAAGCTGTACCCCATTTTAAATGATGATGCAACGGCTTTGTTTGAATTTAGGCTTCGAAATTTAGTTTTCTTACTTACTTTCCAAACCTTACACGTGTTACTTGTAGGAAGTAACTTAGTCCCTTATGTCAAATGTATATTATATTGTACACCTTATTTTAGACCGGCAGCGTCTCTTTCTCAGTATAGCGATTACGGCAGTAATCACTTCAATGTTGTGTACAGGCTAGCAAGCTTATCTTGATAGATCAATTGCGACTGAGTAGTGAGTGCGATCCTCACTGGGTGCCTTAAAATTTCGCTTTCCTGCTGCCTTTAAGACTCATTTAGAAAATCACCGTAACGTTTACAGCTGTATAACAGACACCTTTGTATCTCTTCCTAAAAAAAATAGTAATTCCTATTTCAACAGGTCGCTTCCCAGACAAGGATTTCGGATATTGCATGAGCGAAGTTGGAAAAATTGATAATAAAGAATTATAGAAGCAAAGCTAAAGAAATATACTCTGACGGTAATCGAGACATGATAGTATTTTTATTTAACACACACACACACACACACAAATTAAGAGTACCACTTCAATAACATACAGATACGTTACCCATTTCCTATAAACCCTGTAAACGTTGTTTGGTGTTCAAACTAAATAACTCATTTTTTCAGTCCCCAAGTTGCATGTTCTTTCTTAAAGATAACAATCACTTTGCGTTGAAAATTTGATAACTACGGCATTCTGGAACGACAAATGGTTAAAAAATTATATGTTAGATAATTTTTTTAGTTCATTTATTTAGTAAAATATATAGTTAATTTTATATATATATATATATATATATATATATATATATATATATATATATATATATATATATATATTAGTTAATTTGTTTTCATCATATAATAAATCTAACATTTCCAGTTATTTGTAGGACACCGTGTATATCCATTTCGGTGATGCGAGACCATGGTTTTCTCTAACATTTTATTTATTTTTGTATTAATTACCTTTTTAACACTTAGCTTCCATCTCTGTCCCTGTTCTTTCATCTACTCACGCAAATTTACGTTATTCGTTCTTTTATTTATTGCTAGTGCGCAAATTTGTAGTTCCACTTTGTTCCTTATCTTTCTCGGATGTTGTGAATCATTTTTTTTTCTATTTATTTAAGAATAAGCATCATTTTAGTTCATATTTAATTTAAAACTTCCACATTACCCGTATGTTCTGTCCATAATATTCTTAGCATCAGCCTATTGAATCACATCTCCGATCTATTTATTCTACCGATACGTGATTGTCCATCATTCCCTCCTATATATATATATAGTTAATTATATATATATATATATATATATATATATATATATATATATATATATATATATATATAACTTTATAGCATTTGGATGACAACTTTTACTATGTTTCCGTCGTTTGTTAGTTTACAACCTAAGATTGAAGGGCAGGGCTGATTTTAACCTCCCGCCATTAATCACGTCTCGCATTGACTCATTCACTAGAATCTAGGCATTCTGTCTTCTCATATTTAATATTTAATTTCTACATTTCGCTTTCCTTTGCTAGCTAATTTAAGAGTTTTTCTGTTCGCCTTCTGTATAGCCTATCAATACAATGACATTCTCGTATCTTATGTTGTTAAGATAATATTCAGCGATGATAAATTTTATTTAGGCTATGTCGTTCTCCTAGCATAATCGCGCTTACATCTTTGTGCATATCTGCTAGTCATGAGATGGTAATTTACATTAGAAATGAGGACTATGTCTCTTAATAACACTAATAAAAAGTAATTGTTACGTAATTAGAAAAGAATATCGCAAATATACATACATACATATATTTATATATATATATATATGTCTGTGTGTGTGAGCGTGTGTATCTTATATTTGGGATATTTATATGTATATATGAATTATTTTCAGATAGAGTAAAAGAATAAAATGTTTAATAAGACGAGAAGAAAAACTATTCTTAGCCGACGCGTTTCGCGTTTCGTCCTATGAGGGATTTTATCAAGGCAAATCTAGGAATTATTTTCTTTCGCCTGTTTATATACAAGAGCATGGACTTCACCGGTATATCAAGGCTTTTAAATTTCATGTGGATGGAAGGACAGCACAAAACAATTCGAGGACACAATGTTCCATAATTCAAAATCAGGTGACACAAAAGTATGCGAGTAATATGCAATTTTTTTTTTATAAGTGACAATTGTTTAGATTCTGATCAGATTGTTATGGTTTGGGATGCGAGTGTGTACTGTACATATTTAACCATATCTTTTGATTCTTTTTAATATTTTTGTGGTTGTGTATGTTGACTTTGGAAAGTAGTAATTCTTTCGAGAAGGGTGCGATTAGAAAGAAAACGGAGCGTAGATTTGTATATTGATAAAATTTGATAGAGGCAGTCTTGAGCAATTTCTTTCTGTGTAAATTATTTTCTCTTTTGATAACTCTGGCATTCTTTATATCAAAATTGTGTTTGAATTTATTTTTGTCTATGACTACCGCATTTGATATATTGTTATGTAAAATAGCTCCTTTGTTTATATATATATATATATATATATATATATATATATATATATATATATATATATATATATATATATATAAACATATCATATATATATATATACATGTATATATATATATATATATATAAATATATATATATATATATATATATATATATATATATACACACATGTATATATATATGATATGTTTAACGTTCTTTTTATAGATACAAGTATTTAAGCAAATGCTCTGTTTTATAATAAACAGTATTACATAACATTTACCAGCCTGAATGTCCGAGAGATTTTCATAGAAAACTTTCGTTCTCCGACAGGAATCGAACCTGTATCCTATACGGAACCGTCATTTTGCGTGTCGTGCCTTAACCGTTCGGCCACAGAGAAGCGTTCGGTTAGCAAGGTCGATTTTACTATCTTTAAACTTAAATCTTCCATGAATCTCTTCTATTCATATCTGCTCTAGCGTATCAATTGTAAACAAATGACGTCATATATTTTTGAATTGGACAGAGTCCGACAATTTATTTAAATACATTTATGATATGTTTAACGTTCTTTTTATAGATACAAGTATACATTTATGATATGTTTAACGTTCTTTTTATAGATACAAGTATCTATAAAAAGAACGTTAAACATATCATAAATGTCTTTAAATATATTGTCGGACTTTGTCCAATTCATATATATATATATATATATATATATATATATATATATATATATATATATTACTACCCAAATTACCACGCCTTGCTAAGTGTCACACATATATTTGTAAGAAAATGATAATTGATTTTATATTCTGTGAAGAAAAATGATGCATTTCAATATTACTCAATGATCTTGCCGATGTGACCTCCATCTTCTAGATTTCTCCTTCCGTATTTTGGATAGCAGTCATTCTCCTGTTCAAATTTAATTTAAATTAAAGGGAAAATCTGTGGGGCGGGGTTAAAACAGCTTGATCTAACATCTTTGATACTTATTTAATAAAATACTAGATTGTAATAATAGATGAGCAGAATAAAATATTGATATGAGATTTAAATTATCGCAACAAATATATATTCTAATGTTCTACCCACTGATTGATGATTGCTTGCTCAGTTTGACATCCATATTGTCTCATTTTGATCTTGCCGCTTTGACCCCCATCTACTAGGCTTTCTCCTTCTATATTTTGGATAGGAGTCATTCCTTTGTTCAAATTCCAATTTAATTTAAATCAAAGGGAAAGAAATTCAGGGGGGCTGCCCCCTGGGTTCCCCCTTGATCACAACGAAATATATTTTATCCAAGTACAGTGGGTGATGTAGTTTCAGAATATATATAGATATGGGGGTCTCTCTCCCAAACTCTAGGAGGAGTTCGATAAAAACTAATAAACAGACAGGCTTTATATATATACTAGCATCATGGCCCGGCGTTGCCCGTGCTTGATTAAAAAATCGGACGACTCATACAGTAATCGCTACCACTTGACTTAAAATATTTTTGTCTTTCCTTGCCTTTAAAGGAGTGCCCTTTTCCGTGCTGATGTTGCTACCTGCCTTACTTCTTCTCAAACTCCGAATTTTTTCTAAGCTCTATACTAAACATTAAATCTGTTACGAAAAAAAAACTAAACAAAATGAACACAAAAAGAACAGCTTTAAGAAAAAGACTCGTAACTGGAAAAAAACGAATGAAAAAAGAATGTGATCAACAATAACTTTTTCACACCGAACACAGTTCTGCGGGATCAGAATCAATGTTGAGTTTACGCAAGCGAATGAGCCAATTGGAGTAAAGTGCCCAGCATATTTAAATTTTTCCCACTTGTGACGAATGCAGCTATCGGTTTTTTTGTATGCTATCATGCTAGTTAATATTCGTGTCAGTCAGCTGTTGGCTCTCACGCTGGCCAATAGAATCTTCCTGCCTATTCGTGGCAGCCAGCTATAGGCTCTCACTCTAGCCAGTAGAAAATGGCCGCAAACTACATGAAAACTGCTGTAGAAGCATGACAAAATCGATTATTTCCACTATTGATGGGAGTTGGGAAATGCAAATACGGTCTTGTTCTTCTAGCTAAGTTGGAGAATGTGCATGTAAATTTTGGTGCAAATCCGTCGAAAATTGCAGCCGTGCATTCGTTACACACACACACACACACACACACACACACACACACACACACACACACACACACACACACACACATCCTGCCTTTTATAGATAGAGATATAATATTTGTTACGATTCAGTGATGCGAATTATACTGTTTTATACTGCATAAAAATAATTATCATTTCACTTTTTTGAATTCAATGAGGAAAAAGCCTGATATATATCATCCATGTACCAAAAGTCAGCATTGTATAAGTGAAATTTTCCTATTATATCAGAATACACATTGCACTCAATTTCACACCAGACCATCAAAAGTAGTGCGGGGCATGGTTGATCGAGGGTTACTTCCGGTCGTGAATGCAGAAGTTCATGACCGAATATCTGCATCCATCCGAACTTGCTAGGGTGAGAACGATTATGTTGAACATTTGATTACAGAAGCAGCACCCACAGGCAGTCTCGGTCAGTCTCTCACACACTGCAGTCGGATAGTTTAAGGTACGCCTTCCGGGCAACGATAGAGACGGCCTACCATAGACTAGCCGAGAGTAACTGACGATATATTGGTGTGATTAAAATATTAATAAATGTAGATTCACGCCTCGTGTTATCATATAACCGTGGCACTCGCTTCATTGTAAACCAACTACAATAATAACATTGTAATAATTATTATTTGATTACATTTAGTGCAGTAAAACAATGTTTGACACAATCATTACACAGGCTGGTAAATTACGAACGATTGTATTTTACAGCATCCTCCGAGCATATGGAAAAACCTAAGGGAGAAGCAAGGGAGTCACTGAAAGATAAAAAAGACATAACGAATCCACATATGATAGGGTTTGATTTGGCAAATCATTTATTATTATCGTATGAGTTTTGCATAAGCAGAATGAAGTTAAACGCTTTCATATTAACTTCAGAGAAATATGTGTAAAATAGCCAGTGACATTTTCAGAATTAAATTGAAGCATTTTGTTCGGTAATTAAAAATGCGTGAGTGATCATTTCATAAAACTCGTACGGAATCACCAGTGTTGCACAGTCTCATAAAATGTGAATTGACTGCATGTCCAACATTACAAGGCAAATTAGTTGTATTTGCTACCATATATTCCTTTTATGGTTTCCTCGTTGGTTCTTTCCTGAAATATTGTTTGGCGGTTTTGATTGGAGATTCTATTCAACTACGTAGGTGGCAAACGAAAGAATAAGAGAAATTTCGGTCCCCGAAAGATCAGATTTCTCGTTACCACGTCTTCATTCTACTAATAGTTTGGGGTCCCCTGCACAGATAGGCGGTAACTGATAAAACGGGGGCGATTAAATATATGCATAACATTTGTGGAAAATGAAGCTTCTCTTGCGAAAGAGCTGAATAATTAATCGAAAATAAATAATAAATAAGAATATGGGTTTGGTTTCCGAAGTGGTAAGGCTCGGCTCAAAAGATTGGGAAATTGTAGATTCTCTTTCGGACTTATAGTGTAATACACAAATCGCGAGAAAATGATTAATGCGACTCCGATTTGAATTAGGTATTAGTTTATTTGAGTCTGTTAATGTTCCCGTTTTAAAAAAGGAAAAAAAATGCCAGAGGAGTTGGAGAAATGTCCGCGTCACGAATTTGACGAAATGAAAAATATCAGGTATTTAATGCATTTTTCAGTCAATCTAAAACGTTTAATTTGCATTATTACTAAAGTTATAGGCTCCAGATTTATTGGTCTGAGTTGAAAAGTTATCAGCTATGCTAAGAATCGATTATTAAAAGAAAAAAATATTTGCTAATTTGGATATGATTTTGGATGCGGGTTTGGCCGAGAATAGTTGCAGCGCTGCAGGGTGTTGAAGATATATGCACATATAAAGAGAGATCGATATGAAACTACTGAGAACGATAGATAGAGAGATGTTAAGTTATAGAGAGATAGATAAAAATTAACTGACATCCACACACACACATATATATATACATACAATACACACACACACACACACGCATATATATATATATATATATATATATATGTATATGTATATAATTTAGGAGATCAGCCGATTAAGTTAACTTGTTTTCAACCTTTCGGTATCTTCAGGCGATTCCGTATAATTGATTTACTAACGCTCTATTTTTAAAAAATAATTTACTCTTTAATATTTAAAAATAAATAAATTAACGCACTACGTGACGTGTGATAGAAGGGGATGAGGTGGAGAAAAGCGAAGGTATTGGAAATATATCGGTGGCGGGTAAATGAAATGTACATACTTGCTTTTCATCCTGGTTCAAACGAACTGAAAAGGAACTTCTGAATAAGTTTGGGCTCAAACGTTTTGTATAAATCTAAAATGATATGACATTTGTACAAAAGTTATTATCAAAAGGGCTCTTATCAATGTAAATATAAAGACATATATTTATATATTTACATGTAGCATTACCCAAACCAAAATAATATGAATAAATATTATATCTTCAATATATAACAACATAACTATACTGGTATGACATTATTTTTCTGTTATATTTACGCTTCCACATCTGTATTTTTATGTCTCCTCATTATTCTTTACAATAATATTCTCTCAAACTTATTTCTCGCTCTGTTTTCTATCTATCTATCTATCTATCTATCTATCTATCTATCTATTTTGGACTCGCTCGCGGACGACAAATGAAGGCTGAGTAAAATAAAACGGTGCTCAACTTTTATGGACACGAATGTGTCTCCCGATGCCTGCAGGTATTTTGAAAATTTTTAGGCAGAGTGGTTGATGATCAATTATTACATGTTTCCACGAGTGAACAGCAAGGTCCGCTTTACTGCGTGTGACAAATCCACAGTGGAAAGTAAGGCTATCATTAAGAGGAAAATCATGCTGTCAGCGGGATTTGATATTTGCACGTATTTAATCCAGATATTCAAGTCGGACTTGCTGAAACCTTTGTATAGATAAGAAGGTCAGGCACCAGCTAATTCACGCCGGGGTTTGTTTTCCCAGGAAGAAAAGAGTATTATACGTCGCTTCAGATTGACGTTGTTTGTCTTTAAAACGCAAGAGTGGCCTTCAAACTAACATGTATTTCTAAATGCCTTCCAAAGTGGAGAATCTTTGGAAGTCTGCTATCGCTTATTAGAGAAAGATGTCGTGTACAGCTGAGTTCAAGATTCATTAGGATGGCTTCAATACATGTCATGTTGCATTAAGTCAGAAAATCACTGTTACTAATGCGATCATTCAGTTTTCTGTTGCAGATGATACGTAGTCTACGCATCTGTAAGGCATCAAGTAGATTGATGTGTTGTCTGTACAGATTCCGATATTCTGCACCATAGTGTAAACATATCAGTACTACTGATTTGTACACATCAATTTTCATTTTACAAAGTCTTCCAGCTAGTGGCTAGTCTATCACCAAATTTTAAAGTGTCTGTTAGTGAGTTAACTGGTCCATTTAACAATCACAGGTATTCATATAGTGAGTAGGTAGATACGATTTTTACATCCTGCTGCGTGAATGGTAATGGAAGCGAAGCTGCACGGCTGTATACGAATGCATTTCCAGATCAAATGCAGCATACTAATTCAACTTCTCATGCTGTTTGTTGTCGCGTTACTGGGACAGGTTTCGTAGCACTACAAATTATGGTTGGAGTAAAAACGAGATCCGCTCGTACGTTTGATCACGAAGAAAACGTACTACAAGCTGTGGGAGAAGATACAGATATTAGCACCCGTCAAGTTGTCCAAGCATGTCGTACATAGAGCACAGCATGTAGGATGCCTAAGAATTAATGAAAAATGTGCAAGATCCTTCGCCCTATGATCACTAAATACAAGAGAACTTTTACCGATGGTATAGTGAACAAACTATCAATCAGAATTTTGTTTCTTCAGTCTTATTTACGAATGGGGGCAACATTTGGGAGAGATAGAATTACAAATATATCAACCAACATTTGTGGGCTGATCGGAATCCACGTGGTATAATAGAGGCTAGACTCAACCATCTGTTTACGATTAATGCGTTGGCTGGAATTGGAAATAACTGTCTGGTAGGTACATATGTTCATCCAGAACCTCTTTCATGCTTCCTGGCCTGATATAGGATGTTCCCCTGCTAATATGGTTATTGCATGTTGGGACTCCAGCAGATTTAATCACACCGTTCGCGATGCACTGTCTAACATAAAAGATGGTTAGGTAGGGGAGAATCGGTTCTATTGCCTGCACATTCCTCCGGCCTCAATCCTTGGATATTTATTTGTGGGTGCGCCGAAAACAATTAATTTATGCAGCAGACATTAATATTGCAGAGATGCTTCATCAACAGGGTATGTGG
Source organism: Acanthosepion esculentum (assembly GCA_964036315.1). NCBI lineage: Eukaryota > Metazoa > Mollusca > Cephalopoda > Sepiida > Sepiidae > Acanthosepion > Acanthosepion esculentum. The sequence goes on along the minus strand of OZ038486.1, from coordinate 58,010,206 downwards.
GTCTGCGAAGCCATTCGACACAATGTCAGATTATTTACACAGAGATTCGTCTACCTCGCATTATATATATATATATATATATATATATATATATATATATATATATATATATATATATATATATCAAGTATGTGGTGCAGTTCAATTTACATTACAATGAATCATGCATACAGAAAACAGATATAGAAGCTAATGATAAAATGGCGAGAATACATCTTCGCAAACAATTTACTAAGAGACATTAACCCCGAACCTGTAAATGAATGCTTTGATCCCTGTTTATATATTTCAGTTGAATAAGGTATTTTTTATATATTTACGAGATTTCATCTGTTCCTACAGTTTTCTGTATGAATGATTCATTGTAATATATATATATATATATATATATATATATATATATATATATATATATATATATATATATATATATTCGTGCTTTTATTAAAGAATATATGTATTTATTTTCATTTACCTGCCCGAATATTCGAGTTTCTTATTAAATCCTAATGTGATTTCCAACATAATTCGATCATGCATCACCCTTGGAAAGGAAAACTGTCCTTAAATCCGAGGTGCTTTTAGTCCATCTCAGCTACGCCGTGTTACCACTATTAGACAGAGTTAAATCGTACCTTGTGAACGCAGCACTTTCTCATACTCACGGAACATTGATAACTGTCAGTTTCTTATCCTAATATAAAATAACAATTTCTAATGAAGTGTCGGATGTTTTTTTTTATTTATTAATCCGACAGTTTTGTATTAAATAAACATTACTTTTTTACTTGATACACATATTTCAGTAGACACACCGTTGGTTTATTAAACAGAATATTTATTCATTTTCGTCTACCAGCCTGAATATTTGTGAAAGTTTATTAAACTAAAATATACTCTCTCTGTCAGGTGTAGAAATTGTGTCACTCTCTTCAGTGTAACCGTCATTATATCCGATGTGCATTTAGATCGTCTCAGCTATGGCATATAAGGATTTAACTTCGCTTGATTTAACCTAGTATACATTCCTTTTTAAAATAATATATATATTATACACATACATACATACATACATACATATATATATTATACACACACATACATACATACATACATACATATATATATATATATGTATGTATGTATGTATGTATGTATGTATGTATGTGAAGAAAGATAGATTTAAGGTCTGCTATATTTATGGAATAAAGTGCCCAAAATCAGAGATAGAGCATATGTAAATTTAAATAAAAAAGTGAACATTGAAGTCAACACACGGAGGCGATAGGCTGTTTCATGCTGGACGTAATCGTCAGGCGGTCTGACGATTGCGTCCAGCATGAAACAACCGGTCGCCTCTCAGTGTTGATTTCCATGTTCACTTTCATATATATATATATATATATATATATATATATATATATATATATATATATATATGTATGTATGTATGTGTGTGTGTGTGCGTGCGTGTGTGTGTGTGTATGTGTGTGTATATATATATATATATATATATATATATATATATATATATATATATATATATATATATATGCGTGTGTGTGTATGTGTAAAATAGATAGGTCACTGAATCAAACAACGACAATTGAAAGGGTACTAATAGAATCTGTATGAAAAACTTATTAATATTAATTATTAAACATGTGAGAGAAATGAGGTACGGAAAATGTTTTTGACCGCGGAATTTTCGGGCACGCCTGTGTTTTTCATCAAAGGACAAAGAAATAAACAGAAAAATAGGAATTACTCACCAACAGATGTTTTTGTAGACGGCGAATTTTCTGGTGGAAATCATATTATTAGCAAAAACCCGATCTCTCTCTGATTCCTTGGTATATATATTTATACATAGTCCGCCCAATTATCTATTCACATGTCAAAAAAAAAAATACTTTCATAGTGTATTAATATTGCGATAACACTCTTTACTGTAGTATTTTTATCGACAGATAGTAGCATGAGCCAGTCCTAAATGTTATTGTGCATCGCACTGGCGGACCTTGGACAAGAAATGTGCATCAATCCGGCTGAAGCTTTTGACTAACGTTGCCTAAGCAATAATACATCGCATTAATTAATGTCTGGAAGCTAAAGGTCCCAATATTGAGCAGTTCTTGTGATTGTAGAGTTCTAAGGTAACTTGTATTAACCTTATGATATTTGCATGTCTTTAGTATTACAATATCTGTACATATATAAATATCTATAAATCTTAAGAATAATTATGACTTTCCTTCTTACCGATCGATACAACATGCAACTCGTGAGGCACAATTTAGATTTTTATTTATTTGAGTCTGGTGATTGCATCGTGCATTAAAATCAGAGTTGATTTGAACAGAGAGGAGCAAATGTATATTTATTTTTAGTAATATTTTCAACTTGAGCACTCTCTTGTTATTATGAACTCACTGGGGGGCTATTTCATCGCTTTCTATCTCTCTCTCTCTCTATCGCTATACACACATACACACACGCACACACATCTATATATATGTGTGTGCGAATATATATATATATATATATATATATATATATTCAATATATGAATGAATATGAGTGTGAATATATATATATATATATATATATATACACATATATATATATACACACACACACACACACACACACACACACACACATATATATATATATATATATATATATATATATATATATATATATATATTAACACACACACACAATTGAGCTGTTTTTGTTCGCATTCCAACTGGTCGACAGAAGTATTTTGCTTCTCTCGTCCATTTTGGCGTTCTTTGAGACGATTGATTATTGAAATCCTGTCGGTTTTCGTTTTCGAACAGACGCTCACCGAAAATAAGCCAATTCCTCATTCATGCAACGGGCTCATTATACACCCTATGCATCAGCCTTTTCGCCTCACTATACTTATATGTGTTTTCTTCCAATTCATATCTGTCTATCGAAATTGCTAGCAACGTTACTGCTGATATTCGATATCTACGTCCAAATATAAAATGTTCTTTACGAGCAAAATGTCCTATCATTTCTATTAACTCAAAAAAAAAAAAAGACTTACAGCCACATGACGTTGAAACAGCGTTTCCCGCACGATTACGAAAAATAAGCAGCGTCGACTCCGGTCAGCAGCTAAATGAGTGGCCACTTGGGAATATTAAGTGTTGTAAGGATGTATATGCGGCTAGGGTAATGTGTAATGACTCTGAATTGTATATCAGAGAGATGAGTTCCAATTCCAGTCGGGTTCTTTATATTCACTTATGCGCAAATACCCTTGGGAGATGTATAAATTCAACTATGCTTTCCCCAATTTATTAGTAAGTCTATTATAACTCTAAAAATTTATTATATCCAAAAATAAATAAAAATTGCGTAAAGCATATCTCAATTACGGTATTATGTAGCCCATAGAGGTTGATAGAGCGCTAAATAAAAACAACCAACCAGCTCACTCAAAGAAGGTATATTTATTTTGTTTGCGTTTGTTATAGTGGTAATTATTTTTTCTTCTGCAATAGAGTACAAATTAATTGGCTGTAATTGTCAACATTTTCAGATGTTATCCATTTTAGGAACATTGTTTATGAGTAGCAATTTAAACTACATACCGAACGGGATAAACACTGCCTGTAACATTCTTTTTTCGCCTTACTTTTCGATTTCATTTTTCTTACTGTATATTCAAGAAAATCTGTTTTTTTTTTGTTTAGACGAAAGCAAACATTTTAGAGATTAATAAATGTCCGAACATCATAGGTGTAGAAAAGTTAACTTACAAACTACATGTATTCGATGAATCGATAGTTTCCAATGTGTCTATCATGGAATTCAATATTCTGTAACTTTTCAATGCTAAGCAAAAATGTTATCTTACTAGGATTTTTACCAACATGAGCATCCAAATATCGCGACGACATAGTTATAGTTGCTAGCGTATGACAATGCCATAACATAATGTTTTCTGTATTTCTTAAAATACATTATTATTTTTATTATTATTATTTTCTTTGATATCTGGCGTTTACACATTTCTTTCCGGTTCCCGCCCAGGGACCTAAGGTTAGGAATGGTATCATGACACCACTGCAAAAGAAAAATTACATAGATAAAGCCCTTCGTAAAGTGAGGGCTGTACTTGTCAGAACAATTTTTTTATCTCTTTTGGTCATGGAGTTCCAGTAATCCATTCGTTTAGTCTACTGGAATAATTTCCAATCAATCCTAGGGCGCCAACTACAACAGGGATTGTTTATGTTCCCATGTGCCACATTTTTGAAATTTCTATTTCAAGGTCCTTGTATTTTGACAGCTTTTTGAATATCTCCAAAGATACATTGCAGTCTGCAGGGACTGCCATACCAATAAGGAGGCATTCTTTTGTTTGTGGTCTTTTATAACAATGTCTGGCCGTTGGGATTGATTGTTCTGTCAGTGTGTATTGTGTAGTCCCATAGTAATTGTAAAAGGTCCTATCTCCATAACCTTATTATTATTATTATTATTGTTGTTGTTGTTGTTGCTGTTGCTGTTGTTGTTGCTGTTGTTGTTGCTGCTGATGATGATGATGATGATGAGGAGTTTTGCTTTGCTTTTTTGTAGTACGTGTTGTCACCAAATCTCAACTAGAGATGTCAAGAGACAAGTCGTTTTAATCCGTAGATGCAAACAGATAGAGCTGTCATGAAAGAAGAGAGAAAGTTAGGCTGCAATTGTATTCATTGCATAAAGAGAAATCTATGCAAGATTTAAGAAGGACATATGAGTAATAATCTGGAAATTCATATATTTCAGGGATGCATTGTTTGCTTACTCTTTTTCATATAATTCCCCAAACTGCAGTAACAACCGGTAATATCTTGAACTGCCACATTCCCCCGATATCTTTCTCGATGTACTTGTATTTATTAGTTTCTCAAAAGCTTTCAAATGTATTTCTGTCGATTGAGTCTACATGATCTATCAGAAAACACATGCTTTCAACATTCTAGAGGATGCTAATTTCTTCACTGTGTACAGTGCGTAGTGTCTTACTGACAGGCTTTGACAAAAATACAATGCATACAACTTTCTTATGGGGTCTAGCTATGAATATCTTCAAGACTGGAAACCTATTTCCCTCAAACTCTTCTTGATTTTTGATGTTAGCTTTCTCAACTTTCAAATAAATACATACAAGTCTCTCAACACTCGACGATGATGATGCACAGCATCCTCGCCCATGAACATAGATGTACTTGATATCAGGCTCTAGGGCAGAGGTTCTCAACCAGGGGTAAATTTACCCCTAGGAGGGTAAAAAATTATATAGTCGGGGGTAAATAATTGATGTACCTGATAATTTAAAAAATAATGTTTTGGTATTTTCACTAATGACTAATTTGCACAATTTTAGTCACAAATTAGTCAGAACTAATCATAATCATTCATTCAAAATAATTTTCTTAGTAGTTTCCAAAACTTTTTAAATTGCCAAAAACAAAAATACTAAAAAAAAATATTTTTTGAATGAATGATTATGATTAGTATTAATTTGTAGATCTACTAATACAGCGGATAAAATGAATATTTTTTTTTATTAATGACTACAAACGTTAATAATAATACTGAATTTTATACAGAGTACTAACTTATACTAAAAAAAATAGTAGATTAGTACTAAATAAGAAATCAGTATTTTGAGTGCCGCTTAGTATTTTTTTGTCACAGTATTTTGACTAAAAAAAAAAACCTTAGTATTTTGAATGAAAAAAATCATTCATTCGTTTATTCTCGTAATTGTAAATCAATCCTTTATGATGGCTATGAATATTTTGTATGGGAGTAGGGGGTAAATGGAGAAATACATAAAGCCGAGGGGGTCAATGATGGAAGAAAAGGTTGAGAATGGCTGCTCTAGGGGATACGCCTAACTGACTATGTTCAGTCAACTGTGAAGCAATTCTGTGAAACTGAAATAGATGGTAACTGCAGTTAATTTTGTGTTTTTAACTTATTTAATTAATTAATTCACTTGCAAAAGCTGGTAAAAAAATTATAGAAAGTTCTGAATATTGCGTCCTGACACAGAAGTCAGTGGGGGAAAAATGAATCCACCAACCGCGGATCCCCAAAATCGATCTCACTGCAATTGAACAGTGGGTATAGAGTAATCTTTTAAGATGGTTGACAGATGCAAAATACTAAGAAGTCGTAGAAAACAACTGTTAAGTTCAATTGATTAATTAGAGAACTGAACCGACCAATCTTATAGATCGTTGTTGACGGTGGGGATATGTTGATTTAATTTTTTTTAAATAGTGCTTTTTTTAATAAATATTCAATTCAAAAAACGAAAAATGTATAAAGTTCTAAATATTTTATCCTGATATTGAAGGTAGGGGAAAAAAAGTATCCACCAAACCAGGAGGCCAAAAAGTCTATCTCAATGAAAATGGTATATGGGAACAGATTATCCGTTGATATATAATAATATACATAATAATTTAAGACAGATAACCCCTCCCTCCCTTACCACAACTCGGCAGTATGTCATGTATGTTGTGTTTTGGGTTGGCTCCATGTCAATTTTACAACTGCTGTCATTCCGAAACTGAATACAGGCCACACTTTGAATTGAATAACGCTGACACATTCGACGTTAATTGAAATAGTCTATACTCATGAGGTAATTTTGAATTTCTCTGTTATATATATATATATATATATATATATATATATATATATATATATTATCGTAGCCCTTCGCTAGTCAGATAACGTAATCATGGCCGATGCAATATATATTTAAGTCCTTATCACCATTTCTTTATTACGTTATCCCACTTCTTTCTATTCAATATCGCAAGTTTATTTAGATTCATAATCAACTTAATTTCTCTTTAGTATGTTAAGTCTTACTGACTTACTGAAATATTGTCTAGATCTTCTAGCCGATCAGAAACCCACCAATTACTTAATTCTGCCTGTTTTACTTGATTCATTGTTCATGTTTCATTAATCGAAACCTTACAATCGAAACTCTTGTACATGATGAAAAAATGTATTATTTATAATTTGTTGTCTTTTTGTTCACTTGTCAGATTTCACGTCTTTTATTTTTTTTTAAATTTTGGAAAGCAGCCCGTGACTACACTTATTTGGAGCGCACAGGTCATATGATATCGCGCTTACTCTAGGGAGTCCACTACAATAGAAATATTAGATTAAAAGCTGCCCTATCGGGCGGCATTTAAGCTAACTTCTGCAAAGGGCTCTTGATGTGGCTTTCGACTTGTTCAAGAGTTTGTGAGTTCTTAAGTCTATGCATATTCTATTTATTGGTAGCGCTCCTAGCTGCTGTTAGATCTAGATTTTCATTTGCACGGGACTTTCTTTTTCCTGGCTGCAGCCTGGACTCTTTTAATTGCAGTCTGGTACTCTGTTAGCGGAGGTTTCTTTTTGCAATGCATAATACTGCCTTATGCGATAGACAACAATAAGCTACTGAAGAACTCAAAATTGATCGCTGCATTTAAGTCGTGCATTAATATTTAAGCTAACCTTTTAAAAGTCCAACGATAAGCTATCTGCCGCCACATATTCTAAAGGCAATTTTATGTGCGTTGCTCCTTACTTTACAAACAATTATTTCATTTTGCCTTTCGATGGATTTCGCAATTTCTATTATTCCCAAATTTATATCCAATTATAAAGATTATTATCGCACGAAAAAATTCGACGAAAAAATCAAGTAAAAAAGTTGTCGAAAACACTCGCAGATATTAAAAATTCGGAATCCCAATTTTTTTTACATGAGCTAGAAAGCTGAGAAAGTTAGATAGTTGTGTCACCTTAATTGAAAAGATATGACGCAGTGACACACTGACATTCTTATATATATATATATATATATATATATATATATATATATATATATATATATATATATATATATATATATATATATGCTGGGTGTATCAAAAATACTTTTAAAAACTTTGTGTGTTGGTTCCTCACAAAAGAACAATGATAGAATTACATGTAAATTTATGTTTGAAAATACTTCGTTATTTAAATAAATTTTACTGCAGATGGCCTTGTTTTTCCAGGTAGAATAGGCTATATTTGTCATTCGTGTACATCTGTGATTAGTCTGTCTTCAACGTTTATCATGTGCAGTAGGGAGTTATCTGAGAAGTGTTCTGTTTAACAGTGGCAGGATATCGGGAGCAGGTAAATACGATTTTTTACATAGGGTAATGAAACGGTGCACGGTTTTATCAGATTGCGTTTCTAGACCGAAGGCAGCAGACTCATCCAACCTTAACTGCTCTTTATTGTCGCGTTTCTGAGACAAATTATGTTTCAAGGAAGACAGTTATCCGCTCAAAACGCCTGATCACGAAGAATACATTCCACAGGCTGTCGGAGACGGTGCAGGTATTAGCACAGATCAAGTGGCTCCAGTATGTTGTAAGTCCCAAAGTACAGCATGGAGTGTACTTCAAGATCAGTTCCTGCATCAGTATCATTTACAACGTGTGCAGGCAACATTTTGAAGAGATGGAATGAAAAATTAAGCAACCAACATTTGAACGCCGTTCGAAATCGATACAATAGAGGCTGGATATTAACACCCGTTTACGATTAATATGTGGGCTAGTATTGTAGGTGACTGTCTGATAGGCCCATATGTACTCACAGTGCGAGTCAGATAAGCTATCTACAGGGATATATTTCAAACACACTTCCAAACTTACTAGTGGATATAACCCTGCTAATACGAAGAGGCATGTGGTTCATGCATGATTGGGCTCCAGGAGATTTTAGTCACACTGTTTGCGATGCACTGGCTGACATCTACCATGAAAGATGAACAGGTAGGTGAGGACCGGTTCCATTGCCTGCACATTTCCCCGACTTTGGATTTTTATCTGTGGGACCAGCTAAAATAATTGGTTTATGCAGCAGACATTGAAAATGCAAAGCTACTTTATCAACGTGTCATGAAGTCTTGCGAAACCATTTGGCATCGTGAAAGGGTCCGACAGGCAATGATCCGACCAGTGCCTATGTGTGTAAAAGCAAACGGAGGGTATTTTGAACATTTTTTATGAGTTGCTGTGTTGAGTTATCACGAGGGCTTTTGGACAAATATTTATATTAATATTTTAATTTGTTTTGGTGTGACGAACTTGCCCGCAATGTTTGTAAAAGTATGTTTGTATTGTATCTTAGATTGCAATTTAACAGCAGGGATATAAACCAAATAATTAGATATTAGCAAATGTATATGCGTTCGTTAGCGTGCATACATGGATAAACGAATAAATATTACTTAATTTAATATAAGGTGTAAACAAAACAGTACTCAATATAGTTAAACAAAGCGTAGAAGAGTTCATATATATATATATATATATATATATATATATATATATATATATATACACACACACACATATATATATATATATATATATATATATATATATATATATATATATATATATATATATATATATATATATATACCTGTGTGTATGCGTTTTGCAATATCTATAGTATTCTGCTAAGTAGAATAAAGCATATGTTTTCAGAACATGTACTTTCGTCCCTATATTATGTCAAGTGTTTTTTGTTATTTTATTTTACTTCTTTCTTCTTTTTACAATGATATTAAATCCAGTGGGGATATAGGAGGGTGGCTCACCCCCAAAACGACCTACGTACCCCACCCCGCATAGTCCCAGTGGATGTTTTTGTCCTCATATAAGAAAGAGCTTGTCCCTTTATCAGATCCCAGGCCGGTACACTATTTCTGACGCAAGGAGTTGTTTAGTTGTCATCTGTTTCTGGATAGACGAGTCATGTACACTCAAGGTATCTCTCGTGTACTTTCTTTTTATTATTATTTGTCTCTTCGTTAAGGGTGCTGGCGGTGAACCTTTTCTGGGATTTGACATTATCCCCCTGATAGTAAGGGATCCGAACATTTGAGTAACTTCAGAGTATGCTATCCTATCGCTGCTATTGTACTGACATATTGTGAATGGGTTCTGCACCGTGCAGTAGGCAGGACTTGGACCTCTCGATGCTATAATTAAGAGTACTGTAACTCGAAGCAATTCATTTCAGATTATTGATTAATGCATTCCCTATGAGTGTGATTACCTTTCCATCTCCAGAATGCATTAATTCCTAAACATGGCCACGAAAACTGAACAAAAATATCAAACCCCACCTAAAAAAAAAGGTTCATCATCTCCTACACCAATACGTTCTAACTTTCCAGTGGGGAAACCCGATCTTTTCGATGTTAAACCTGAACTCCTAATCATCCGTCTATTCCACTGAAGTTACTCGCAATACGGTTTACTCGCTTCCAATACTTAAACATGACCAACAAAATCATCACAGCCACGCCTATATTAAAGACGACTTCTCATGTGGGAGAGAACCCAGAACCGAGAATCCCGATCTCCTAGAAATTTACTTATGCATGGCAATTGTCCATATGACAATTTTAATTTGCAATCTGTATCGTCCTCTGGGATGACGGATCTGTAATTTTCGACGAAATAACTGAAACAATGTATAATATCTTCACTAAATATCCACAGATCATTGCGGAACCCATGTGTGTTCCTGATGCAATAGGACATAAGATGAATCTCTTTGACATCATCCTCAGATTTTCATCTAAAAAGTGCTAAGCTGAAGATTTATCCCCATCCCGGTCACTTCAGATCATTCACTAGTTTTTGTCGAAGTTTATTCCAAACCAAAATCATCCCCTGATGCGCTGTTCCAGGAAATGATTTTTCGGTATATGGAAGCCGACTGGATCAGCTTCAGATTTTACATGTTGGAAGATACTCTATCAGCCTTCTTCAAATGTACTATATCCAATACTGCAGTCCTCATCTTGGAATGGATTCTTTCTTGAATGTAGATGTTTATAAGAAAAAAAGAAAGATTACAGCTAAAGCCGAACAGCCAGGCCTTGTTGACTCCTGAGTGAACTGTAGGCATAGCAGCCACTATGTAACCACTACGAAAATACATATACATATATATATATCACAAGAACATGTGTAGTAGGAGACCTACTGTATACAGAAGTGCCCGCAACCATTGCAAAACAATTCTAGAAAATTCAAAGTGTAGCTCTGCGCAAGCAGTCCAGGCTAATGTCGAAAGCAAACAATTTGGATCCCGGGCATTCTGGAAGATCTCCAACTAAATTCTGAAAATAGACAAAGCGTCAGTGCCCACTAATATAAATGGCTTTGGGGTTATCACATCCTCCACCGATAAAGCTAAAGTCTTCGCCGAGATCTCTGCCTCTAGCACAACGTTAGATAAAAAAGATCATACCTTTCCCGATTTCTCTCATCTCATTGAGTACCGTTTCAGTAATAATTTTATCACACCCCAGGAAGTCAAAATTATGATCACAAGTCTTGACCCTAAGAAGGCTACTAGTTACGATAAAATCCCAGTGGCTGTCAATAATAATAGTAACCCTGATCTTTCCGACCGTAGCAAAATTAGTTAAACACCCTTCACAAGCCTATGGAAGGTGTCAAGTGTATTCTTTGTTTTAAAAAATTGGCGAGAATTCATTCCAGTCTCGTTATAAACCCATAAACTACTTCAATGTCATTAACAGACGTTTTGAATCTATAACCAAGAAGGTCGATGATCAGTTCAACTGGGACAACTTCTTCAACGACAAGCAGTACCGATTTCGATCGCGCGCCGCTGAGATATTAACCGTCATTACTCACAGAACCAGTGAGGCACTAGACAACAAATGCATCTCAAGGATGGTCGCATTTCGTAATTTAAAATCCTTTAAAAAGTTGCATCATAGAGAGTTGCTACACCAGATCACAAGCTCTTTTGCTATGGATTCACTGGAAGATTATTCTTAATTATCACGTCCTTCCGCACGAGATTCAAGCGATCAACACAGGTCTCCTCCAAAGATTGCTTATCGGTTCAACTTACTTTCTACTTTATATAAATGATTTACTGAAGAGTATACTTCGATCATTTTTTAATACCGATGCTGAGGATACAAATACATATGGGTGCGCTTCCAAAACTCCAGATGACAAGAGCTTGGCAGGTGATCATTCCTCTGAGTTAGCTCTAAAAGATGAATTGGGAAAAACTGGTTGGTATCATTTAGTGCTTCGAAATACAAACAAGTGATGTTACATCACAGGTGTCCTCCAAAGATTGCTTATCGGTTCAACTTACTTTCTACTTTATATAAATGATTTACCGAAGAGTATACTTCGATCATTTTTTAATACCGATGCTGAGGATACAAATACATATGGGTGCGCTTCCCAAACTCTAGATGACAAGAGCTTGGCAGGTGATCACTCCTCAGAGTTAGCTCTAAAAGATGAATTGGGAAAAACTGGTTGGTCTCATTTAGTGCTTCGAAAGACAAACAAGTGATGTTACATCGTAAGTGAGCTGACCGTGTGTTTTCACCTATCGATATGAACATGTGCTCCCTCAAGGATGGCACCGTACCTTGAGCGCCTATTGAGACTTACACAAAAGCCATACCTCGTGGAACTTGTCCAGAGGCTCTAAAGCTAAATTTGCTGGGGAAAAGGTCGGTTAACTATACCATTCCTATAATTTATTGACTCCTCCGTCTCTTCTATATCTTTACAAGAGAAAGATCAGGACGAAAATGTAACAGTGCTGCCATATATTGGCAGGATCAGTTCAGTTATATTTTTCAATTCTCGAAGTGCATCTCCCAGTCCTTTTCAGTGATAAATCATTTTCAAGTGTCAAACCTCTTTGTCACAGACAAGAAAGTTGCAAGTGAAACGAAATGCCCACTCGGATACAAAATATCAGTAATAAAAAACTTCCTAAAAAGAGAACACAAGAATCCATCCTCTCGACTACTCTTTCTTTCTCTTATTTCTTTAAGAAATCAATAATGTAAAACAAACATTAATTAACAGTGGCTTCCCTAACCAACTTTTAGACCACTAAATTAGACTTCCCCCCAAAATAACAACGATAGTGAATATACAATCAGAAAGTACATAAATATTTTCTATAAAAACCAAATGCACATTAACTACAAACAAGATGAATCTTTACTTTGAAATATTATAAAGAAATACGCTACCACAATTAAGCCGAATAAAAAAATCAAATTAATTATCTACAACAAGAAATTTAAAACAGCTAACCTTATCCTAAAAAATAGCACACCAGCAAAATCAAAATTACAACGACATTTTCTATGAGTTCAGATGCCCCTTAAATAACTGTGTTCCTGATAAAAGCGAATTCATAAATAATTACATCGGTCACACGACGACATGCCTATCCAGACGCATTACGATACACCTGTCTGACCATAGCTCTATTCGAACACATTTAAGCAGACACAAAATTACCAGACTCCATCCGAAATATACTAATAGGAAATACAAACATAATAACCTTATTCTCATGTAAAGAAATATTCAAAATAATGGAAGCCCTAACATATACATATATATATATATATATATATATATATATATATATATATATATATATATATATATATCCATGTATAGGATTGGTATATACGGAATAAATTCCTTTAAAACCATTTATTCTACATTCAACATCAACACTTGATAAGACACCGGGGGTGTTGAAACAAAATGCCTATTTTTGTAGTGATTTTATAATATATTTATGTTATAATATTTAAATAAATAATTATATATATATATATATATATATATATATATATATATATATATATATATATATATATATATTATAATTTTAAAAAAAAATATGATTCCTTCGCTACAAAGAGTTCTCATGTTTTAAAAGCGAGAGCCGAGACCCTTAATATAATTTTTGAAATTAAGTTGAATTAAGGATCCTGTTCTCGCTTCTTTGTCAAGCGAGAATTTGGGAATAAGCTATCTTGTGGATTGCGTGTGTATAAGTATTGTCACCTGCAGCATTAGTTACTTTGGAGAGGGCTAGGGTCGGGCATATTGGTTAGGTGGTCTAAGAGTTGAGAATTAATTTTTATCTACGTCCCAGACTCCTTCGGAAAGTTTATGTCAGGTTTTTTGGGGACCCTATTTCAAGTCTAATAGTAGCGGTCGCCGTCTAGCTGGTCTAAAGAGGCATTTTTATGGCCTTGCGGTAGGTCGTTAAGTGTCGAGAGGATTCTGTTTCATTATTATCTGTCTATTAATGTCTTTATTTATTTGTTTATTCAGATGCCTATTTTCTTTCTTTCTTTTTTATAAACCTGTTGAAATTAATTACATTTTGTTTTTTTTTTGGCGACTCCACAAAGGGTTTTTCTATTTAATGATTGGGCTGAGCTTTTAAGGCTTTTGTTAAACTCTCGAATTTATTTGTTTATATGTTGTTATTGTTTTGTTTTTTTTTTAATTATTTAATGTGAAAATTTGTTGATGTCGGCAAAAAACCCTTAACTCTTGTCTATGGTTTAATAAATTTTCATTATTTAGAAACTTAATGATGTGTAGTTTTTCATGTAGGCATGAAGGGAATGGGTCGTCCCACGTTTTACAAGTTCTAGTTCAATTTATTATTTTCCATTTTATTTCGGTGTTTTATTCTTTTCTTTTAAATGCCAGTATTATTTGGAGAGAAATGTCTGATTTCTATTTTGGATATTGTTGAAGGAGCTCTTGTGTTGTCTCCATCTAATTTTAAATTTATTCTTCGTTGACCCAATGCATATCCTGTCAGTGTTAGGGCTCTCAATGGATGAGATAGTGCATTGGTATACCACGGATTTAGTGAGGCATTTGTTTTCTAACGGGCAGTCATTAGGGTTTCTACAATCACATAATTTTTCATTATTTTTGTCTAATTGCAGTTTAGGAGTTTTATTGACACTATTATGGCATGCCTGTTTTTTCAGGATTTTATTATAATGTTTTTTTATGATACTTTCTAGGTTTTCAGTGTAGATGTAACTTAATTTTAAGGTGTTTTTATTAAAGATTTCGCTAAGTTTGATATTTGTGGGGAAGTGTTTTCCAATTAAAGCTAGGACCTTATGCCCAAGTTTAGTACTGTCCATTTGGTTGAATGGAGGGGTATACCATATTATCTTTCTTTTCCTGTTTTTCTTACTATTGGTACTATTGTTTGTATAGCTTATGTCAGCGCTTTTGTATCCGCTATTTTTTCAGGGTTGTGTTATAAAAATTACTGTGTTGTCTGAATATTTCCTTATTTGCGGAGTTCATGCTTATTCTTTTCTCTATTGATGTGGGTATATGTTTAATTATTGATGGAGGGTGGTTTGACTTAGGGTGCACATACAAGGGGTTCGTGTTAGGTTTTCTGTAGGGTGTGTAATTGTTGTTTATTAAGTCCAGAGTTACGTCGAGGAAGTTTACCCTTTTTAATTTATTGTTTACTATAGTTTTTAGATCTAGTTTTCCGAATTCACTATAAATTATCTTTCTAATCTTATCTGTTTTAAAATTTGTGGAGCTCCTCACTACCATGAGCCTGTCATCTCGGTATAGCCCTATGTCCTTAATGTATAATTCACTGTGCGCGGTTAGGTTGTACAATATAAATAGACCGACAAGGTCCGAAGATTCTGCTGAGTCCAGAGATTCTATGGTGATGTCAAAATTGTCAGTAGTGTTTTTAATCCACTGGTTCCCATTATAGATGAGGACAGATTTCTTGGCACGAAGGATTATGTTTGTTTCTTCCTTAGTTAAGTCAGAATATACTGTAGCAAACTCCAGTGCAGTTGTGAAGAGGTCATTCGATATAGACTGGTAGTAATCCACACTATCTAACTGAATTGGGGTGCAATCAGGCTTATTGTCGATGTTGGTAAGCCAGTTGATGACTTATTTGGTATTCATCCAGAGTGTTAATACGAGTCGTTTTTTAATTTGGCTAGGATGTTTTTGCTGATCATTCCTATGTCGGGTCTATTTTGGTTAATCATTCCGGTAGTGGGGTTTTCCGTAAAATCTTGTTTATGGTCCTTAAGCGTGATATATTATTCCTTTTCATCCAGTTTTCCAACTCTATCACTTATTTTTAATTTTTCAGTAATTATTTTACTTGTTCTATTGATACTGCCAACCATATTTATATTGTTATTATGGGCTTTTTTATAAGTCTTATTTAATTTTTTTAAATTAATTTGTTGTAGTCGTCAGCCGTCACCTTGTAGAAGTTGCCCGTTTTGTCGGACTTAACTAGTATTTTATCGCTGCTATTTATGCTTTTGCCTATTTGGTCTAGATGCTTCTGGAAGTTGCTTTTCTTTTTGTGAAAGGAGATGTTATTGATTATGTTGAGTAGGTCCTTTTCGAATTCCTGTAGGTTCTTGTTGAACGGTGCAACCTTTTTACTTTAGAAGCCGAAAACCTCATGTTCATTTTTTGTTAAGTTGTTCCCTCGTAGAAAGAAGAATGTTTTCCATCTCATTCTTCTTATTAATTCCTCTGTTTTTTGTAAATTTTGACGAAATAATTCCGTTTGTTTGTGTATGGAATATTCTTTAGAGAAATGTCGAAATTATGGATAGCAATCCTTCTTTTATACAAATTTCTTTAAAAATGACTGACAAGGTGCTGCGATTAAGATTTTATATAATTTTCCTTGAGTTCCTATGACCGATTTATTATCTTGACATAAAGTGTGTAAAAACTGGCTAAATATTCTATATATCTAAGCATTTCGGTTATTGTTTTATTTAACTGAATCGGTAGATTATTTTTATATGGATCATATTTTCAAAACACTGTCAGTACATTGTAGCCGTGTTCCTAATTGATATTACTAAGTTTCAGTATTACATACTTTTATTATTAATGCTTTCATTAATTCCAGACATATTTACATGAGGATGAGGCTACTATAATCGTGTTTTCCATGTGTATAAATGTGCTCGGATATATAGAATATTCATAAAGTTTTTGCACACTTTTGTCCGCAAAAGTAAATACTTCTAAGAACACAAGAAGAATTGAAGAAAAAGCTCAATCGAAATAACTTCTCAATGCATCGTTATGCAATACATATATTTACACACACACACACACACACACACACACACACACACACACATATATATATATATATATATATATATATATATATATATATATATATATATATATATATATATATATATATATGAAGGAATATAGTCTTAAAGTGTGCTATATTTATGGGATAAAGTGCTCAATATCAGAGATAGAGCGTGTGTAAATATAAAAGTGGACATGGAAGTCAGCACTTAGAGGCGACAGTCTGTTTCCTGCTAGTTCAATCATCAGGCGACTCGCCTAATGATTGCACTAGCATGAAACAGACTGTCGCCTCTAAGTGCTGACTTCCATGTCCACTTTTACATATATATATATATATATATATATATATATATATATATATATATATATATATATATATAAAATAATAGTTGGCCACTCGTATTCCAGGATACCCGTCTACTAGGGCGGCTAGCCAAACCCTATTGCAGGCGCTCGCTCTGGCATATTTGTGTTCAACACCCACTTCTGGTTTATACTGCAACTATGCTAAGCAGACCTTAGTTACAGTTTTTCAGAGAGAGCGTGTTCTCTTGCGTGATCAGCAATCCGAACAAGGCCAGCACACACAAACCCTCTGTCAAGATGATTGCAACTTCGTGCTAGCACAGCTATCGTCTAACAAATTTCACTACTACGGTCTGGGTCTTCAAGCGTCATGGTTTCCAGGCACTATCCAAATGAGCTGCACTCTGGAGCCATCCTCCTCCATACCGATAACATCAGGAAATCTTCTTCCTAACAAATGTATGTATGTATGTATGTATGTATGTATGTATCTATGTATGTATGTATGTATGTATGTATGTATGTATGTATGTATACGGTCAAATCACGCTGAACACACCGGTTCCCGTTCGATCACCGAAGTTAAGCATCGTAGAGCCAGGTCAGTACTTAGATGGGGGACCGCTTGGGAACACCTGGTACTGTAAGCAGTGTGGCTGTGTGACTGAGTGGTCTAAGGCGTTGCTTTAGAATCACGGTTAAGAATCACGAGGCACCGAGTTCGAATCCTGGCTGCTGAAATTAATTCCAGCAGCTATCGGACTCCAAGCACAGGGCACCTTTGGCAAGTGTCTGTTCCATAGCCACGGGTCCACCAAAACCATGTGAGGGAATTTGGGAGAGGAAACTGTGTGGAAGACCTCGTTGGCCAAAGCTAGCACGATATCACAAAACACCGTGATTGCGAGTCGAGGTGGCCAGCCTTGTTCATTTATGATCACGCTGGGTTCGCACCAACGCTCTAAAAAAACTGTTAATTGGCTTTGCACACGCCAATAACAGTATAAACTGCAGGTGGGCTCTGTGGGCATTTCCCAGTTGGGAAATTGCAAAAATGCCTGTGCAAATGTTGCAATATGCGCTAGCTAGCTGGTTGCAACGGGTGTCCTCGATATCGAGTGGCCAATTATTATTATTATTATTATTATTATTATTATTATTATTATTATTATTATTATGTATTTACACACACAGAGACAAAATTAACATCTTAAAAAATATGAACGAACAGGCGAACGATATGTTTCATTCCTAAGACAAGAATGTGAAGTGATTGCGATGAGCAGCATGTGTCGTAGGTGTGGTCATAGTAGACACAACGTTTTTCTTAAGAATAACACACGGTACAAAATACACTGTCGGACGGTCCGTTTAGCAACGTCCGTAAGTGAAAAGTGTCACTTTTTCTGAATAACTTTGAAATCCAGCAACAAAAATCGTTCTTCAATTTTGGCCCACTATCTCATTTTTACTATTCCTTTCTATCGCTGGTTTTTACACATACACTTTTTAAACCTCTTCAGTTTCTACCTAGGCGGTAAGCGTTCGAAAATGAAATCTACAACAATAGAGATAAATCTATATACATTCAGGCATAAAACACACACATATCACAAATCAATAAAAATATATATGTATGAAAATTGTATATATATATATATATATATATATATAATCACAGCACTTCAGTGTGTCTAGACGTCCGGTTGCCTTTAGCTAGGATCGAAACCCGATGAAAAGTGTATATATATATATATATATATATATATATATATATATATATATATATATATATATGTAGAGAGAGAGAGAGAGAGAGAGAGAGAGAGAGAGATTATTTATATATTACATGCGCGGTAATTATTGAAAAACGCTCAATATCAGAGATAGTGCTAAAATATTTGATGTGCGTTTGTGACCCTGGGTTTCGCGCTATTTTCGATCGTTAGACAAACTGATTAATATTTTAAAATTTTGGATTCATTTAGGTTTGCGTGTATTGCTATTTTTATGGAAGTGCGAGAAAAAATTGTAGTCGTGACGCCACTCATACGCAAACATACGTACACGCCCGGACACCCATTGAGTTACCAAGACACACATACACACGCGCTCGCCCACCGGATCTCACAGAAACATAAACATATGTGAAATGTATGGGACTTGACATATATATGTGCTGTTGTGTACATGCGTACGTATTTGATAGCCGAATTCAATGAAGGATTGTGTAGCAAATAATTTTCCCGAATATAGCGATATCAACACGCAGACCGTTTTTCTATTTTTTCCCTGAACACTATTTCCTCGCGCGCACGTATATACGTATGATGCGGTCTGTGTAAAACTATGATAGGTAAAATTGCTATTGTTTAAAAAATTTTTTAAGGCTGTTCTGTCATTATTTTAAAGCCGGTTATTTGCTTGTTTTTTTGTTGTGAATGCGCATCTGTAAATGGTAGAATTTGTAATCCTTATTAGTTTTTCTGCGGTGGTATTAATTTTGCTGAGGGAGAGAGGAGTAATTTACGTTGATGGTGATTGTGGATGTGGTAGTGATTGTGAGGGGCTGATGATAATAATAATTGGAGTAGCAAATAAGTATTGCAAAGTGGTAGAAGTGATTATTAATGGTGGTGGAATGATAATAGCAATAAATGCTATTACAATGGTAGCTTAAAATACAGAGTAATTGTTGGCGTAATGGTATCGGATCTTTCTCTTTTCATGTTAATAGGGTCACTGGTGGTTTATGTGGTGGTGTTTTTTTTGGTTGTTTTTTATCATTTGGTATAAATTTTGACAATAGGTATTTATTTCCATGTCTACATTTGGAAATTGTTTCTGATCCTTTGTTTAGTAAATTCTTTTGCAGGATATTAGATATTAGTGTAGGCAAAGTAGGCATTTTTTGTAATGTTGTAGGCAGGTGCTGTTTTTCAATATTTTCCAGCTAATACTTGTAATATATCTGTCTTTTAGATGCCATATGCATATTGATAGTGTAGTGCTGTTCGAGTATTTTCTGTTGGAGAATGAAAGGTTGAGAATTTTTTCTCTTCTTGAATGAACCCTCTGTGGCACCGATGTAGTACTTTGTGCTGTTGTTTGCACTTACCTTGGCCTTATATATTGTATTCGATATATTGGCAATTTAACCGGAGTGGACATGTTTTATTTCTGCAAATGCATTAAGTTTCCTTGGTTACATTATTGTACGTTGTCATTTTTTGTTGTGGGCTTTTTATTATTTCTGTTATATTTTTTGTGCTGATGTAACTGATTTTAACGTTATTCTTGTTGAATATTTTTGCTAATCGTTGTTTCATTGAAGTGCTTTTGTATTAAGTTTAGGAATGTCCTACCTATGATCGGATTTGACGGTTTTGTTGTATGGTAGATTAAACTAGATAATATTCTTTTTCAGTTTTTTCGTTTTGGCTGTGGAGGTGTATATTATATTTGAGGTGTGCATCCACTTGCTTTTAGTGATTCGTTGTATGCTGTTTTTTTGTTATTGAAAATGTGTATGTTAGATGAGTTTTCAGATAGTCTACGGCTGATTGATATGAGTATTTGTTTGATGATTGAAGGTGGATGGTTGAAGGATGTGTGTACATAATTTGGGGTGTCATTATCTTTTTTGTACGGTTCGTATGTATTGTTGTTCAGGTTAAGAGTGACGTCTAGGAAGTTTACTTTTGTTGCACCTGCATTATATATATATATATATATATATATATATATATATATATATATATATATGTCATTCACAGACAGTACTGTTTCGCTGTATCACAGCTCCTCAGTGTGTACATATATATATATATATATGTATATGCAATATATTCATTCATAATTTTATATATGTATATATATATATATATATATATATATATATATATATATATATGCATATATAAAAAATTATGAATGAAAATATTGCATATAGAGTGTTGGTGTTAAGAAAAAAGTGCTCGAGTTTTAATAACAGTTATGAAATTATATTAATAAAACATACATTATTCCTCATCGCTAACGCAACACCGAGTTTAATGCACAATGTTGTCGTCAGGTGCTGTTTTCAAATCGAACATTGATTTATTCAAATATTGATATGTATATAAATATTGATTATTTAAATTTTGATATCTAAATAATATTGATTATTGATATTGATATACAGTCTTCAATCAGCACCTTAGAATTGCTTTGTTCATGAAATGTTCTAACGATGAGGATATATATATATATATAATGTTCTAACAATGAGGATATATATATATATATATATATATATATATATATATATATATATATACAGGCTAACCCGGATATAAGAGACCCTGATATAAGAGAAACCCGGATATATGAGAGATTTTCTCTGGTCCCAAATTAGAGCCTGTGTTAATGTATATATAATACACCAAACCCGGATATAAGAGAAACCCGGATATAAGCAACTTCTTCTGCGGTCCCGCCAACTCTCTTATATTCGGGTTACACTATATATATATATATATATATATATATATATATATATATATGTGTGTGTGTGTGTGTGTGTGTGTGTGTGTGTGTGTGTGTGTGTGTGTGGGCTACTTATTTCATTTGGTGTATGCTGCCATAATCTTTTCTTTCAGTTCAACACATAATACAAACATTTTGGCTGCAATCTAGAGAGTTAAGTGGCCGGATGTAAGGGATGTAGTCGCAGAGTTTGTTTGAGAGCCATGGTATATATATATATATATATATATATATATATATATATATATATATATATATATATATTTATTTATATATATATATATATATATATATATATATATATAAATAGAGAGAGAGAGAGAGAGAGAGAGAGAGAGAGTTCTTCTCACTGTTGCATCTTTCTTTTTACAAAAAGTTCTGTTGCACATTCTTTTACTGTAAACTTTTTTATTTTATTTACAAATTAAATGTTCAGTTCTGACTATTAAAGTAGGATTAAGCGCGTCTTGGGTCTGTAATAAAGAGAGCAATGGTGCTCCGGTAAATTTATCCAAGCGATAACAAATCTGTCAGTCTGTCTGTCTGCTAAATATGTTATTTTCCTTTTACCTCCGCTGTGTTCATTAAATTAAATGATATACTTCATAAAGTAAAATACAGGGGGAGGAGTACATACATGTGCGAAACTTCAATAAAAGAAATATACATTTGATGTTTTAAGCTAAATATTTTAAGATAAAATCGAAGGAAAACTTTGAAATACTAAAGAAAAAATTACGGAAATATGTATTGACTAAAATAACAGGTAGCATGTGGCATAGACGATTGCTATCCTTTTATGATCGATTTCCACGCGTTTTCCGATGCCAAAAAATAAGCTGCGTCATGTCTGAATTTCTTTGTTGAAATGATAACTAAAAATGCATCTTTGTAGTCAGTTTGTCTATTATAACCGACAATTCAATAATATTTTAAGAAATTTTCTTCCTTTCAGCTCTAATTGCATGAGAAATACAAAAATAAGTAAAAACATTGCACCCAACATATCCACTAAGCAGGAACTATTACTTGTTTCATTTCAGCCAATTTTCTTTAGAGAAGCGCACATAAATACGAATGAATGATGAAATACAGGAAAATAATTCTTAAGTGACAGTGGGAACGGACATGTATATAAGAAAATCATGTTATTTACATTTATATGAAATGTATGTGAAAATATATACATACATACATATATATATATATATATATATATATATATATATATATATATATATATATATATATATATATATATATATGTGTGTGTGTGTGTATGTATATATGTATATATTTTCACATTACATTTCAAAATATTTGAATTAAATTAATAATAAAATAATAAAAGATAGTGAAGAATTTCCTTAGCTGACGAACCAGAAATCACACACACACACACACACATATATATATATGTGTGTGTGTGCGCACCCGCGTGTGTGTGTATGTATGTATATTTTGGTTTATATCTGTATGTCGTTTGCTGGACATTCGTGTTTACAAATTTATTATTTAAATGGAATATCATGTTATCTCAAAATAGCTATTGAAATAAATTTTACTCTATTTTGTAAAATTACTATGACTTTTAAAACATGCATGTCCATGTGTGTGTATATATATATGTATATATCTGTGGCCGAAACGGTTAAGGCACGTCAGGCTATATGACGGTTCCGTATAGGATACAGGTTCGATTCAAGTCGGAGGACGAAAATTTTCTATGAAAATTTCTCGGACATTCAGGCCGGTAAATGTTGTTTAATATTGTTTATTATAAAACAGAGCATTTACTAAAATAATTGTATCTATAAAAAGAATGTAAAAACATAAAAATGTCTTTATATATATATATATATATATATATATATATATATATATATATATATATATATAAATGCATATATACATACATAGCTATATATATATATTTGCATATATATATATGTGCATATATATATTTTTTTTTTAAGCGTATCACCCCAAGCAAGGCTGGAGGCCACTATCACGCAAGGGGTTATAGAAGGGTTGGAGAAAGAGCAGATAGGAGTGGTAAAGGAGAGGATGAGGAGAAAGAGAAAGACAGTGGATCGATCAAGGCAAGGGGTTACAGAAGATTTGAAGCGAGAGCAGATATGAATAAAAGGTGAAAGGATGTGGAGAAGGGAAGTGGATAGATCAAGACAACTGGAGATGTCGATTGACGTTACACTTAAATAGTTGGAGATTGTATTTGTCAGGGAAACAGTAATAGGGAAGGGAGTTCCACAGGCGAGATGTGCGAGACATGAACGCTATTGGAGTAGAAGAGACGTCTACATCTAATAGTTTCAACGGTGAATGGGTGGGAACGGGATGCCAGCCTCGTAGGACGTTTAAATTCATGAGGCCTAGGGACAAGCGAAAGCAGCTCCTCGGAGCAATTACCGTGAAAGAATTTGTAAAAAAGACAGAGCGAGGCACATCGCGTCTGTGAGAGAGCGACTGCAGACGAGATGACAGATTAGGGCCAATCACATTTAATATTTTTATTTTCGTGCGTCGGGCTCTCAGTTTCTAGGAACTGATCTGCTTGACCCTCATACGTCGAATTCGACGGGAGAGCCGATGATATATATATATATATATATATATATATATATATATATATATATATATATATATATATATATATATATATATATATGCATGTAAGAAAACGGGGAAATCATATTCCATTTGTAAAAAGAAGTGTGCCAGAAATAAGAAGCAGAATAACTGAAAGCAACTCATCTGATGTAAGTGAATTAAAGGAAATAAACAATATATAAAAGCATCAAGTAGAAGGTTATTAAAAAATAAAATTAGAACTTACACCAATCCAGAAAAAAACAATAGAATAGAAATACAATTTGGTTTAATACAGCAGTAAATAATAATGTCGGTACAAATAAGGGTAGATTTAAAGTAATAGTCAAATATTTCCATAAATCCTACAAATTAAAAAAACTATTTAATTAAAACATTATAAAATTAGTTTCAGTTACATGGATAACATTGAACAAATAATGAAAGAACATGGAAACAAAATACAAAATAACCATTATACAAAAACTCTGAAGAAATATAGGAACAACTAGAATCAAATACAATTTTCAATGCAGAAAAATTACAGGAATTATTTTTTTTTATGTAAACCGAATAAGTTGATAAAGGATAATCCAGCGCAGGAGAGAATCTACATTGGAGCAAGCGAGAAATAATTTAAACAAATATATACAAACCGTTTTCTAAGATTCAAATATGAAAGTTAATTAACATCATGTTGTCAATGTATATGTAAATATGAATGGGAAAGCCATTTTAATAAAATGAGATATAATAAAAAGATGACGAAATCTGGAGGACGTGATTGTACGCCAATTATGGATAATAAACAGAAACTCTTCCCATTGAAGAACTTAAATGGATTAATAATAAAAAAGAAGGAAATTATTGAGAATTGCTGTCTCACTAATTCATGGTTTTTGAAAAATGTGACAGAATTTTAGTGGTCAGAAGTGTTCACGCATATCAAAGGCTAATTATTATAATTTTATTACGTAAAACAGTTTGTTAATGGGTAACTACTAAAATAATGTTTATTGGCATGGAGTACATATATATATATATATATATATATATATATATATATATATATATATATATATATATATTATATATATATATATATATATATATATATATATATATATATATATATATGTATATATATATGTATATATATATGTATATATATATATATATATATGTATATATATATATATATATATATATATATATATATATACTAAATGTCATATTTTCTTTTTTTCTCTTACTATTTCCGCGCGGCTAAGTCATTATTAAAAAAAGATGTTATCTTTATTCTAGAAAAAATCTTACTGTACTTTTGACACATTTGATATTCAGATACACGGGTATAGTAAAAGGGACGTCACCTACAGAACACATTCCCGAAACTCTTACGTAAATGTTAATTAATTTATTAAATATTGTATATGTATTATTATTATTTGTACGCATTTCAAATAATTAATATTAATATTAAAATACAGTTTCATATATTGAACGTTATTTTATTTAATACAAGTTATTTCATTTGCATACTAATATATTTAAATAGTTTAATTTATTCTTTCAAATTATGTTATTTGGCTCTCATCTGCTTGTATTTGCCTTACGTTAATAGCTGTATTTTGTTTGTGATGTGCAAAGTAAGTGAAACGTTAACATACAGGAGAATGTCATGCTCGTGGGGCCAGTGTAAGAATCTAATATACTTTGATGATTGATAGTAGTGATGCAATCACCCAAAGGACATAGGAATTCATAAACAAATTTACTTTTACATCGGGAGTACTTTTGATACCACGTGGTTAATTAGGTTAGATATTTTAAACATTCAATAATAAATGATAAATCTAAAGTTTTTATTGTAATTTTAAGTGAGAATTACCGGCAAATCACATTTTACTCGTTTGTATGAGATCCTATAGATTGGAACAACCCAATCAAAAATGAATAGTTTCAGTATATAAGATAAAGTATATCACTTGAAAACTTAAAAGAGAAGCAACAATATAATTGTATACCGCAAGTAAATAGAAGATGAAACAATGCAGACTTTAGATCTCAACACTACCAAAATGTAAAAGATTTGACGAAAGCCCTATATTATAAAATGTTTAAGATTAAGTGGATTCGGAAAAAAATAATGACTGAAAAATATTTAATAAAACTATTCTATAATTTTCAGCCGGTAGTTTGTAGCGGACCGATCGTTTATTTAAACGTTGTCTTATGAACACGTTTGGGACTCATGAAAAAAATCCGCTACAAATATGGCAGATTCGGAGAATGAGTCTACCAAAAGAAAAATAATAGAAAAACAAGAAACCGATATAAATGTACATACAAATATGTGTATTAGACAACAAAAAGGGTTTACAAGAAAAAAAACATTAACGTGATTGTGTGCATGAACATAAAGAGATCGTGTTTCAGTGTATGTTCGTACGTACGTGTGTGCGTGTGTGTATGTCTGTGCATAATCTTCATGGTGTCTTTCAAAGGAAAATGTATAACACCACCACCACCACAAAAGGGGAAAAGCAATCTTCTGCGAGAGCCTTACATGGTCGCAATGTCCACTGAAAAGTGGAAAAAAGAGAAAGAGAAAGGGTTTTATCAAGTATCTATAGTTTAGTGTTAGCGTCCTCTTGTGTCAATCTGGAAAATTACGAAATTAAACATTTAGGAAATTAAGGAAGTGTTACGGCAAATTTACACCAGGAGTTCGGTTAATGAATACATATTATTTCCCCTATAGAAAGAGCTAATTCTTCTGTTAACATTATATTTATAGCTAGAGTGTATCTGTTCTTGATGGAATAAGTTAATGCTGTTTTCATTTGTTTG
Source organism: Acanthosepion esculentum (assembly GCA_964036315.1). Taxonomy (NCBI): domain Eukaryota; kingdom Metazoa; phylum Mollusca; class Cephalopoda; order Sepiida; family Sepiidae; genus Acanthosepion; species Acanthosepion esculentum. The sequence goes on along the minus strand of OZ038486.1, from coordinate 57,982,793 downwards.
TATATCAGAAAAAATTCATGTCTTATGTCTACAACTGTTTTAAGATCATTTTCAAATTCGAAGCTAGCTGATCTTCAGTTGATATATAATTTTGCTTCCATGATGATTTTCACAGATGATTTAATTGAGATTATCAAACATACATTTTATATAATAAGAAATATGATTTTAACATTGCTTGTAGCAATTTTCAGTTCTTCCCCAGATATATTCTTTGCTTATACGGAATTTTCCGTTGTCATATAATTCTCTTTTAATTCCGTTCCACAAGTATTCTATTGGATTAATCTTTATAGAATCTGGAGAACAATTCATTATTTTACCGGTTTTGAAACCATTTTTCATATCAACTTTGGAATAATCAATAATAAACTTCTAAACACAAATTTTATTAACTTAAAATAATGTTCTGCGTTATGTAAACACAAAAATCATATATAAAGCGAACTATAATTTTACTACTAAAAATACTCACCTTAACCATCACTCCCTCTCGGCATCTTTTCCGTATAAGTTTTTCGGTAAATTATTTCAGATAATTATTTAAATACATGAGAAAATCTTTCACATATAACGGGAAACCTTAAACCAAAATAAAAAGGCGCGTTGAAACCAAGTAAGATCCCTATCAAAAGCTAAGCGAAATTTAAAAAAATAGAAAAAATACATTACACACAAAGCAAACAATGGTCATGTGATGCTTAATATTAATCTATCTATGTGGTAGTTAATGCTGTAAACTTTCCTTACAGTTGAAAAACTGATTTGATGTAAGGGAGATCTGCTTCCACAGGATATTGAGAATACCGGAGATGAAACATGTGAGTAATGAGAAAGATTTTAGGAAAATGAAAATAAAAATACGAAAGAGAGAGTTAATAAATATGGGATATGTAATGAGGAAAGACGGTTTGGAAAATGTGTTTCTCAAAGGATGTACTTAATGAAAGAGGGAAAGAAAGAAACAGCGAACAGCCTTCCTAAGAAGCTTGTATTAAATGGATGAGAGAGCTATGAATGATTGTGATCTATTTTAAAAAAATAAACATTGAATAGTGTTAAAATGTATTGGAAGTTGGGAAGAGCGATGATAGCCTAAGTTCAGTACACGTCACACAGAAGAAGAAAACCCAACTTATACGCTAGCCATATATTCCATCAAATATAGATCTACATTAGCACTAAAATTACTAATAAGAAAATCAGTTGTCAGATAATTCTTTATCCAGTTTGTCTTTGTGATGTATACTTAAATATGATAGTTTAATTGCTTACATCTCTTTGGCTATTGTTCTTATGTTCAAAATCAGATCTTTCTTTTTGCATTCGCAACACCATAATTTCTTTCTCTCAATCCGTTTTTCGTACTGAACACCACTTTCCTTCGCAGACATTATTGCGTCATGTTCTTTAACTTATTTACCCTCTTATTCTCAAATTCTCAGCATGGCAACTTATTATTTTGATTTTCATGAGCTCGAGCTGCACCAAATTTTCCAGTGATTCAAACTGTGTTCCCGTTACATAACACATTTTCAATGCAATTATCTCTTTTGTTACGGCATGATAATCTTCATAAATAGTAAATATAAAAATAATTATAAATAACTACAGTATGCTATGTATTTAATTACAATTTGATGATCAACACTTTCATAACAGTATATACCAACAAGTAATGTATTATAAATATTTTAAACAGATTCGCATGGTATAATTATATAAAGATAATTCTAACTGTAAAATTGTACACAACATTCATAGTTTCATAGCAATGTTAATTGGATAATATACACTTGCATTATTAAATCTGACGCAAAATTTTGTAACTGACTGCATTTTTCAGCTTTCCAGTAAGTTGTATATGGGAATTAGCAATTTGGATTGTATAAACTGTGTTTTATCCAGATTTAAAACATAATTGTAAAATTCGAAAAAATACAGTAACATGTTAGATATTTTTTGTTTGAAGTTTGCACATCCCCATATATACATATATACGCACACAAGTGTGTATGTATAGACAAATATATGCCTGTGTGCGCGTATATGCGTGTGCGAACGCACACACACACACACACACACACACACATATATATATATATATATATATATATATATATATATATATATAAAGGTGAACACAGAAGTCAACATTCTGAGGTGACAGGCTATTTCATGCTAGACGCAATCGTCAAGCCTGATAGTGAACACTTTATCTCATAGCATACCTTAAAACTATACTTACGTATATATATATATATATATATATATATATATATATATATATATATATATATATATATATATATATATATATATAGTCTCATTAATCTTATTATATATACTAGTCTTATTACAAACGACTGACAAGGTAGTGCAATTAAGTTTTTTTATTCAATTTCTATTGCATTCTTAAAATAATATTGTGTAAAATCAACTAATGAATTTCTCCAAATCCTTAAATCAATAAAATAAAACCATGGCATTTTGTTTTATTTGATGTAGAAAATCTATTCAAAAACGTACCTGTTTATGGAACCATTGATATAATCTGTAACATAATTTTATTCTACCTCCATTCCTCAAACCCAATAACCGTACTTCTACATTTATTACATATCAAATGTTGAAAACAATTTATTTGAAATAGTTACACAACCTAAAATATATTTGCGCCATTTAAATGCTGTTTCCTACAAAAATCGAAATTTTCAACACTACATTTTAAAGAATTTTAACCTTAACTTAAACTACCACCTTAGTTGAAGATAAAAAAACAAATCGAAATTTTCAACATTACATTTTAAAAGAAATCTGAACTTATCGTTAACTACGAACTTAGCAAAAATAAATACTCACATTTTTATGCATTATTTTAGTATCAAGTAATAACACATTTACCACTTCATTAAGCAAAAAATGTACAAGTAAAAACACAGGCCACCTTAATTTTATGAATGAATCTCCACTTAGATATAAAACATGTGTCATAAAACATTTCCCACAATCATTGCACGAGAATTCATCCGCTCGTCCTTTATTCTGTAAGGAACTCAACATGAAACAGACCCTCGTTAATAAAGGTGTTTCGATTTACCTCATAGATAACTAAATGCGATTGGGCACCTCGACGTGGTGTAATGGGTAGCAAACTTGTCTCGCTAGAACAATTACGACTGAGTAGTGAGTTCGATTCTCACTGGGTGCCCCATACTTTCGGCCTTGTGTCACATCTAAGCTACGCTTGGAAAATCACTAGATAATTAAATGCGATTAGTTCATTCTAAAGTAAGTAACAACAAGACTGAAAATATAGAAAAAAACAATAATATCATTTTCTATTTTAAAAGAAAAATCAAATACGTGTTAATCATGAGCAAAAAAAATTGCTGTTAGAATCATTCTTAAGAAATAAAAAATCACCGGACGACCAGAACAAGTAAACACGGAAACCTACCAAAGTTCGTCAGCAACATACTTCGAGAAGAAAAGAAAATAATAGATATAATGGAAACATTAATAATGAAATGAAATAAGGCAACTATAAACAAGGCCACAAGGTGATAACTGGGTTAAAAATAATTACTATAGATGCACAAATATAAAAATCTATAGATTCAGTAAAAACGAAATTCCATAACAATGGTAATAGTATTTTGGAAAGCGGTCGGATATATGGAAAATTTGGACAGTTTTACACACTTTTTGTCCAGTAGAAAGTACAACATAAGTTCTTTCCCTGATATACTTTTATACAACATACCTTAAAATCATATATATATATATATATATATATATATATATATATATATATATATAAATTGTATGGATGTGAGTTTGTAACACTAGTTTTCACGCTTTTGCGATCCTCAGTTAAAACCAGAGTTTGTCTGAGGATCACTGATATTGAACGCTTTCCAATAAGTACCGCATATATATATATATATATATATATATATATATATATATATATATATATATATATATATATATATATATATATATATGTCTATATATTTATATATATATATATATATACATATATATATATATATATATATGTCACACACACACACACATATATATATATACATATTTTGCATATACATATAATTATACACACGCGCGCATGTATATATACATACATATGTATACATATATGTGTGTGCGCGCGCGCGCATGAATGTTGGGATAGATAGATAAATCGAAAGATAGACATGACATGGCATAAATGGTAACTTATGTATAAAGTTATCATTTTTATCTGCTGGTTTCAACAAGCAGTAAAACTATTTATTACTACAGCAGTGGGTCGTTCAGATTTCTGAAGTCTGAATGTTACGGGCGAAACTACGACCATAGAAGAATGGGAAGAACAAGCGAACGAACACGTATCACTCCATGGACTTAACAAGACAAGTGCATTGAATGAGAATTCATTGTGAGAAGTAGCAGTAGCCGAAGGTGCCGTTATAGTAACAGCAACAGTTGCTTTAAAAATAATAAATGGTATAAGGGAGAAACTATACTGTCGGACAGTTAGTGGAGCAGCGTCTGTAAGTGGAAGTCTCCACTTTTTCTTCATATCTTTTAAATCCGTTAACCAGTTTAATTCGTTCTTTTTTTTTAACTTCGTTATTTTTCATCTCTCAATCTTTCTTTCTATCTCCTGCGATATCGTATGGACTTTTGTTTTTCATTTTCTTCTATTTCTACTTTTACTTTCATATTTGAAAACTAGAATTTACATCAATACAGCTAAGCACATTTCTATTCAGTCATGAAACACACGCGTTTATCCTGAAAACTATAATCATTTAGTTACGAATCGTTTGATTTCTCACTTCGTCTATACTGCGACCCACATCCTTTCACTTTATTTTCCTTTCTCAAGATCTGTCGCCTTCCCTTTCTTCTGCTTTACTCTGTCCATCTCAATCTGCAAACCCATTTGTTCAGTTCAGGTTCCCAAACACCAACTTGATTAATTGCGGCTTTGGCGTGTAAGGGATCGAACAAGAGCGCGCTGGAAGATTTCTCCAAGGAAAAAATATCCTTATCTATCTATCTATCTATCTATCTATCTATCTATCTATCTATCTATCTATCAACTTTTTTAAATTTCTATTTTCTTCAGAGGAAAGATACAATTAGGAACTTGATCTTAACTGGAATTATTACTGTGTTATTTTGAGAAGAAAAAAAACTATTGATAAGCAACCATTTATTTTAATTTTTCAATGTGAAAATCTTAAAACTGCAACAACAAAAAAAAAAAGAAACCCCAAAACGGATTTTTTTTTCAAAATTAAATCCTGGGAATATGTATTGAACAATACGCACTAAAATAACAGGAAGCATGTGGTATCAAACAAAGCTTATATTTAATGATTGACTTGTTCTCCGATGTCCCAAAAATCAGGTGAGTAACGGCAAAATTCTTTTATTGAAACGATGACAAAAGAAGTGATCTTTGTGGTCAGTGTATTATATTCCACAAGATTTTTTTCTCTCCATTCAGCATAGCGAAAAACAAAATAACGATATGCTATGCACATACATAAACATATTTCTTGCTATATTTCTGCATATTTTTCATTGCGTACGCTCAAAAATACTGACGAAAGTTGTAAGACAATAAAATATCATTATTCGTTGATTACACACACACACAGATTCACATATGCACATATATATAAATGCATACACACACACGAACATGCACAGACAAAATATGAATACACCCTGATTTTTTATAACACACGCGTCCAAATATTCACATGCACCAAATATAAATATCATAGCAATTATGTATGTAAATAAGGATAAAAACGTTTAGTAAAAAAAATATGACGAAAAAGAATTTTTCTATATTTAAAAGAAAAAAAAATAAGAAAAAATGAAGTTTTGCTTTCCTGACACATGATTTATTAGGATTTTAGATCTCAGGGTTGGGATAAATACACGGATTAATCGGGAACTTCTGCACAATGTCAAAGTGAATTCGCTAGAATTTCACTTACAGATTATGTGCATGTATATATTTCACACACAGTCTATGTACACCCCTACCCCCATATACAACATCCCATCCACACACACACACACACACACACACACACACACACACACACACACACACACACACACACACACAAACACACACACACACACACACACACACACACACACACACACACATATATATATTAAAATGTATTTTTGGTCCGCTTGTGAATACCCTGTAGTGCAAGCAATGTCATATATCACATCCTAATATTACGATGTGATTTGATAATTAAAACATTTCTGCACAATGTCAAGCTGAATTCTACAGAATTTTACTGACTATATATATATATATATATATATATATATCACTTACAGATTATATTTACATACATACATATATATATATATATACATATATATACATGTGTATATATGTATATATATATATATGTATTATATATATATATATATATATATATATATATATATATATATATATATATATATATGTATTTATATAAATTATATTTAGGGTTTCGTCCCTCGTTTTTGAAACATGAGAACACTTATGTAGCGAAGGAATCATATTTTTTTTTAAATAATTATAAATTAAACTCTACTTCTCTCTATGGAACACTGTTTTTTAAAAATTAAAACTAAAATGCTAAAGAACACCGCATTATTTACCTAACGTGCTCTTTCTTATTTTTCTACATACCTACACACACACGCGCACACACACACAGACACACACACACACAGACATATATATATATATATATATATATATATATATATATATATATATATATATATATATATATATATAGGTATAAGGGTCCGCTTGGAAACAACCGGTAGTCTAAGCAATGTCATATGTCACATCTTAATATTATTCGGGAATTAAAACACTTCTGCCCAATGACAAAGAGAATTCCGCAGAAATTAAGTTTTCTATACAAAACACACAGTGTCAAACACATACATTATGTGTGTGTGTGTGTGTGTGTGTGTGTGTGTGTGTGTGTGTGTGTGTGTGTGTGTGTGTGGCCGGTGTGACCGGTGTTGTATGTGTGGGTGGGTGTTTACATATATGTGTGTAAAATAGAGAGTGGTTTGAAATATTTGCAGATTAATAACATTAAATATAACTTTGAATAAGACTATTTTTCGAGAAATGAATTCAGCAAATAATCCATCAAATAAAAATGATTACAAATTTTTTTAACAATTTGTTCAAATACGCACACGTCTTGAACTGCATATACGTAGTCACGCGCACACTCACATACGCATATACAATTTGTGCGTTTTGTTGCAGAAGCAATCCTGAGCTCATATGTGTGCATATGAAAAAACAAAGTTTCCGTCGAAGTATTACAAATAATCCTTAGTATATATCATTTCAAATTCTGTCTTGTTCGCACTCTGGTTAGATTACAATGTCCATCTGAACGTTCCAAATGTAAATAATTGTAAAAAATATGTATATTTTTACTGTCACATTCCTATTGTTGATTCTGCATTAACATTACTAATAATCCTGCATGAACATTTTTAATCCTGTCACGACTGAGAGATGGATGAAATCGTCCACAACGTCTTACTTCTACAAAAACATAACTGACAAATTTCTCTTGATAATTTTTTTTTATTTTCTTTCGAGTTTCAGTTGGTTACTTGTTTGTTTTAATTTAGTGTCATATAAAACTTTATGGGTTATTTTATGCCAAGATTTAAATATTTTGTACGCCGTTTTATTTTATTTTTAGTAAATCATAATGTTTTAGTGATACAAGTCTTACTAATTAACCCACAGATTTCGTAATTGAATGTAACCAACACAACTGGAATTGAAATCGGCTCTCCGATTAACAATTCGAAGCCATTATCTATTACACCATTTGCAAACCCATATTTACAGCACATGCGGTCACCCATCTAGGTACTGACCAGGCTCGACGTTACTTAACTTAGATGATCATAAGGGAACTGCTGTTTCAATGTGATGTGACCGTAAGTCCCAGGATTCAGTATTAGAGTTTTAACAATGATTAAGTTTCTATTATTTCGAAAGAACATATTCAGTAAAGAAAAACTATAAATTTAAAATTCTACTGAATTTCATACTATTGAATGATATTTGTCGGTGTAATGCAAAGCTTTAAAATAGTTATTCTGAATGTGGCTTGATATGATTCTGCTTATTATAATCTCAGTGAAATCAATGTTATAATGATTTAACTAAGAAAAACATAATTGTAACATAACAGCCTGTTATTTTCATTCTCCGTGCACACAATGTAGCTAAACAAATCTTGTCGCAGACACCTGTTTAGGCATATTTCTGTTTTTTTTTTTTCAAGATCCACAACACCCAACTCTGCTTTATACAGTAAATATTCCAAGTGCACCTTAGTTACATTTTCTAGAAGAGAGCTTATAATCTTCATGAAAAGAAGTTTGTAAGACGCCAGTAAGCTGAAACTCTCGGTCACCATGACTTGTGAATTCTTGCTAGCACCACCATCGGTTTCTTTCGAACAGTTCCGTCTACCCAGTTTCAATCAAAATAGATGGTATGAGTTCCAGGTAATTTTTATAGGTACCGCGCACCGGGAGCTCTGTTCAAGCAAATCGCCCATAGCGAGATTCGAAACCAGAGCTCATGTTCTTAAAGGGAATATTTCTCGCGCCCATATATATATATATATATATATATATATATATATATATATATATATATATATATATATATATATATATATGATCCTATCCCTCGATTTCGATGTATGAGGATCCGTCAACTTTATTTAGTTTTTATGTTTGTGCTGTATGTGACACTCCAGTCCCGCTAGTGACCTGCATACAAGTCCACATATTGTGTATCACCAATAAATCTCGGGACATAGCAACAGGAAAAATTTGATGACTCTTTAATATACATGGGTATATATGCATATATATAAACTTCAAATTCCATAATGTCCAAAATATATACCTCATGAATTCAGATATCAAAATTTATATTTAATTAGAAATTAAATATAAATAAATATGTAATGAATTGAATAGTTTTAATTTAATCTGACGGGTATTGTATCTGTGGAAAATATATATTCCGAACTTTTCTTTATCTATTAACTAATGATGGTCTATTTTTTTTATTAATAATGACATTTGTTTATAAAAAGCTACTGACATTCAAATGCGTTAAATTTCAGTAATTGACTTGCCGCCATTTTGTTGGGCGTTAAAAAACCTTAGTGTGTGTGTGTGTGTGTGTGTTAAAAATTATTTTTATTATATATACCAAACGGGTATAAAATATTAAAAAGTAATTTGAAAATGCAATTGAAGTCTTTAAGAGTATTTATTTAGTTTAAATTTACCGGTTTCACACTCCATGTTTTTCAAAAATTAAATTCAGATGGAGAGAGATACTGCTACACAATTATATGTCTCGCATCTCTAACATCATGGCAGAGCCAGAAATTTCTACACGCCAATATAATTTTTTAAAATCAGATAACTGTGAAACAGGGGTAAGTTGCATTGCCAACTCTTTTTCCCTATATATATATATATATATATATATATATATATATATATATATATATATATATATATATATATATATCAAGGCATAAAAAAACAATTTTTTATTGACGGCTATGTTAGATTTAAAATAAAACACCAGTAAACCGGTTTCGTCCCCTCTCATCAGAACTGTTTAACGGGAAATACAAATTATGACAAAAATATTTGTTATGGGTGACATGAATGAATGGCAGGGAAGAGGAAGATAAATACAAGTGTATAAAATTACACGTGTATAAAATACACGTAATACCAATCAAGATGCTAGAGACACAGCACAGCAAGCCCGAGCAAACAGTCTCTTTGTTTGCAAAGAGACGGTCGCCTGGACCTGATGTACAAAGTCTCCAACACCCTGAGATGGAATACTGAGTGTGCCCTGGCCAAAACGGAAAACCAGGTCACACTAAAATCCAACGCGCAAGTAGGATTATTTATTAGATGATCTGCAATCGACGACCCATACGCATTTCGAATGGATACGACTGCAATGTTTAATAAAATTAAGCCTGCTATGGTTAGTAAATGCCCGGTCTATCTCCGTTTACTGTGGTTGGGTAGGATTAGTGAGTCCTTTGCCAAGCAGATTTCATGTAGTTCACGGGAATGTTATTTTGCAGCGAACGTCCGTGTTGTTTTTCAAACTAGGTCTGTCCTTTCATCTGTGTATAAAGATGTTCTACCCCCCCACCATATTAATTCAGTTATTTATCGTTTCAAATGTAGTTGTGGATGCAACTACATAGGTAGAACGACACAGCGCTTGGACGCTAGAATAAAACAACACGTACCTACGAAAATATTAAACAATAATTTTTCGTTGCGCGATTCCATTCGAAATACGTATTGTCTGGTAAGCTTAATCACATTATTGTTGAAAGACGAAAGGATAAGACCATATTGACGCATGTTTGAATCCAATCTAAGGTTTCGGCTTACATAAGCGATTATCAAAGTTGACACTTTTAATAAATCAAACAACACATATACGAAACCACAATAATGGCCCGCCGTTGCTTTTTGAATAAGCTCAAAGTAACGACAAACTCTTATTTACGAGCCGAGGAAGCGAAAAACGCGTCGTAGCTCGTGACATCACACATGACCACGCGACAGTGAAAATGAGAAATTTCAAGTATACTTAATACTATATTATTTAATGAAACATGCATTAATTAATATATATATATATATATATATATATATATATGGGGGGGTGTATATATATATATATATATATATATATATATATGTGTGTGTGTGTGTGTGTGTGTGTGTGTGTGTGTGTGTGTGTGTGTGTGTGTGAATTTATTTACATATATATATATATGTGATGTTGATGATGAAAGAAATGTCAAGTATCAAAATATTGAAGGACAATGGAGATTTAGACTACCCTATATAAAGGAAGAATTTAGGGGAAACTTTTGTCATAATAACGCGGACAAGACTGTAGAGTCGGCATCTGAATTTATACCATTGTTTATGCTGAGATGATCTTCAGTGTATTGAATATTCCATGTCGGTAACACACACACTCACAAAGGCGAGCACGCACACACATACACACAAACACGCACGCACACACACACACACACACACACACACACACACACACACACACACACACACACACACACACATATATATATATATATATATAGTCATAGAAATAAATAGGTGTTACTTGTTTTCTATTAATGCCTTTTTCAAAAGGTCAGTTTATGAGTAGGTGAGAGGCTGGAGGATTCTTTTCATGATGAGATTTAGACTATAATATAACCGGGAATATGATTCAGCGTGTGAAAAATGTCAAAGCATGTATCATGACATAGGGTCGCATACCAGTTCCTTTTCTCTAATTAGACCTGTCTGAGATTGTGGGTCTTCGAAAACGTGAAATGTCATTTAAGAAAATATATCGTCGTGTTTCCTGGTATTAATCAATGTTAAAATGAACATTGAAAAACATAAACCAGATTCGGGACAGTCGCCTAATACAGAATATGTTCAATATTAAGTCAGTTTAATGACTGCAATGCCAGAGGGAATGGATTCTATATCACAGTTAAGACAGAAAATATGGCTCTGGGTTTCAATGCGAGTAACTGAGAATTATTTACTTACCGAAAGAATTCATGCGCATACCCATCGAAACTGATTTCAACTTGCGCAACAACACCATCTTCTAGGTATCAAAAGTCCTACTGTATGTTTCAGTCTTGAGATTGTGATTTACATTTGTGTACGTAAGTTTCGCTTACTTGTGTGACGAAGACCTGCGATGTGACCTCTCAAAATGTATTTGTCCACAAAACCCAAGCTATTATGATGACGAGGGCGTAACGTATTAGAAATGACGCCAATATTTGCTGATTGTTAATAGAATTTAGAAAGCCGCCATATACACATAGTCCATATTATCGTGTGCCGGTCTAGCTGCAAGATTGTGATATTTGATTAACCGGGAAAAACACCGCCCAACATTATGCCTGCGCTACCTCAGCTGATCTGTTAGATCTTTAATCCGAACAACTGCCGATATCCTCCTCCACTGAATATCTATTGGACCAATGGCGACTCATTCTGACGAATTCAGGTAACCCAACGATATGGCTTTTGGCATTGTATGAATAAGTGAATGCATGTTTGTATTCGAATTCTTCATCTGTAAAATAGGGCACACGCGAGATTAGAGAGGTTTGGCGACACACAAGAATGGTATAAATTATATTATGACATGATCTGGGTAATTATATCCTGCGCTTATTTTTTGGACGATGTGCATTTCTTGTATGCCTAATCTTTAGTCAGTATTAGGAACGTTGCAATGCTATTTCCCTGACATTATATTTATTTACACTGCCATCATATTTACATACACACACACACACACACACACACAGAGGGAGAGTGTGTGAGAGAGAGAGGAGGCCCGGTGGAGTAATGGATAACGGCTTGGGTTGAGGAATCGGAGATCCGAGTTCGAATTCTAGTCGAATCCATTACATGATAATACCCTTGGGAAAGGTGTGATGCCTCTTTTTCTTCCTCCTGCTATGGGTAAATAGCAGGACAGACTGGGGTTCTATAGCCTTGGATGGCAAATGGTCTAGGAGAAGCACAACTCCGAATTCAAAGCCTGCGGTGGGTCGTTTGGGTGCACCAGGTCTCTGTATTCTTCCCTTCAAAAAGTGTGGATGGTCCTGCACGAAACCATCACCATTATAATCAAATCTC
>OZ038486.1:57944938-57962438 GCA_964036315.1 Acanthosepion esculentum | reverse complement strand
TCACAACGCTATGCTAATTTGTGCTGCAGTTGCAAAATCTGGTCAAATGACATTAGATTGATTTTTCTTAACTTAACAAAATTAATAGAATGAATAAAATTTATTTTAGTAGTTGTTTTTTCATTTGTGAATCACTAATTCAGATGAGTAAGTCAAGTTCAAATATATTTTTATTTCCCATTCCATGTTAATGTAACGATACAAACCGTCCATTTGCAACGGTACATTTTATCGGGTAAGTAGAATGGAGTCTTCCACGTTTTTGCAACCATTATGTAATGTAGGAGGCACGGTGGAGTAATGGATAGCGGCTCGGATTGAGGAATCGGGGAGCCGATTACGAATTCGAGTTCATTGAATTCACTTACATTGGGAATGGATGGAATCCATCTCTTCCCTCCAGCTATGAGTAAAGTAACAGGAGAGACCGGGTTCTATGAGCTTGTTTGAACGCCAGTCTAGGAGAAAGAAAACTATGAAGTCAAACCACCTGCTACGTTGTAGGTCTTGCTTCATTAACATTTGAATGTAGGGACGGGGTAACCTCAACATTCCCAGTGCAAAAAGAACTAGCAAGCCATTGTACTATTCTATCTTGAATGTCAACCTGAGACACAGTTGGAAGAGAGTGGTGATCACAGCGGGGCAAAAATGCGCTAACTGAATAAATGATGATTTTGAATGATGTACTATTGCAGAAGCCTTGCAAGAACGTCATTTTTGTTAGAAAAAAGTGAACTTCGATGGTGTTTGTAAATGTTACATTCGACTTCGAGAAACAGAAATATTGTATGTTTATTAAAATCTTTGAACAACAAGTGGAAATGGTAAACGGGTTTAGGATAAAAACAATAATGGCATTGGACGCGATTGTTCGCTACAAATCTTCTGAAATACTTGCAAGTGACTCAATAAAGGCTAATGAAATGAGGGATAGAAATGAAACGAATGAGTGGTTTAATAACGAAATCGGGAACCGCATAGAAGAAACCTAATGAAATAAATGAATATTTCTCGGATCATAGTAAAAGTGGAGGATCACTGCTATTCTCCATCGTCCTGAAGTGACACGGCACAAAGAGCAGCGATTGTTCTTCTTTTTCTACTGCTCCTCCTCCTCTCTGGGGCGGAGCAAGCTGCCAGCTCGACTCTTTCCAGCCTCCACAGACCTCAAATACTTTATGTGGCCTGGTAGGTGATTGATTATTTTCAACCCTACAAAACCCTATCCAGCAGACGAAACGTTGATAACCTCTTTCTAACCCATCGCTAAATTCATGGCAAATTTCTCAGACTTGTTAAATTCCTCATTTTCACCACTCGAACATTTGCAACAAGGACCCGCCACGCCAAAAAAGAAAAAGTGCCATTCGAACAGATTCTTTACCAGAACTGTTCCTTATTTACCAGACTCCAGAGAGGATACTTCCCCAATCATTATCTTCTCCAAGTCTATCGTGAACAGTTATCTCTCGTACATATGCTCATAATAAGAATTTCTTACAAAATCCTTGTACTCTTTTACATACAACTAATTCATTAACCCTCTAGCTGTAGTATCCCTTAGACACTGTATTGTGTAAAGGATATTATAAAATAATTTATTCCGATGGGTCAAAGAGGAACTCATTCCAATTGAATGATTGATTAGGAAACAATTAACCGGACGCAGTTTATAAAACACCAAAGCAGACAAGGACACATTATCGACAATTAAAAATGAAGACGACAGGGGATTCATCAACACTGGATACTAAGTCCAAACACCAAAACGAAATTAGTTAAATATATACTATTATGAGAGAAAATATATTCGAAAAACTTTAGGATAAGAATCAAAATAAATATATAATTTAGAGTAGATTGATGAATGCAACAATTAATTGAAAAGTAAAATAAAAAAAACAGTACATAAATGTTTAAAACTTCACAGTCGAAAAAACATGTCCATGCTAGAGGGATGACAGTTGAAAAAGGAAAAGGAATCTCGCTACCAAGATAAATGTGCATTACGCCAAAATACACCAGAAGAATATTGACAAATTTCAGAAAATTATCGGTTGCAGTGTCTTCGGAAAAATATATGAAACATTAACTTTCTTAATATTCAAATGTGGTCGAAATAAAATCTAAAACGCTCCAAATAGTGTGACATACACTAAGAACTACGCAAACGACATTCGCAGAACGATGCCGAAAATGTTATTTGCAGGGACCTAATAATATCTGAGAACACAAATGTCAGAAAAGACGTAAGGAGTTTGACAAAACAAAAATTTTCCACGTCCACCCGCCCCAACAAAAACATTGTATGGAGTAACCGAAGAGAGAAATCGAATTGTTTATAGAAAAAGATCAACCTGGCTAAGAGTGAACATTATCAAGCTGACGCTGACATATAGCTACATTGTAAACCTGAAAGCGATAGACAATTTTAAAAGAATGGCCGCAAGCAAGGCAATAAAAGCAGGGGGTTACAAATATTGAAAAAAATATCAAAAGGACATTAAAATGAACTGGGTTTCAAAGAGATAGCAGATTAAGACTGACAATGAATTTAATTTTTTAGTGATCGTCGTTGACAGCAAAGCCAAAAGCTGTAAGGAAGTTCAACAAACCGGAAGTACGAGGGAAACAACTAGTAGCATGGAACTTATGGTGTCCGCTTGAAACATCAACAGTGAAGTGGCCTGTTATTAACCGGAAAACTATGAAATCTATGAATTAAGATGGCGAGAATTGTGCGCATTATCATAGGTTCAAAAACAGGTAATCGGTATTATGTGACTTGAAATCTGGGGAAGATTATGCCTATAGAAAAATGCCTATGCCTATGTCGATGAGTGTCTGCGCAGATATTTACAAATGGTGTTGGATATTTGTGTAGTCTTGCTCTCCCTCAGTGCTCAGCAATGAAAACAGGGTATCTGCTGTGTGTGTGTGTGTATTATTATTATTATTATTATTATTATTATTGTTATTATTATTATTATTATTATTATTATTGAATTGGTCTGGAAAATGTAATTGGCCAAACTTTAAAAGAATTACTAAAGACACTCTTATTCACGAAATAGAACGTAAAAAAGTGCAGAAATATATCTGTGTCAATGAGAGGCGTAATCGAATATGAAACAATGAAAGAACAAAGAAAATAGTGTTTTACGCGAAAGAAAGCAATAATTATATTAACTTACATCCGAAAATTTTAATTGAATCTATTAAAAAGTAAACAGATTTCTAGCGTTATATATTATTTCGGTCTTTTCTTAAAGCATTTCACCCCAAGCAAAGCGGACTGCAATGTATCTTAAAAGATCTTCAAAAAGCTATCAAAATAAGGGACCTTGAAATCGAAATATCAAAATTGTGGTACATAGGAACATCAACAATCCCTCTTGTAGTTCTGGCCCTCGAATTGGTTGGAAAAGATTCCGGTAGACTAAATGAAGGGATTCCTCACAAGTACGGCCCACAAATTACGAATGGCTTTAGCTGTGTAAATTATGTTTTTTGTTTTTGTTTTGGTTTGTGTGTGGGGGGGGGATCTCATGATGCCATTTCTAACCTGAGGTCTCTGAGCGGCACCCTGAAAGAAATGTGAACACACCAGAAATCAAAGTAAATAATAATAATAATAATAATAATAATACTGAATATCAAAACCAGCATGAAAGAGTGGGCCAATATCTGCCCTGGAAGGAAACTGAAAGAAACTGGTACTAACACCACCCAGACCCGGTTACGGAGATAGGAACTGTTACAATTCTATGGGACTACACAATACACACCGACAGAACAATCAAAGCCCACCGCCCAGACATTGTTATTAAAGACTACAAAAAAATGCCTCCTTATTGATATGGCTGTCCCTGCAGACTGCAATGTATCTTTGAAGATATTCGAAAAGCTGTCAAAATACAAGAACCTTGAAATAGAAATCTCAAAAATGTGGCACATGGGAACATCAACAATCCCTGTTGTAGTTGGAGCCTTTGGATTGGTTGGAAAAGATGCCAGTAGACTAATTGAAGGGACCCTTGGATGTCCATGCCTCAAAGAGATACAAAATATTATTCTGACAAGTACAGCCCACACTTTACGAAGGGATTTATCTATGTAATTATTTTGTTTCAGTAGAAAGTGTCATGATACCATTTCTAACCTGAGGTCCCTGGGCGGGACCTGGAAAGAAATGTGTAAAGACCAGATATCAAAGGAAATAAAATAATAATAATATTATTATTATTATTATTATTATTATTAATAATAATAATAATAATAATAATAATAATAATAATAATAATAATAATAATAATAATAATAATAATAATAATAATAATAATAATAATAATAATAATAATAATAATAATAATAATAATAATAATAATAATAATAATAATAATAATAATAATAATAATAATAATAATAATAATAATAATAATAATAATAATAATAATAATAATAATAATATCATCATCATCATCATCATCATCCAGCAGTGGATTGGTGGATGCCATCGCGTGATACCTTATGAAGAATTCAGAATTGACTTCAATCTATGGGAAATTAAAAATTACTACTTGAATAATATTACTCAAATAAGCAGAAGACCCAACGAGAGCGTTGTTGTATCAAGTAAACGTGTATTCACTTAATCTGTCAGCTGCTGTCCTGTGAAATTTCATGGCGGACAAATATTAATGCTCACGTATCACTGTGACTGATAGTTTTCCTTAATTAATAACATGATAAAATATGAAGTTATATTTGCATCTCTCGTCTTTACGAGATATCATTATGAAATTTGATCGCAGGGATTATCTTATACAGGACTCGAGAGACACCAACGGTAGAGTGTTACTGGATTAAGTTTTTTTATGGACGTAAAAGGAATGGTTAATATTTTCAGATTATGAGCGATATGTATTACAGATACCAGTTGACCCTAGGCATGAAGAGGTGAAGATTGTAGTGTAAAATGAAGCATCATGTCGGAAGTTTTTTCCACAAAGCAACAGCTCTTGTGAAGCGGATTTCCGAATGAAACTTCTTCCGTCATAATGGAATAAGAAGAGAACGGACAATCCAACCGCATGTATGTAGCTTATAGCTATAAGTCCGAACCTTTGGAACTAAAGAATCATACTTTACAATAATGCCCAATACCAAACTAATAAATACACGTGGACTCTACAGAAATGAAAATCACATTAAAACAATCCCAAATCGATCTACATACTGAAAATTTTAATCTGTGTAAACACAAGAATATATGTAAGCAGTGATAAAATAATAATAATAATAATGATACGAGTATTTATAATAATATAATAATATTAATAGTTAATAATAAAATTATTAATAATAATATAATATTAATAAAAACTGGTAACTGTAATATTAATAATAATAGGTAATAGCAATAATAATGATAATAATAATAATGGGTAATAGTAATATTAATAATACGTAATAATAGCATTAATATTATGATAATATTAATAACAACCAGTTCATTTATACCTGATGATTGCATAGGGCATGTATATGAATCTATATTGTTTAAACGTTATTTTTAGTGGATATATACATACATACATATATATATATATATATATATATATATATATATATATATATATATATATATGTGTGTGTGTGTGTGTGTGTGTGTGTGTGTGTGTGTGTGTGTGTGTGTGTGTGTGTGTGTGTCTGTGTGTGTGTTTGTTTTATTATTATAAACTTTATTTTTAGTGAATACACGTATTTGGTTTGACGCTCCCTTTATTTATTAAACTATATATTTATTTGTTTTCGTCTACCGGCCTGAATGTATGTGAAATCTTATTATAGAAAATGTTCACCCAGCGCCGGGATTTTAACTTACTTCTCGCTGGCGGAGAGTGCAAATGTTCCTCAGTGAAATTTCCCGACCATCAGGCTGCAAGACGGAAATAAATAAATATACTGTTTAATAAGTTAAGATACTGTTTAATAAATAAACAACGCGTGTATTCCATAAGTGTATCCACTGAAAATACATTTAAAATGATTAAAAAAGATCTGTCGGTTTAATAAAAATCCATTTCTTCATTTATTTGTATTGTCCGGAATGTTCCTGCCGATTTTTAGTGGTTCATGTTCTAACACATTAGAACACCTCAGATTTTGCGACAGATATAATATGCATATATTTCCGATTAGAGCATACTTCAAATTATCTCTTGAGGAAGAAAGTTTAAAATTACTTAATTCGTATCAGTTTTCCTTCCCTATGAAAATGTAAGATCATAAGGTGGTTATAAACACTCGATGTTCTTTTTTTCCGAAATGACAAAAATGCCTCGCAAGCAATAAAAAGAGATATGCGCTGTGTACAGCGAGGGTGCTTTAGCTGACAGAATGCCACGGAAGTAGTTTGCTAAGTCTAGAGTTGATGATTTTAGCATAATTGATGAAGAACGCTCAGGCACGCCTTCACTACAGATGACGACCAAATCAAGACATTGATTGACAATAACTCGCATTAGACAACGCGGCAATTGGCAGAAACACTAAATGTAAAAAAATCCACCATCCTTGAGCACTTAGGGAAATTGCTTACTCAATTCGCTACTATGTTTGGCTATCACATGATCTGAGGGAAAATAATCTTTTGTGCTGCATTTCATTTGTGACTTTCTGTATAAACGCAATGAAAATGCACAATTTTTGAAGTGATTGTGACCAGTGGTGACAAATGGATCGTTTCCAAAAATGTCCAGCGTAAAAGATCTTGGGTAATCGACATGGCCCCACTTTAGCCACCTCAAAAGCGGTTATTCATCCTAAGAATTTCATGCTGTGCATCTGCTGAGACTGTAAAGGGAATCCTTACTATATGTAGCCAGTCAAATGATTATGAAAAGAACTACTAGCAACTGGACGAATTAGAGGTAGAAATTCAAGAAAACCGCCCATAATTGGCGATATTTTCCATCAAGATAATGGCAGACATCCCATTTCTTTAGCTACCTGGCAAATATTGTTGCAGCTTGGCTGAGATGTTATACCCCACCCGCCATATTCACTAGACATTGCTCGTGGTATTTTCATTTATTCAGGACATTGCAAAATAATCTCAATGGTAAAAACTTTTAAAACAGTTTCATGAATTCCTTCTCTAGAAACCTCCGAAATTCTGGGAAGACGGTATTTTTATATTGAAGGAAAAATGGCATATTTTTTGTCTTTTAATTCCCCTTAAAAATCGGCATTGACAACGCAATATATATATATATATAATGTCGGTTTGATGGCCCAAGTAATTTGCTATTTAAAAAACACTACTATGTCATTCGATTGAAAATATCTTGTTGGATGAGTGCCAGTTCCGTCTATGCTTATTGAATCGGTATATATGTGCGTGTGGTTATAGTTTAATGTTTGTGCGTCTACTTTTTTTGCAAATGCTTAAAAAGATAAAATAATTATCAAGAGGTTCGTAAAAGAAAAAATAATTCTTGCCAAGACACTTCGAATTTAAAACCTCACAACTTCTTCGATCTGATCAATAAACATTTAAATATAAGTCAATATGTGTTTACTCATCTACCTTGCTATATACAAGGATTGGTCGAACATTAGTATCCGTTTTAATTTACAATTAATATCAGCATTCCTTGGGGTATTTCTGTTGTAAATAATAAAGTGTCGAAAATATCAGGTAAAATGTTTGTAGACTTAATTTCTTTTCCTCTCTTTCAAAATGTTTGCTCCTCAGTACTTACACCAACACAAAGAACCGTGTAATAATTTTCAGAAGTACATGTTTACAGAATATTTTCAAATGTTTCCAGAACGACTTTACTTGATGTGGACACAGTAAGTGGGGCGTATCAGTAGAGTTAATAAAAATCTTCGAAGTAAATGAATAAGTGTCTTTAGTGCAATAACAACCAAGCTATTTCTGTGAGAAAGGAAAAAAGATATACATGCTAATACTCTCCTTCCAGTTTACAGAATAACTATTGATCGATTGTCTTATGGTTTATGAACACTTGTTAAATCTAGAAAATATTTTTAGATTTTAAGAAACTTTTTGGAGATACTATTAGTTTAGTGATACACTTCTTATTAATTAACCCATAGATGGGTGGAGAAGAGGTGGAATCATAACTTTCCCAATGGTATTAGCTTGTAAGGGAATATAACCAACCCAACGGGAATGAGAACTCTGCTCTCCGATTATCAATTACACCAACCGCACACCAAATCTTACAGCACCTAGTATTCCCACGCGGTCACCAATAAATGTAATGACCAGGCTTGGCATTGAACTCACAATCACAATGTCACCAAATCAACTTTGTCGGCCAGTGTGTACCTTGACTCAATGAGAACAGAGAAGCAGTAACTGAACACTACTAAAATAAGATCTAGACGATATTCCTAGGTAAGAGCAGTTGAACGAAATGTGTCTACACCGTAGATTAAATAAAGGGTTACTTTCAGAATTATCCTCTTGATCGATATACATATGAGGAGGAGCGAAGTGTACAGTGGTTGAAACATTGTGGTAACAACGACAAAGATGAGGACAATTGAACGTATGTAAATGATGTAAATAATGATAATTTCTCATCACAGAAAGTCAGAGAGAAATAGACCTTGTCGCATTTGCCCTAGAGTCACGTCACCCTCAGATTAAATCTGCACGCGGCCATAATGGAAACACTTAGTGGACTGCGTTTCTCCAAAGATAATAACCAGAAAGCGTCAACTTGTACATGTCTAACAACTCAACCAAGAAATGTCTCCGTTTCGGGTAAACATTTCTTCGTTCAAGAGTCGAATATCACAACTGAGAAAGATAGAGGCAATGGTGAAAACTTAATTTGGAATTTTCGACTTTAGTATTTATTTCATTAAGTATTGTCGCTTCAAACAATAAAATCCGCTGTGAATGAAGAAGTAAAAACTTTTGAAAGACCTTTGTACACACACACACGCACGCACACACACACACACAATCATACGTATGTAAATATATATATATATATAGAGAGAGAGAGAAAGAGAGAGAGAGATCATGTGAGTGTGTGAGAGAGAAGTGGCATCAATAGAAAGGTAGGCAGAACCTATGTTACCGCCTGCATTCTCAGAGTTTTGTAACATTTGGTATATAAACAGATTAAATATGTAACTCACACTTGTGCTTAATTGTTACTTGGGGATGTTTTCTTTTAGTCAGAATTTCATAATTTAATTACAATCTACTGTGTTGCACTTAAAAGTAAATATTTCTGTTTACCGAAATAATTTACAGATTAACGAATTAGGGCTTTATGTTTTTTTTAAAGACATCTTAAGATTCGTCTTGAAAAAGATTTTCTTTTTGTCGGAACACATACATATAATTATATATATTGACATACAGGAATAAAGTGTCATTACCGACACTTGGGTTTGAAAACGGATCGCCAGAGCGCAAGCACAGTCGATTCATCTTGAAATAATTGGATCACGTGACGAGCAATGGAAAAATATTATATGTGGGAATTAGAAGTGTCTGACCCAGTATTTGTTCGAAGGAGTTACTATTATCGTATCTGTGATTTAAGAAGTCTCTCCTACAATCGGACATTACAAAAGATATCTATATTAGTGTCACATGTTTCAAGTTTTATTTTTATAATAAATACAGTGTCAATACAATCCAAATGACAATATATTTATTTTAAGCTGCTAAGAACAAACGTTAATCTATATTTTATTTCAATGTCATTTCACTTTTCCTAATCGTATAATTAATCATAAAAATGAATCCATTACAAATTCTTCGAGGTTTTTTTATTGCGTTCTAATCTCAGCAGGACACAAATCCAAAAGTATGGAATACACGTTTAAAATCGAATCAGACTTTCACGCCGTTGCGAATAGATTTTCAAGTTTGTGTTTGATGTTAATTTTCTTAAAAATATTATAAACTAACTTGAGAATGTTTCTACTATTTACAATATTCAGTCAGTTATCTTCTTCTTTGCTGCAATATTCACGACGTTTTGGCCGTTTTACGTTCCGACTATATGCAGGTGAGTGGAATTTCGTCGAACACTTTATTTCATACACTGTGGTAGAATGTTCTAGTTCCCCCGACATGTCTCAGTATCAGGTATTTCCATTTAATTCAACTCTCCAAATATTTGTCCAGGTATTGAAGTTACAACTGTTTGGGACAAGTCACTGGATCATGAACACGTTTATTCAGTGGGTCACGTATCCTTGAGGACATAAGTTTAATTTTGGGGACTTATAAATCTAATGCCTCAGTAACGTTTTTTTTTAATTACCAGAGCTCATATGGCAATATTGTGTTTCTCTAGCACTCCGTATTACTGGTTCGCATATTGTATTCGACTGATGAACATACGTGAGGACGACAGAGAAAGGAATATTTTTCTCCTGACAAACAACCGATCATTATCCTTTGATAGGCTCTAAGTGATGGTTTAGCTGTATATCCCTATATCCACAATTTAACTCCAATTATTTTTCTTGTATATACATATATATATATATATATATATATATATATATATATATATATATATATATATATATATATATATATATATACGAACATATATTTCACATTTTGTGAAAGGGACTACAATAGTCAGTCAGTTATGTGTCAAGCGTAATACAAGCTTATGCGATCATGTATATTTCGATATATGACTCACGAGGCAGATTTTTTCCCCGTAGTAGTTTGCCCTTTCTTTCTACGGTAGACCAGTTGCCATCTAAGGGTATAGAAACCGGTCTGTCGTGATATTTACCCATAGTTGGTGGGGAGAAGAAGAGGATTCATACTTTTCCCAAGGGTATTAACACGTAAATGAATACAATGGATTCGACTGGAATTCGAACCCGGCACTCCGATTCCTCTATGCGAGCTTCTATCCATTAAACAGACAATGCAGGAATGCAAAATGTAGCAGTTATAATACGCAGTTCAATTAAAGCAAAACTGTTAATTACTTGTTGTCACTGGACAATACCTCAACTTCATCTCCCACCACCCATACAATGTAAAGAAAGGGAAGCTCGCTGCTTACATTCTGCATTACAATTTTTAGTAGATAGTCGGTATATTGATTGTTTTCCGTATGAATAAATCCATACATGATGCAGACATGAGTGACATGAAGTAATTAACAGATTTGCTTTAATAGAACTGCGTATTATGATTGCATCATTATGCATTTCTGTATTGTCTATTGCAGTTCCCTTTTTTATGGACATGTGGCCGAGTGGTTAGAACGTTCGCATTCTGACCATATGCCTCGGGTCCGAATCTCACCAAGGTTGGTTTGTCAGGAAGGAGATTTCTTGATGTTATCGGACTGGAATCGTCGATCGCAGAAACCATACCACGGGTTTGTGAGTGAAAATGGGTAGACGGGACCTTTGGATCCTGTCGATAGTCGTGCTAGCAGGAAGTCACAAGTCGTCGTGGCCGAGGGCTTGAGCGTGCTGGCCTAGTTCAAATTGTTGATCACGTTAGATAACACACTCTTTCCTAGAAACTGTAACTAATGTCTGCTCAGCATAGTTGCAGTATACACCACAGGTGGGCTCTGTAGGTGTTGAATAAACACCAATGCCCTTGAGAAAGCGCCAGCAATAGGGATTGGCTAGCCCCTAGTAGACGGGTATACTCGAATACGAGTGACCAGCTCTATATTGTAGTCCTTTTCATAAAGTAGGAAATATATCTTTGTCTATATAAATAGAAGAAATAAAATTGGAGTTAAACTTAAAATTACGTCATGCCAAAAGTGATAATAGAATTCAGTTAATGTTTACTCATACGAGACCACAATATGTTCTCTCCTTATTGTAATGCATTTAAAATGCAATCACACTTTTCATCATTAATATATCTACGAATTCACTATTTCATGCTAACCAAGTTATACAGTGATATTTTTGAACGACGGCTGAGTGCAATTCATCTCAAACAAAAAACTGTGTAAAATGATACTTCGATGTCCGACCGTCTCTCGTATTATGGACGCGGTGAATGCGTTGATATTATAATGAGGCCTGGAAATGGGTTACATTCTCTTTTTTTTTCTATGGTTTTCAAGTTTCTGATATGAAATCTTATCAAGCAGCAGTGTAATACCATCTTCTCCGGTAACCCATCTGTCTTCAGGAGGCGGGCGATCATGAGTATCCACAGATTTATCATTTC
This sequence comes from Acanthosepion esculentum, assembly GCA_964036315.1. NCBI lineage: Eukaryota > Metazoa > Mollusca > Cephalopoda > Sepiida > Sepiidae > Acanthosepion > Acanthosepion esculentum. The sequence continues at coordinate 57,950,194 of OZ038486.1, read as the reverse complement.
GGTTGGTGTAAGTAAATCTTGCCGCCTGACCATGCTTTGATTGATTTTGTTCCAGTTATACATTTACCAGGTTTTCAGCTATATCATTAGTTCCATTTCACAGACACTCTTGCCTTCCTTAGGCCATGTAAGAGTTAGATACTCTAAGCCTTCTTTCTTCAGGGGTCTCAAGAAATCTGTCACTTTCTGTTACTTATCGACAGTTCCTTTGTAGTTTGTATTCTTTTTAAATGTCTCATTTTTCACATATTCCTTCTATGGTATTATTAAATTTCTCATCATATCCACACCTCTGTTTCTTCAAGTTTATCTTCATCTATAAGGATATTGTCCAATAAAGAGTGATATTATTAAGAATTGGATATTACAGCTGAATCAATCATTCATTTCTTAGTCTCTATATACATTTTGCGATATTGTAATACATTGCACAAACTTGTGTTTGTCCCTGTGTATCTTCCGGATATCTGCATCAATTTTCTTAGTCTGTTTCTGTCCTATTCGGATATTTAAATTCATGCAGCGCTTGATTAAAACGGCTGCGAGCCATAACTTGCAAAATCGACTAGTCCTCATGCGGAAAACAATGCATTCTATCTTCTTCTACATAAGGGTTTGTCTTTTCTTCTTACCCAACAACCATACTTTATAGTATCATCAATTTTCTATGCGAATCTACCATCAACATAATCATATGCTTAGCATATATTGTTGAAGTTTTATCAGATAAGAATAATTCCAGGTATAGCTTTTAATTCGTATAGAAATATCACGCTTATATCGCCAATATTTATTTTTAACAACAACAATAAGAAATGTACTCATATATTTAATAATTGTACATTTTTATTAGATTTATTGCTGTTCTTTTCTTATGGATTCGTTTCTGTTATTGTCATTAAAGTAATAATTCACAGTGTTACAATTGATAATGAACTGTTCACTCCGTAATTCAGTGTAAAATATATATGGTCGTTCTTTGTCCTGATAGTGGGCTTACTTTTCCCAGTTATCCCAAGCGAGAAGCTGTTTGAATTTCTATCTCCTATATGGAGTCGCGTTGGTCGCAATCAGTCTGATCCATCCCCTTATCGGCCTAACTGGTGTAACCAAGGCAGACCTTCACTGACCAAGCATCCGACAACCCGATACAATCAGGTTTGCTTTATTTCACTTGTATTTGGCCATTTCAGTTGAGAGGAAAGCGCTTCGGGCCAACTGTTTTGGGCTTCTCCATCGCACAGTGTTATCTACGAAAATCAAATTCACGCGAATGGCCTCGTCAAACTCTTTGGCTCACAGCCAACTCCGCCAGCGCCCCCAGAGGAGAGAAAGGGAATAGGGAGAGAGATTGACGAACCCGATGTTCGGATTCGAGCGGGTGCAGACACGCACCTGGTGAGTAAACAAATACATGATGAAAATTAGCATTTTGAGCAGTAAGCAGGTTGTTAACTTTTGCACAAGAAATATTACGAGATTTGCTTGAGCGTTCGCTTAAAATTCATATTGTCTTAGAAAGAGAAGAGAATGACATTTCAGTGTAACTAAATTAGTCGAATTTGTAGAATTATTCAATGCAGTATAACGTGGCGGACGTAATAACTCATTTTGTTAAATATCACGTTTTTAATCTTTTTTTGTATTTATTCTTGGCTTGAACGACTTTAACACCAGTAGTAGATCTAGCCAAACGGAAGTACATTTGATTATAAAGGAGTTGCTTATATAAATTATCGTTTACACGAATATTTACCGAACGTGGTTATATTAGTTCGGACACAGTGGTAAAAACAGAACAAGTGAAATTTTTCGTAGAATGCCATAAAAAACTGCTATATTCGACATTATAATTATAAACGATAGCTCAATACGGCACATGGAAGAATATAAGGAGCATCCACTTAGGATCGAACTCGGCAAACAAAGTGTGTGTTTGCGGTATTAAATAATTCCCATCATACGAAGATAGATGTCATAACTATTTTAATAGCTTTTATCCTGAGAGTAAATCGCGGTGTGAAACGCTGGAATTAATGGTTTAAAATGTACTTACTCCAATATGGACGATGAAAATACTCGTATTTTATTTTTATTTTAATTAATATAAATAAATTTTATTTTGCATAAAAAAAATCTATGCTTAATTTGCTTTGAAAAAAGAATACCATTTTAGATATCAACATTTTAAGCGGACAACCTTTCTTTCCGACAAAAATATTTTTGTTCATTCAAGAATTCAACCAATGCAAGTTTTGAGAGCCACACGATATAGAGACAAACTACTAATGAGGAGGGAGTTGAGCGATGTTTATTTTGCTACGTTGATTTAAGCCTCTAAAATGTCCGAGAGCCACTCGAGTTCGATTGTTACAGAGTAAAATGCACAGTTTAGACGGTTACGTGAAGGAGATAACGGTTAAAACTAGACTTAAACAGGTGAATATTGTAGTGCTCGGGGTAGGATCAGATGTTCGTGAAAAGAAGCTGCTGCTCGAGAGGAACTTAAAGTGAAGCTGAGTATAAGTGATGATTAGGGCAACGAAGAAAGAAAAAAAATAACCCCTGAACTGATTATGTTTTTAGCGTTGAAGGCAATATGTATGTTTGTGTATGTTGTACAACGTGAAAGTTCTTATATCTGAGGAGAAATTATGAGTTTTAACCTCATGGACACTTGCTTGTATTTGCGAGTCAAAAGCAAATAATATGCAGTAAATGAAATGTTTGTAAACGGGACACAAAGCTGATAATCCATTATATCAGCATTTTTTTATTTTTTATTTCTAGCATTACTACTCCGAAAAAAGCGACATCATTCAACCTGGAAATTCTAAGCTCCGGGGGGAAAAAAATTGTAACTATCTTAAGAGATCTGAATAATAGCTTACGTGACTGAACAAATGTAAAAAAAAAGTATACGACAGGAAACTTTGAGTTTCATGAACTTCCGAAGAATTTACCTGCATACTGACGATTTCTACTCTTTTTTTCTGGGTGAGTGTGTACTATTTGAGAGTACCTGTAGTACAGTATGATGAAACTTTCAATCACACTTTCATATGATTCGGTCAAGCACAATCACGCTTAGGTCATCTCGGGAGATGGTTTTCGCTCCTTACAACGGTGCCGTATACTAAGATCTACCTACATTGATGGATACAATCGTCAGACCGTCTGCCGATTGCATCCAGCATGAAACAGCCTGTCGCCTCTGACTGTTGACTTCAATGTTCACTTTTATATTTATATTTACATACGCTCTATCTCTGATATTAAGCACTTTATCCCATAAATAGAGCATACCTAAAACTATATTTCTTCATATACTCTGGAGTAGACATGCTAAATGTAATATCAGTAAGTGAGAAACTTTTACTTGAAATGTGCATATTAGCGTGATAATTATCAATTTATATTTTCATTGTTGTTTTTCATATTTTAACTTTTAAAACTTTTCCCAGTTTATTAACTTACTCTTTTTCATGATAATATATATATAGATATTTTTTTCTTGACATATTAATTCAAAACAAAATAGTTCTCTCGTAACTCATAACTTATATTAACTGATCCTGATAAATCACAATAATGAGTAAGTTTGGTTTGATCTTGAGTATTTTGTACGAATATTCCAGAAACTCAAGGAATGTCTTGCTCGAAAATCGGCATTTCTTATTCCAACATTCCACCTTTTCTGATACGCCGACTAGTGACGGAAATGAGAAATAGACGTCTGTGTCAGACCAGATGTCTGTGTCTCTGTTTCCTCGCTGTCCGAAATCCTCTTTAATCATTTCCTTCACTGAGATATTCGGCAGATATCCATCTGTCCGTCTCTGACAGAGATAAAGCTTCCTTTCCTATTCAAAATTTTCTGACATTCTGAAACAATGCTTAGCTAATGATGGTCACTGTTTAGCGTAAATGATGTTGATACTTGTATTTAGCTCAATATATTTATTTCCAATTCCTTTTCTTTCTTTTCGCTGCTCTGGTTTCTTTTACTTTCGCTACAAATCCTGCTGAATGCACTTCATAATTATTATTCCGTGTCTTTACACTGAAAGCCTTCATAGAGGTTAAATAGAGGCAAGTTACTTTAATAGTTTGACATAGTTTGCTGGGTTTGATTACGTTAGGCAGGCTGTTCTGACAGTATATCTGCCCTTGCTGGATAATTTAATGTCGGATTTTGGTCACCTTTTGAATATGGGTCTCACTCTTAATAACAATGATCAACCAAACTATTGCTGTAAAATATTAGCCTAAGCTAAAACACTTTTCTCGGTGCATATTGCCGATTTCAAAATTAGTGTAATGTCAGAAAATATTTGATATATGTAATATTCTTTTTGGGACATTAATATACGGAATATCTAGTAGTATGATATACAACATAAGGTTCATTTCATTTCACTCAGGTTTGCTCGATACATACATATGCGTACTGATAATTCAGAAGGAATTAAGAGACGGATAGATGTTGAATGTTGTCTTGATTCATTCAACTAATTCAACCCAGAAAAAAAAACAATAAATTTAATATCGTCTGACAATTCTCGGTGACAAGGTTGTATCTCCTCCGTGCGGCACGTCTTAAAACACTGAACGCTCGATAAAGAGCGGTTACCACATGCCGTACGAATGATCTCTGGACGTGTTTACTGATAATATCGAATGTAATCACTTTTTGGTTGCTTTGAATATAAGTATAATAGTTATAGTAGCATAATCATGACGTATAGGACTTGAAACAGATATTGTGGCCGGAAGCCCGAATTTTTAAAGTCCAACTGCCGGGATAACCTCTTCATGTAAATATCTTCCCGTTTCACTAAAACGAGGTGAATCAGAATCATTCCCTGATTATCGAGTCGTATCGTTAGCAATTGTCTAGGGAACTGGACGAATTTTTATACCAATTCCATGTACTCATACAGTCGTATCTGTTAACCAGACCTTGTGCTACTTTACTTTAATAATGCCTAGTAGTATTACATACATATTTTTTTTATCTTGGACCACTGTGGGTGAATCGTTTGGATATTAATATCCCTTTGAATTGTATAATATCTTTTGTAGTCTGGAAAGTGTTTTAACGGTATAGATACAATATGAGACAGAAATCTGGATGTAAATTGCAAATAGCAAAATATATCTTCCAAGAGGAAACCAAAGTATCACGAAAGAGGAAAATCTCATGAGAAATAATGAAAGGCGTGCTCAACAACCATGTAATATTCCACTTATATG
>OZ038486.1:57934938-57939938 GCA_964036315.1 Acanthosepion esculentum | reverse complement strand
CCCACTTACTGTTGGCGTTATCATTTGGAGGAAAAGCCAAACTCATATAAAGGGAAAGGCTGATGGAGAGGCAATAAACATATTCATCACGTGATGCCACCGAATGAAGTTGATTCTCGTAGTGAGGTCAGGATCTGAAATTTAACCTAACTGAAAAACGACATTCAAAAATAAAATAATTCTAATTACTTTACATTACGTTTTGATATTAATTGCTTGAAATCTTTGAAGTTTATTTCTTTGTCCTTTTCATATTCTACCGTTTCTCACTTAAAAAGACATCATTTAGCTGCAGCTGATAAACAATTTCTACAATGATACCTGACGTCAATCTCAAACAAAAATACTAGACCTTTTTAATATTAAAACACTGGCTTGGATATAGTTTTTCCTGGCGAGAGAAACATATTTTACTTTTTTCAGCTTTCGGAAATAGGGGAAATTCCATTTGAATAAATCTCATATAAACATATGTTTTCTGCTTCAATGTACACATCTTGCAGGGTGATTCAGTCATGGATTAGAACTCCGCGGAAAATTGATGAATTAAACGCAAGTTTTTTTTATATCATTTACATTCTACACAAAATCATTTTTCGCTGTTCCGTGAAACCATCTTGCACACATCGAATAAAATCACATTTAACAGTGACAGTGTGAAAATTTTTCAGATTGCATCCTCAAAATATCTAGATAATTAAACAATTTTATTTCTAAAAATTGGTAAATAATGGATTTTACAAGCATATATGCAGTACGCATTTCATTTTACATAACGTTTACTTAAAAAAAAAAATCAAAATCCTGTTTTCTCTTATTTTAATGCCAAGTGCAGTTTCTCTTTTACTTTAAAGACGTTTTAATTTCAGTAATTCCATGAGTGCTTCATCCGTTTAAATAAGTGCGTAGATTTTATCATTAAATGAAGTTAGGTGATCAATATCTAGGTTTGAAATTAAGCTATATCATTCTATATCTTTTGCTGCCTATAGATTTTCTAGGAAGATTGCACACATTTCTTTTGATATGCTTAATATGTATTTACATTTAATTAAAATAATGTGATTGCCGCTCAGAGATAAAACATCGTATCAGAGGGTGCAGAAGATTTAGGATTTTGTTTAAACTAATTTTCTTATTCTCTGCGTTTTTTTTTAAAAATTAGTTGGCACATATTTTCTTATATAAATAAGTTGTTTTATATGCTATTTCTGCTTTCCAATAAATTCATTATTACGTTATTTAATTCTAAAGAATATAATCAAATAATAAGGTACATTGCTTCAAGTAGAAGCATAGTTCAAAGTACAAAATATATTGACAGTTTATGGTTAGAGATATGGCATGTCATCATGTTTTTACATTGCATGTATTGGAAAAAATATTATACCAGCCATGGGGCAGCCATAATTCAGGTTTCAAGAGGTCAAATAGGCATCTATTCATCGATGCAATACAGGGAATATTTCTGTAGAAAAGATTAAATTCAAATAAATATTATACTTAGTGAATAGTACGTTGATTGCATGTGTTTCATGAAAAAAAAAAACAGCTTTCAATATATAAAACCGTGTAGATCATAAATGTGGGCGAACAAATATTACTGCTTTGAACATAGTGAATATTTGTAGATTAATGAATATTTATTTTTATAACTTGGCATTTTCAAAGGGTAAGTTTAGTCAGTAAGTGAGATAGAACGTTTACAGTGGTATTCAGTGTGGACATACGAGACAGCAATGGTATTTGACTAACAATTTCACGCATTATCTGAAGATTGAGACGAGAAACTGAGTGTCAACATGAAGTTTTGAATACTATATAATGGATATATATATATATATATATATATATATATATATATATATATATATATATATATATATATATATGTGTGTGTGTGTGTTAATGTGTGTGTTTGTTAGTGCGTATATACAGATATATGGGTATTTGTGTGTGTGTGTTTATGCGATCGGACGTGCGTGTGATTTAATATAAAATAAAGTACCTAGTTTATATTAAAGGTACTTTCAAACGTAAGTGTACAATCATTGGTCATCACTCAAGTGAGTAATTCTCAGATGTTCTATCAAACTAGCTAAACATGTGTGGAATGTTAAAGACAAAAACAATAGGGATCCGATTCTCAGCTGGAAACTTTTTAAAAAGGCGAAACCTTATAACAACCAAAATATGATTTACAACCTCTGCCAACAGGGAAAAATAGCAATAATGATATTTCCCTTTCCATAGAACATTCTGAAACAGAAAGCCAAAGTCATGGGTCGTTGGATACATACTAAAAAAATTCCTCTAAAGCACAAATGAACCTGGATTAAAAAAATGTACATTTTATTTAACTTGTTTCTACTTTCGCCAGTGTTATTCCAGTACACCGTTTTCGTTATGGTTTTATATAGGTATCTGCACTGAATTTTCGATTAAATTGATTTTTTTTTTAAATGCAAAGCATTTTTGAAGATATCATTTTAGCTTTAATTAAAAGCTAAATGATTAAATTTACTATTTCCAGTAAAATACTTTGGTGTATTTCAAATATAAATTAAAGAAATTGGAAAGTCAATTTTTCTCGATTTCACAAAATCGATAACAAGCGTCCATTTTCTTACATTTTAAGACATTTGTAAACCAAATTTAATTATCGGCTTTAAAAAGTTCCAAAAATAAAATATATATTTGTGACACGTTATTTGAGGAAAATTGGCATTTAAATTAATCTGATTTGAAAGAAATATTACTAACTTATAGCATAAAAAAATTAGTATACAAGCTTTTTTAACCACGGGTCCTGTTTTTTTCTGATGTGTTGATTGATGTTATCGACAGGCTAAGCAGTTGAAAACTAAATATGAATGACCAGAATTAACATATATTTATGAAATCTACAAGAATGTATGCTTTTTCTTGTTTTTAACTACCTAGTAATATTTACAAATTAACATATTTTCTGCAATTATCCAATATTTTATTGACTTTTAATTAGTATCACATTATAGCCTTACGTTTCAAAAATGCTTTCTGAAAAAATAATAAAATTTAAAATACTACAAAAAGAATAAACTAAAAAGCTACTAAAAAAACATTTTATGTTATTTTTTCTTAAAAACAGTTTAAAAAAATACCCAATTGAAGTATAACTTGAAAAATTAAATACATAAAATAAATATATTTAGTGAAATAGAAATTAAATATGTAAAACTTATTTTAACGTTTTAAACCTTTGAACAAATTATATGTAAAGGCTATTGAGACGTAAACGCGAAAGGAATAAAGAATTGCAATCAAGCAAATTTCTCCGTAAATTTAGCACCTGGCATTTTAATAATCATGGCATGTGTAGACTACAATATATACAAAAATGGAAATGCTTAAACTAAAAATGAAGTAAAAGTTATTTAAAAAATACTGAGGCTTAATGTCTTTTATTAAACTTTTCAATTCTTGATTCGTAAATATAGTTTCGACTTAATTACAATATACCCTAAAAGAAAGAAAGTAATGCAGAATTATAAACGATTTTTTTTAATTATTACAATTAAAACATTACAAAAATGAAAACAATTCTTGAAGAAAATTCAATACTCATCAAATTTCTTTTCTTAAATCTAAAGTCTCCTTAATATGTATTATTTATAAAACAATTAAAAGCTACTCTAATTAAATAATGTCATACTTTTATTCGATATTTTAGTTTACGATTCGGAGCAGATTTTCGGTAACTGGCTTTCCTGTTTGAAAATGTAATTTGATGATTTACATTCTCCAAGGAGTTCTACTTTGATGTAATAAAAATAACACTGGAAAGAAAATTTAATTTCTCGAAATTTCATCAAATTACATAAGCTGGTATCATATGTAAAAAAATAGATTTTACCAAGATTTTCTAAACAAAAAAATTCAAAAATAATTTCATTCATTTGTGAATAAGTTCTGAATATTTCATCAAAATCTGACAATTTTATTTTTGCAAGAATTTCCCAATCAATGTATTTTTAACAGAAAAGGCGCAAAAAACACTAGTCGTAACTTTTACGTCAACCGCTGACGTAAAAAGCAAATTATTTAACAGAAATTACGAGCATGCTAAAAAGGATTAAAGAAATTCAGAAAATATTAATAAAAAAAAATCAAACTTTGGTGTTTCCTCGTAATAATAACATGAACATTTCATGACGTTTTGGGCTTTTCGATATGTTATACTCTTTTTCAGCGAAAAAGAGGAGGTAGCTAGATATATATATATTTATGTTACATATGTCAACACCAAAAATAAACCTGTCAAAAACTGGGAAATGCTTTCAGACTATTGTTATAGCAAGTTTAAATTTCAAATTTTCATTTTCATTGCGTTTGTATTAAAATATACAAAATCAGTTTACCAGGTTTAAACATGTTACAGATTGTTGCAGATTAGAGTTGAACCGTTATTTTCAGTTTTTAGCTCAATTTCCGTCGTCTTAAATCCACAGGAAGTCATTGTTAGACTCACTTGGCATGACTGTCTGGCGCATCTTGTTTCAGTACTTGTCATTTTCAACCATGTGAAGAAGGATATGGTTTACCTACTACAGAGTGATGTCTATTTTGATGAGCTTCACGATATTAATTAAGTTTTGAAGAAAATCAAGATAGGAACTTACTTAAATGGAAGAGAGTAGTTGTTATTTAAACATGCAAAACTGAATTGCACATGTAATAGCATGCATTTCTGGAAGTGACATATTATCGAACTGCTTTTATCTAACAAATGCCATGATTGCAAATCTGTCTCCTAATCATGAAGATCTGTTCATCTCCGTAAAATAAAATCTAAAAAACACATCTGTGCCTATCGTCCGGTTCACACGCCTCCGTGATCTTTAGAACATGTGTAGATGTTTATCCCTTTATTAATGCTTACGACAGGGTTTCCGGTTCCTTCTAAAATCTACGGATGCTCCATGCATCTGACGTCACCACGTATAACTCTGAGCTTTTAT
>OZ038486.1:57904938-57929938 GCA_964036315.1 Acanthosepion esculentum | reverse complement strand
TTGTGTCTTCTTGATTCCCTTTCATCTTCTGCCCTTTGTTCAGTTTTCTCTCTTCTCAGCCTCTTTCACTCCCTTCAACACCCTACGGACTAGTGGTATTCCCTCCTTGCTCGGTGTTGAATGATTAAAGTGAGAATCACATCCTTTCTATTTTTGAGCCGCTAAATTCGCGAGGAAAAAAATACAATGACATGAAATTAAATAAATACAAAGATGAAAATTTTCGTTTATTAAAGGTCGGGCTCATTAAGCTGTTGCATTTCTTTCCAAGGAGAATTTTTTTTTTTTAAAGTAGGATATATTACGCCTCTGGTCTTCCGTAACGAATTTTTATTTCATTTATTCCAGTAACGTGCACGGTTCCTTAAGCAGAGAAATATCCGAATTTATTTTACTACCAATTAACCAGAATTTCTTGTGTTGTTAGTTGAGAATGCTGGGAATATTTTCTTTCTTTTTTTTTTTTTGAAAGGAGGTTGTGACTGAAACATTTTGGGAAGGTCATTTCTAGCCGACAGCAATAATCCATCCCACATATCTCTAAGTCTACCGATCGTCCATGCTTAGTTTTTTGTCACATATGGTCCGCTGCTTCTGCTATGTGTCTAGAGCTTTGTGGTAAAATTTAAAGGAGAATTAGCAATGTTATTGGTCCTGATCTGGCGTCTCGGCTCTAGTCACGTTCCCACCACCGAAAGGTTGCCGCCTCCTGCCTTATCTATAAATACTTTAATGGTAATTATTCGGATGAGCTCTTTAGGTATTGTGGGGGGGATATTACTAACATTATTTTGTTTAGTTTCATGTAAATATATTGTATTCATATTGTAAATACTAATTGGGGCTTTATATATTCTTGCTTTATTGCCCTCCTCCCACAGACAAATAATTGTACATATGGGGACCATTTAGGATTTGCATAGAGACATTGATGTATTATGGCGGGTGTAGTAAGAAAGGTACGTAAGAATGTGTTGTTTTGGTGTAAGGAATATTGTTTGTATGATTTGGTCAGTGTTTGTGGCTGGCTAAGTTTAAAGTTAAGCCAGAAGAAGACTGTCCTTTTCCTTAATACCTATTTTGGCCATCTGCTACGTTTTGTACCATTGTACAGATAAATATCGCTCTTAGATATAGTACTTAGACATTTTGAATTTATGCGCAGTTCAAGTACGGCGTCGAGTTCTCATCAATTTACATCTGACCTTGCTAGATCTAACCGTAAGTTCCATGCTAACATTTTCTGGCACTTCTTGCTTGTGGATCTCCCTTTCAGTTTCATGCTTTCCAGTCTACTTTATTCTTCAAAAATTTAAACGCAATGTTAATCACTATCTAATCTCTTCCTGATACTGTTCTCGCTCATTATTAATATTCCTGTTTCTGATTTTTTCACACCGCTTGTGTCTTAGTGGATTTACTGCCTTGATTAAGGTGACATCGATTCAAAATATCAGCTGCAATTCAAAAGATGATAGCTGAAATCTTAAGAACTACTGAGAGTTAATATGAAATTAAAAGACCTGTTTGTTTTGCTGTGCAAATTCAGTAATTTAATAATGGTAAGGTCTTCAAGTATAAGAGAATAGAACAACACATATGCACCGAATAGCACAGACGAAGAGAAATATTAAGAATCAAAAACTGTTGTATAAATTTAATTAGTGTTGCATATACCTGGAAGATTACCATCAGAATCTAATTAGAAGCTTCTTAAACTGTACAACGGGGAGCCTAAAAACATGGGCTACAAAACAATGAAACGGATGATATTCAAGAGAGACTATGATGAGAAGCCATGTGTTAAAATAAGAGAAAAAGTTAGACTTCAGGATCGAACAATGCATCGATCTCACAAACTGAAAATATACACAACCAATTAAAGTCAGAATATTTTACTAAGAACAAAACTGATATAAAATAAGCGAACAATAAGTACATATCCAGGAAACCTGTAAACAATGTTTCAAAAATGTAAAGAAAACAGTTACACTGACATGTCAGAAAAAAAAGAGTGGATGTCGATGTATTAATGTCAATATGGTTGCACAAGGAAAAACTAAATCAAGTCGTTCTTAATAGCATCACCGAACATGTTTATAATAAGAAACTAAAGAAAGCGTAATATTAATGACAGGAAAGAGAAAAATAAATGCATACAGTATAGAAATACAGATACGGCAATCATTTCCATAATTAGTAAGATAGAAAATTCACCAAGAATAATAACAAAATGGATAGAAGAACCATTACCTCGCTGGGGGAGTATAATCTATTGGGAACTCGGCAAACGAATACGTCTTTTAATCATAAAGAGCAATGTTATATGCAAAGTCCAGAACCTGCCCGAAAGAAAGAAAAAACAAAGATCAACTGGAATTCCAAGATCCGAGCTGATCATAAATATTCAGACATGAAAATAGGACCCAGAAGCCGAAAGCAAGATAAGAAATACGAAATAGCGAATTTCACATTACCGGCATGCCAGAAGGTAGATTTGTCCGAAAGGGAAATAATGATCTCGACTTTGCTGATGGGCTGAGAATGTTGTGGATGCTAGGGTTACAATAAATGCTATTTATTATAAGATCAAATGTATTTGTTATGAAGGAAAATGAAAAAGGGAAGCAAGTGAATGGATCAGGAGCAACCTTAAGAAAACAGAAGTAGAAAAGTTACAAATGCGGTATCAAATATTACATTCGGCATGTTTAAATTATTTATTTCAGCTTACCCCAAACACAATGCTTATTTTTACGTTACCCTTATGATTTGGTAAATAATCTTCTCCCCGGTACATGTTTTTTTCAAGAAATCAAAAGTAGTTTATAAGTTTTAAAATTCCTATAGGAATAACAATTGGGTAATTGCATTTGGTTAACCAGAGTATAATTGAAACGTGTATACCGGTCATGTAATGATGTTGATTTCACTGTACTTGCGGAAATTAATTTTAAATACTTATATTATCAATATTAAGATCATCAGAGCTATGACAGGGTGAAGTTTGGTATTGGGTTTTTCGTTTAACGTAGGTACCTCCACGAAATCGCCAAAAAAAATGGCATAGCATGATGAAAAAGACGCCAAACTTGACACCCATTATTTTGGGAAATCTTGCAAAAATAAAAATAATTGTCGGATGTTAATGAAACATTTAGAAAGTATTCACATATGATCGAAATTATTATAAATATGTTTCCTTTTTATGAAAGTCATGGCAGAAATATTTTTTATATATATTTATTACCCCCCTTAACTAATTTTATGAAAACTCTAGAAATTCGGTCGCGTCGGGTTTAGTGATTACAATGGTTAAAAGCACAAGGCTTTTAAGAATGAAAATCGTTTTTTTTTTAATTGGACCGCCAGTACCTGAAAATCAGCTCTGAATTGTAACATAAAAAGCTCAATAAAACAAATATATTATTTAATTTCAAATGCTTTTATTTGCTTTTATGAATATGGACAATATTTTCTGAAAGGAAAATTTTTTTCGATGAAAAATGAATTTTTAATACAGTTATTTTTTATTTATTTTATTATAATAGATTTTTACATTTAAGTTGTTAAAATATTGTAAAATTAGTTAAAAGCCACGTCGGGTTTCCTAAGTGTCCTTATGAGATAGATCATTTTAGCGCTTTGTAAATTGTATCGTTTTGATTAATCAGAAGACAGGAAGTAATTAAGAATGTAATTTTGTGTTTATAATCGGGCTCTAATTATAAAGTACGGAAGACCAACCAGAATACAATTAAGTTGCGTTATTTGTGTTAAGCATTGTTCTCCGCTGTTAAGGCCTTTAATTTTGCGAAACACGTATGGAGAAGTTTATTTGATATTTCAATTTCAACTGAGTCGGGTACCTAAAAGTATCAGTATCATCTTATGAAATTTATATGATCTTATTTTTATATTAATCTCAGTTATGGTATTTTTTTTTTCCTAAAATGAAATATCAAAATTAATAATAAAATGAATGGAAATACAGATACCACAGTAAAATGTAGGAAATGTACATAAAATTATAGTATTTAATGTACAATTCTGATAAAAGTTCATGAGAAAGCTACCTATAAATGAATTAGATACCTTTCTTATGAAATTTAATCTCATTCGTAACAGTCTTGTTTTAATTTCTTTATAATATATTTTCCATAAAGCATCATAAACGTAAAGGTGAAAGCTAAGTACAAAAAAAAATTAGAGCGCTGAATGTTTTCCTTAAAAATAACGCGGTAAATAATTTGTTCACTTAAATGTAAAATATTTCACTTTTCTCCTTCCGTAGAACAAATTATCCTCACGGAATAATTCAATAGGTCATTCAACACCTGTCAAATGACGCGAAAGTATATGATCTGCTTTGTTTTATTTTCAAATTACCTCTTTTCGGCGCAAAAGCTAAGCTAAGTTAAGCTTGGTTCAAAATATTTTAAATAAACATAATTTCTGATTTTCTTAAAATAGGTTTGGAAAAAATGATAATTGATATTTAAAAGAATTTCAAACTGAGATTTTCATTGATTCTATAAAATGGAAAAAAAATGTTCAATTTTGCTGACTCAAAAATAAAAACAAGATTTTTAACGAAATTTTCGGACGTGTTAGCAACGGTTAAAAAATGTAAAAAAAAATACCACAAAAATACTTTGATCTTTCATCTTAATTAACATTAATATTTAGACGATAAAATTTTGTTTTCGTCAAGTTTAGCGTCTTTTTCATCATGCTCTGCTCTTGTTGTTTACATTTCGTTTAGGTACCTAGTTTAACGGCAGATTAACTCCTTATGGGGCATTTAATGCCAAAATATATTGATTGTAAGTGTTTTCCAATGCACTTTTGGTCACCTTTTTATATATGGAAATTTTTTGTAATATATTTTTAATTTTTGGTGTTTTGTACAACATATTGGTTATTCAGTATTTGCCCATATCTGTTATCCTAACAGGTGCTACCATCCTGGTTCAGGGGGAGAACCTGGTAAGCACAACAATGAAGAGGTGCTTCCACGCTCCTTTAAACTTCCCGATAAAATGTCTTGCTGCCTGGTATCTTTTATCGTCAGAACCAGGAGGACTGGCTGATGTAGCATTGGCTCTGCGCTAATGAACACCTGACCAGTTCTCTTCATATATTTAAATTGGAAGCTATAGAATCATTAATTCATGCATAACTTGTATTGGACAAGCGGAGCCCATCCTTTTCAAATTCAAACTAAGCCACTGTCCTAAATTGTAGGCGTATATTGTTTCCAGACAGGAAACCACTGATTACATAGGTGAAAAACTTGGCCATTAAATCCTGTCAAGGAATCACTCCATCTAACAATCCCATGCCATCACGTAGAGTACTGGCTGAATACATAGTTATGATGCCGACTCTAATCCATATTGCTAGTGAACTTTGACCCTACACTAATGCTCATTTGCTCCCTTGAGACGTCGTGCATTTCTGCTAGGTATTCCGACAACCTCCTCACTAGAAATGGAGCTAACTACTTTAAATGCCGACAATCCAATCATGTGACAGTATTGAGTTACAATGTAACTGTAGCACTCGTGAAGTAGTGATTGGTTGAGACAAACAACTAATTTCTTATAAAAATAACTTGGTGGTGGTGCATTCGCGTATGGACGATATTTTTCATAGGATATTTTCTTAAATTAAGAATAGAAAATATTTATTACAACACATAACGACGTCGCAATAACTCTAGAATATTGATAGCAACAGTCTGTTCAGATCCACGACATTATGTTCCAACATACATTTTTATCTATTTGGGATTGCTTGTATGATTTGCAAAAAAGAGATGAATGAATAAATACATGCCCTTCATCTTTAGGCACGTGTACAGTCATTAACGTATTTGATGCGATGTTTCCGTGCTACCGAAGCAACTCACAAGTGAGAGAAAAACAATGCGAAACTTATTGGCTTCACTCAACGAAAACTTTCCAATTCTTCAATAAATTAATGCCATATATTTTCTTTTCTCTTTTTTTACATTTTTATTATGAACTTTGTCCAGATTTTTCCTCTTTCTTTTACTGTTGTCGACTGCTTCTCAATATCACATACTCTATTATATTCGCAGGAAAATCTGAATCCATAAATATGCCTGTATAAACAAAATGTGTCGCTACAGGGAGAGTGATTAAAGAAGAAATAAAACGATGATTGAAATTTTAAAATGAATAGGAATTTTTGCATTTATTGAAATTTCACTCTAATAATAATAATAGGGTGATGGTCAAATGTGTGTGTAGCATAAAGAATATAATGGCGCTGGAATTGTATTCAGCTACCCAACTACAACTGTCTACCTAGATGCTGCGTGTACTTTCTTACAAATAACATTGGAAAATTTATGAAGGTGTCGTTTCTAACTCAATCTTTAGTCTGAATAACAAAATAGACTGGGCTTTCTAGTGTTTGCGAGAACAGCCAATGTAGGACGAGTATGAATTCAAAACCTAGCAAATTCTAATGAGAAAACAACCCACGATAACCCCCCAAAATCCATTGGAATTCACAGATAAAATCAAAAAGGGACTTAAGGGTGATATATTATCGCTTACACGCTAAAGAGATATAACATTTAAAACAATCGGGTGTCTACCAATGTAGATCAACTGACAGATTCTCATTACTTGTAATTCTATTTCCTATTTAAAGATTTTGCTATTGTCATTTAGATGGGTTTATTTGCTATCAAAATGTAAATTCTAATAAACCTTTTAGTAATAAACTACAATATATGTCATAACCACAACAACAATAATAGATTTGGTCCTCAGTCATTATTATTATTTGTTTACTGTTGTATACACATTTCCGTCCGGGTGCACATAGCATTGATAGAATTCATGCAAGAATTTTATGAATTGATGACAGACAATAGAGCCAAAATTTGTGTACATTTTCATTTCCTGGGGATTTTTATTTTGGGATTATTTAGAGTCTGTCTAATATTATTCTTGCTTATATTTTCCATTGTTTCACAGATTTATCCTTCATTCTTCCTTGTTCTCGTTTGATCCACTCTGCATTGAAAGTACATTTCTTTGTGTTGCCCCAAATATCCTCCACAAATGTTTTCAATTCAATATGGCGGCTTTGTGCCTTTTATAACTGCTTGTTCAATTTCATTGTAAAATATCTTGAGGTCCGTTTGTAACACCTTATTTTGTCGATAGAACCTACAACGATTTTCATATCATTTTCTGTGCTTTTAATTGCAGTTATTATTATTATTACCATCATCATTATTTCGTATGAATTTTTTGTGAAATCATTTCCTTATCAGAGAGCTAAGGTCAGAAATGGCATCATTGACGTTATCACTGAACATTAAAAAATACAGACCACACACATTTTAAATTGATAGATCCCTTCGTAAGGTGTGAGATTTGTGAGAATTTATTTTCATTTCTTTAATACATAGGATATCGTGTATCCCTTCAATGAGTCCATTGGAACCTTTTCCATACAAACCAAGAGCTCTAACCATAACTGAATTTGTTGATGTCTTACGTGCTACATTTTTTAGATATCCACTTCAAGATCCTAGTATCTTGATAGTTTCTTTTTAAGAACTCCAAAGACACATTACGATATTTTTTTAGGCGATCGGTGTTATTTTTATTCCATACCCTGGCATATTAAATTCAGAAAACCGGTTGTTGATATTGCCGATTGAGTGAGAGGAATAATCTTCAAATCCACTACAATATTTTCGATATTCTCGTGGGCACAAGTACCCCGATGCTCTGGACAATTTCAGTTTATTCTCAAATATCCAATTAATTAAATATCGATTCGGTTGTTTCGGCAGTATTGCAAATATTATGGGCTCAATTCTGACAATCATTTTCCTCTTTTTTAAATGATTACGTCTTTGTACTTTTTTCTTTCGGTTTTTTTCATTTAAGTAGCGCAGTCCATATTAATGAACCATCTCTTTAAATCTTTTGAAAGAACATTAATATCCGGGTACGTGGTTTTCTCTGTGTAGATACGAATATGTCCTCTCATTTCTCATGATTTGATATATTTTTTACTGATAGTGGTGGTAAAGTTAGTTTTATTTGTTGCTCCTTATTTTGAACTAACTTAATTTTCAAATGATATAAGTGGACACCGAGGACATCAATGACCGACGACAATCCATTTCATGCTTGAACGCTATCATCTCGGCATCAAGGACTGAACATTGCCTACAATAATTACCCCGACTGTCGCTGCTTGGTGTTGTCCTCAGTGCCCACTTCTATATTTATATACGCACTATCTCTGATATAGATAATTTGTCGATAAATATAGCATACTTTAAAACTATATATTTATCATATATATATATATATATACATACGTGTTTCCGGTCTCGTTACCTTCATTAAGCAACGAGTGGGGAGGGAATATACATACACATACTAGCAAAATCACAAACTAACAAACAATACACAAAAATGGAAATACTCAACAAAAAACAGAAGTCATAAAAAAGAAAAGAACGATGTTTCCTGCAAATCATAATTGTTTTATTACTCGTTAAGCAGAAAAACTCTTTTGCCACCCGTCCAAGAAAAACAAAAAACACAAAAAAGGCAATGATTAAACATCTAAAAAAATAAAGAAAACTATTTTTAATGTGGAAATATCCACACCTTGCCTGATGAAGGTCGTGAGACCGCAAACTCGTGTAGCAAATATATGGAAAATAAAGTATAATTTATATTTTTTTTTAAATCCACATTATAACCAAAAAAGTTTACGGTTTCTCTCTACTTTTTAAAATTTATTTGTGTGTGTGCGTGTGACGATATTTGTGTATGCGTTCCTGTGAAATTTTAAATCTTAATATTATTTTTCTAATTCTCTATAGTTATTTGGAAATAAATTGATTAGACTTGGAGCTTATTCCTTCTCTCATATACTCGCATCCATCTATTTATCAATGCAGATAGATCTGCACAGACTGATAGATAAGTAGATACATAGGTTACTGGGTATTTTTTTTTTACATGGAAGAACGTGTAAGTCGGTCCTGCTAAGTTATTTTGTTGTTGGGTCTGAAGCTTGAATTTTTCTCAGTATGTCAGTGTTGTGTGGTGATAATACAGAGACTATATAAATGATGACAAACAGATATGTTGATTGATAGTCGGATTTCTATTCTTTTCTATTTATTTAGCATTGAATATCATGTAAAAGATATTTTTCCGACATGGTATATGATTCCTTTTAAGAAATGTAAATGCGAATGTACATGGACTTTATTATTGCGATTATAATAGGCAGTTTCTCTATGTACGATGGAATATTATAAATAGATGTTCTCACTTGCACATGCGCATTTAAAGTGTAGTTTGTGATTATAAATTGAGATCTCAGGAAAATTACTGTGAAAGAGGGCTTGAATATCCATATGACATTTGCATTGTACTTTAGAACATGACAAGAAAACATTCTTTTATTATCATATGAGATTGTCTTTCGTTCTTCGTAATTTTGATGTATTTTTTGTGCGTACTTTTTTCTCGTTTTGAGTATATCTTAATTCTTTTTTTGTCCGTTTCTTTTTTAATGGAACTTTATTTATTCTATCTTCTGGGTGATATGTGATAACAAATATATTTTTTGTTAATCTATTCACTTAACATCTGCTCTTTCAAACGGTAATGTATTCATATTTTTCTTTTTCTTTTCTTCCATATTCTATTTTGTCTTGAGTCCTCTTTCTTGTTTTATCTTGTTCTTTTAGTTTCCAATCTTGACGCATTGCTTAACTATTTATAATTTATTAAAGGTTTCACTACCAACACAGGCACACATAATAAACGTATATAAAAATGTCAAATGACCGCTTCGTTTCTGTTTTAATTTAAATATATTTATCTAGAGGTTACCGTAAGTTCTATGCTAATAGTTGATTCTCTCGCACTTTTCGCTTGCAGAAATTTCTTCCTGCTTCCTCCTTCCCAGTAAAATTTGATCTTTATACATTTAAATGCAATATCAATCGTTATCTTCTGTTGTCTTAATTCTTGTTATTTTGTTTTCTCTCCTCTGTAGTGTGTTTATTTCCTCCTATTCTCTAATAATCAGTAAATTCCTGCGTCTTTGTGGCTTTATTTCCCTGCTTTGGAGTGAAATGACTGAAAAAAAATCACCAACTCTGATTTCATTTATCATACATTTTGTAATTACGGAGGTGAAAAGGATATTTTTCTTTTTTCCTACGCGTTACTTTCATTTACATTCTCTTCTAGTAACCGTTTCCCCCTTATATTCTAGTAACCGTTTCCCCCTTATATTCTAGTAACCGTTTCCCCCTTTTATTCTAGTAACCGTTTCCCCCTTTTATTCTAGTAACCGTTTCCCCCTTATATTCTAGTAACCGTTTCCCCCTTATATTCTAGTAACCGTTTCCCCCTTATATTCTAGTAACCGTTTCCCCCTTATATTCTAGTAACCGTTTCCCCCTTATATTCTAGTAACCGTTTCCCCCTTATATTCTAGTAACCGTTTCCCCCTTTTATTCTAGTAACCGTTTCCCCCTTATATTCTAGTAACCGTTTCCCCCTTATATTCTAGTAACCGTTTCCCCCTTATATTCTAGTAACCGTTTTCCACTTATATTCTAGTAACCGTTTTCCACTTATATTCTATCATATTCCCAGTACTCAGTCAGTTATATGTCATACGGGATACACGATTGATGACTAACGCGGCAGATATTTTCGCGCCATTCCTTTCTGCGGTAGACCCGGTCTGTCCTGCTATTTACCCATAGCTAGAGGGAGAAGAGGATTCGTCTAGAATTCGAACTCGGCTCTCCGATTACTCAATCTTAGATCCTACCTATTACTCCACCGTACCTCCAAGTAGTACATTTGATTAAGTTAGACATACTATTATTTCTCAGATACTTACACATTGGCTATATGAAAAAAAATCAGGATTTTCAGTAAAAAAAAAAAACAAAAAAAACATCCAGGGGTAGCATTATACACAAAGTAGACTTATACACCAGTATATACGACAGGCGATTTTATTAGTTTAATCATCAAACACTAAAAGTCAGCGGTGTATTTAGATATATCCTGTATTTGAATTCTTTAAGTATAATTCTAGTAATCACAGTTCAAGTCAGATTTAATACATGAAGGTGTTTGTAGCAGATTAATTTCTGACACACGAGGAAATAAAGAAACCGCCATTCTCCAAGAACATGATTGATAATAATGCCAAGAGAAACTGAAAGTAAGCGTTATTCGTTCATTTGAGATGCAGAATTGACGCCGCAAGTGAAATGTCTATGAGAAATCGTATTAAGAATATATTATTTATTAGGCATATACATTGTACAACCATCAAATATAAAACGAAATATATATCACAAGATATCTTCGTCGAAATACTTGCTGTACTCAATAGATTATCACATAAATATGATATGAATCCATCACTTTCGCTCCCTGTAAATGGAAGAGCAACCTGGGCTCTGAAATATTGGATGGTAATCTGCCAATGAAATAGTTTGCCTTTATACGCACATACAAACTATAGTTCTAAATTTTGAGGCCACCTCTGGTAATTTCTTTTTTAATTGGCTCCGAAAGTACTTGTTTTTACTTTAAATAAGAATATTATTATACCTGGATTAAAAAATGAGTTATATTTTGTATTAGAAATTTTATTATGATAAAAAAAGAAAAACAAAACAATATATGATTAAATTTTGCTCTCGTCAAAATATCTCCCTTTATACTGCAAAAATTTCCGAATATATATGCTCTGATGATTGATTCCAGTCCTTTTTTTTTTTCAATGACTGTAAGAGCTTATTTTTCATTTGTTTTCCCTCTTTTGTCAAGTTTATCCCATGCTAATTCAGAGGGTGGCCACAAAGTTTTGAACTCATATATATATATATATATATATATATATATATATATATATATATATATATATATATATTGCCATATCATTAACTTCATTATCTGCTTTTCGTATGAATGATTCCTGTAATATAAATTGAACCTGCACCACATAATTGATATATATATAATATTGTGCGATAAGTAAATTGTCCACGTTGTTTGTTTTTGATTTTTGTCGATTGTACTGTATAGTAGGGTCGGTTGGGTACGCTCTGTGAGAAAAAAAAGCACGATGACGCAACTCAATCCGACAAATTTGAAACGACATGCTGTACAGCTGTGAAAAAAGAAAAAAAATCTCATTTTCTATGTCTATGCAGCCTTTTTTGAGGAAAAGATACAGAGATGGAAGCTGAACATTCTCAGGCGGTCAGATATCGATTGACATTACACTTGAATAGTTGAAGATTATCGTCATCGAGGAATCAAGTAAGGGGAAGGAAGTTGCACAGACGGGAACTGCGAGGGAATAAACTGTTTGAGTAGAAGAGATGGTTACATTTTTACCCGTTTTGGCAGTGAAAGGGTGGGACCGAGATGCCAGCCTAGTACCTCGCTTAAAGTCATTCAGTCCTGGAAACAGCGAAAGTAACTCGTCGGAACAGTTGCCGTGAAAATACTTGTAGAAATACTTGTAGAAAAGACAGTTGGAAGACACGGCATGCCTGTAGTATAGCGATTGTAGACTAGATGCTAGATCAAGACTTATCAACGTGATTATTCATCTCTGGATTTGCCTCTAGTATTAGTTTTAGATTATTCTAATAATACCCTTCCCACATTTGTCAAAGTTACCTAGCAAGTCTAGAAGTTCCTTATGTATTTTATCAAACGCTTTTGCATAGTCTATAGAACTTAGGTATACATCTTTTTGCAGTTGTATAATACATTTTCCTTCTCTTAGATTGATTTCTACCTCAAAGCCAAAAGTTTCAGGCAGCCCTGAAACGTCACGTGTTCCCGGGTAGGAGATTAGTTTAACATATACCTTCCCCAACGGCATTTGTACGAAAGTGAACGTAACGCACTCGACAGACATCAGAACTCGCTTCGCTAATTTCTCTTGCCGAAACGCTAAAGGTTACATTACACACACAAATACACTTTTTTTATAAATATTTCAAATAACCGTTTTTGTTTTTATTTAAATGTATTTATTGAGAAGTTACCATAAGTCATGTGCTAATAGTTTCTTCTATCGCACTTTTTGTTTGAGTATCTCTCTTGCGGGTTCGAGTTTCCAGTCAACTTCAAAGATTTAAATGAAATATCTATCCTTATTTTCGTTCTTATTTCGTGTTATTTTATTGTTCTTTCTCCTTAATAGGGTTTTCTTCTCATATTCTCTGATAACCAGATTGCGCCTTAGTAGGTTTATTGCTTGACGTAGGGTGAAATAATTTGAAAAATAATTAACAATTAAAAATGATGGTGTTTTGTTTTAATGTATTTATGAAACACTAGTAACTGGTTTAAGGATACTGAATAGATGCAAAAACATTCAACCGTGTGAAATAGTCTGTTAAAACGATAGTCTCTTAAAGATGCTTATCTAGAATTTACTCCAGAAAAGAATACTGTACAACTTTAATGCTATAAATATAAGTTTTTAAATAAAATATTTCAAAAATACATTTTCTAACCACTCAGTCTGGACAGCCCCTACCTTGTTTTGAGGACTACAATACATTTTGCGATATATTTTAAGCTCTGCAACAATCAAATAAGTCTTTTCTTTTTATGTTCTATATCCTTTCAGAGCGTAGACTATCATGGCTCTCCACCTTCCTCTGTCCATTGTAGCTCTCAACAAGTTTCTTCCCTCTGACACCTCCCCCAAGATCACGTTCTGTCATCCACTTGTTTAAGTCCGCCAATTATGTCACGCGTTGTTTTCCTTTGTCTCTCTTTCCCTTTATTCGACACGTGAGTATCAGATTCTCCAAGCTCTTCTTCATCATTATGTGTCCGAGAAACTTCAGCTGCCTCTTCCTGATTTAAAGTGTGCGCCTCTTCCTTGTTTGCAACCTCTCTAAGACCTCATCGTTGTCGAACGCTCGGCCCATAATATCTTTAGCATCGTTCTATAGAACCACATCTCCGTCGCCTCGAATCTCTTCATCTTTGAAGAAATCGTCCAACATTCGCTGCCGTAAAGAAGGACAGATGCCACGTAATAGATCATTACCCTTTTTTCTTTTTTTCGTTACCCAAGAATTTCTCCTGTCCCGCAATATTCTGCCCTGCATTTGGAATGTCTTTGGCCATCCCAATACGTCTACGGATCTCAAATAATACTTTTTTTTTAATTAATCAGGACTTATTCGGTTATGAATCAAATTATTTTATGATTATTTTAATTTGTAAAGATATTTTCAGCTCTTCAACAATATAGATATACATGCGCACAAGCATATTTACATAAAAACAATACTTATCATTTTATCAATGTTTTTATGGCAGGAATAGTATTCCGTATTTCAATGGTTTATTAAAACACCTTATCTACTAAAAATAACTATGTTTAAAGTAGCTGTATGATATTAATTCTATTTTACTATGCATATCATAAGCGTATAAACTGTGACGCATCTATAATAAATTGTAACTAGCACTACTCGAGACGTCTAATGCACATGTTGAAAGTCACGGAAGAAAAAAACATTCCAAAATATTATGATGCGGATAATCATATTTAAAATCTAAAAAAGAAAAAAAAATCCGTATGTCTGTGGAGCTGAAGCAATGCACAACAACGTAATGCTTATTTTGATAATATCGCTCTTCCGAAAGTTTTTGAGTCCCCATTGTAAAATTATCCCCTCTTTTGCGTTGTAAAGCAACGTAAAGGAAAGAGATCACTTCAGGGTTTTATTCCGACGTAGAATCACCCCTCTTAAAGCTCCTTGAAGATGCACTGGGCTTCAAGGTCAATTAATATTATATTAATTACCAGTTCTTGAAGTCTTTGCGTAGTTTCAACGATGTAGAAGCTCAATTCTAAACAATCACTAAATACTGCAAGAACCCAGCATCTCACGTTACAATATTATATACAAATGTACGGCTGAATATATACTGAAACATATATGATAACTTAAGAATGAAATAGTAAACGTTTATAAAACTACCATAGTTCGTTTTTATTAAAGCTTCATCAGAGAAACAAATATGTAGGAGGAAATGAACATTCTGGTAATTTAGAACATTGGGTTGTTGGTTTTCTGTCAGTTAAGCATTCTTCACGTGCATTTGTCTCGTCTACCAGCGTCCATGTGTATGTGTGTATTTTCCAAGGACGAGTTCTTCTAAATATAAACATTAACCCCGACAAAAATGAATTTATAGAAATTTTATCATGTTAAATAAGTCGGTGGTAAGAGATGGAAAAAATATATTTTACCGATATTTTCTTAAAAAAAAAAGAACAGTAGACATTTCTTCAAATATAATTCATTTGGAAAAAAGACCTGAACGTTTCAATAAAATCTGACAGTTATTTGATTTTTGTAAGAATTTTCAATCGCTGCGTAATTCACACTGCAAAAAAGCTAACATTTCCTATACTAATCTTTGACCCACTGACTGATACAGAGAAGATAAAAAAGAAATAACTTCACAAATATTCTAAAATATAATATAATAATGAATAAATGTGTTGGTATTTCCTCTAAGTATATGGCGTAAACACACACACACACACACACACACACACATATATATATATATATATATATATATATATATATATATATATATATATCACACATACGTACACGCATGTGTATATCACACATACGTACACGCATGTGTATATCACACATACGTACACGCATGTGTATATCACACATACGTACACGCATGTGTATATCACACATACGTACACGCATGTGTATATCACACATACGTACACGCATGTGTATATCACACATACGTACACGCATGTGTATATCACACATACGTACACGCATGTGTATATCACACATACGTACACGCATGTGTATATCACACATACGTACACGCATGTGTATATCACACATACGTACACGCATGTGTATATCACACATACGTACACGCATGTGTATATCACACATACGTACACGCATGTGTATATCACACATACGTACACGCATGTGTATATCACACATACGTACACGCATGTGTATATCACACATACGTACACGCATGTGTATATCACACATACGTACACGCATGTGTATATCACACATACGTACACGCATGTGTATATCACACATACGTACACGCATATGTATATATATATATATATATTTTTATACTTATTTATATATATATATATATTTTTATATTTATATATATATATATATTTTTATATTTATTTATATATATATATATTTTTATATTTATTTATATATATATATATATATATATTTTTATATTTATTTATATATATATATATATATATATATATTTTTTTATTTATATATATATATATATATATATATATTTTTTTATTTATATATATATATATATATATATATTTTTATATTTATTTATATATATATATATATATATATATTTTTATATTTATTTATATATATATATATATATATATATATTTTTATATTTATTTATATATATATATATATATATATATTTTTATATTTATTTATATATATATATATATATATTTTTATATTTATTTATATATATATATATATATATTTTTATATTTATTTATATATATATATATATATATATATATTTTTATATTTATTTATATATATATATATATTTTTTATATTTATTTATATATATATATATATATATATATTTTTATATTTATTTATATATATATATATATATATATATATATTTTTATATTTATTTATATATATATATATATATTTTTATATTTATTTATATATATATATATATTTTTATATTTATTTATATATATATATATATATATATATATTTTTATATTTATTTATATATATATATATATCTTTATATTTATTTATATATATATATATATTTTTATATTTATTTATATATATATATATATATTTTTATATTTATTTATATATATATATATATATATTTTTATATTTATTTATATATATATATATATTTTTATATTTATTTATATATATATATATATATATTTTTATATTATATATATATATATATATTTTTATATTTATATATATATATATATTTTTATATTTATATATATATTTTTATATTTATTTATATATATATATATATTTTTATATTTATTTATATATATATATATATATATGTATATTTTTATATTTATTTATATACATATATATATATGTATATTTTTATATTTATTTATATACATACATATATATATATGTATATTTTTATATTTATTTATATACATATGTATATTTTTATATTTATTTATATACATATATATATATGTATATTTTTATATTTATTTATATACATACATATATATATATGTATATTTTTATATTTATTTATATACATATGTATATTTTTATATTTATTTATATACATATGTATATTTTTATATTTATTTATATACATATGTATATTTTTATATTTATTTATATACATATGTATATTTTTATATTTATATATATATATATATATATATATATATATATATATATATTTTATATATATATATATATATATTTTTATGTATATGTATATTTATAAAAGATTACCGAAGAATGACCATACATCCGTAAATACAAATAACGCGGGAATTGTTTTGTCTGTGAGGTCTTACCTCATTTAGGATTTCATCGGGCTAAGTTGATGTGGTTACACATGCTCCATGATTATCGGAAGTTATTTTTTAATATTTGTTTTAAGTATATAATCTAACAATTTTTGTTTCCTTTTTTTTTTCTTTGTCTTTGTCTTTATCACTTTTGTTGTTAAGTATCCGGCTTTGTAATAATCGGAGATCTGCCCGGAAAGGTGAAATGTAAAAATCTGGCCGTAAATTTGTGGTTGATTTAAAGCATTTTAAAAAAAATACTTTCATAAGTTCGAAATTTAATTTTTCCCTCAACTTTGAGCACCTGTGTATTTCCATCAGCATAATCATCATTAGGTCAATTAAAGAAATCCTAAAAGGCGAATATATATATATATATATATATATATATATATATATATATATATATAACAGCAAAAAATCAAAAATTACCTAAAACAGAGATTGTCTGTTTCAAGCCGTTCTGTACGCGATTATTATCAGTCTCTTATCTGCCTCGGAGTATTGTTTTAAATTTATTTTCAATGTCATTCCTCCTCTCGTAGGCGCTTTGTTAATGAGAGTGGGTTTGTGTTAGCGATTGATGGGGGCGTAATTTATCTTATCCCAGTGGAAAATCTCCAACCCCATACTGGTTCACCGATATCTCATTCCGAACAGTTGTTTATGTTCATCTATCCCACTCAAATTAATGATAACCTTTCAAGATACATTACAATCACGCTCATTTTACGGATTTATCATCGTACTTAATGTTCTTGGCTTCATTCACACGGCTTTAGAAAATTTTTTAAAAAAGTGATTCAATTCATTATTATGATATAAATATAATAAATATGTAAAACTGTTAGTTCGTGTCCTGTGTATGACGATAAACTACATCCGGGAGCTAGGTTTTGAGAGGTAGAACCACTCCTTACTTACTGTTGTTCCTAGTTTCCTCTGTACCCGGGGTGGAATCACCTGTTAGCGTCCCAGTTATGGGCAAATACTGAACCCTCATAACAGGGTTAAAACACTTTGAAAGTATAAAAGTACATTGTTATACTAAAAAAATATTACCAGAAATACATTTGACAAAATAAAAAAAAAATACCAGCCATACTTTTTTGAAAAGAAATATTACAAGCAAAACAATTTTGTAAAAGAATTTACTAATGCTTTTAAGAAAATTAAATTTCGGCATTAAATGATCCATAAGGTTTTAACACGCCTGTAAACCAACAAATAATTTGTTTGCTCTTTTAAATTGTATATGATTTTCCCTAAATTACTCGTCACTTACTTTTAGACTCTATAGTTAAAATGTAGATAAATATCTCTAAACATATAACGTATAATTTAGATTCTTTTTCATGATATGCAGCTCGCCGCCTATTTTCAACAAATATTCTTGACATTTATTATTGCTTCCCTGAATTAGATCTTTTTTTTTTCCCGTGTGATATATTATGGAAATGCCCTCGTATCCCTTTATTTTATATATTTTATCAGGTTCACAATTTGACCTTCATCAATCAGAATTTATTGCCGTTTGAAAATAAATGTGTTTTTTCTCTATTTAAAAAAATAGAAATCTATAAATATCCCCTCCCCCAAATTTTTTTTTATTTTAATCCTCTAGCGAAATCCATTATTTAGCGTTTGAAAGCGTTCATTTGGGTAGGCATCAATATCTCTATGCAATTTTATAAAAACACCCATCCATGAAAATATGCAATATTTTATGTTATTGTTATATATCTTTCATCCTTTGAGTACGTTATATCTCGAGGTAAATGTGATTGTGTGCGCATGCGTGTTTTTCCATCTGTTCTGATCATATCGTGTTCGCATATCACCTATTCTTAACCATTAGGTCCCCGGCTGACAAAAGGCATGTATCATTATCCCCAGCAGAATGCATTCTAAGAATCAGGTAGTGTTTACGAGGGAGGAATATATGTGTTCACCATTCACTGTCAAAACAGAAGAATGTAGTTTCTGAAAAGTGACATTTTTTTCTTTTGTTTAAATTTCAGTAGAAATAGGCAAAAATAGGTTTGCTTAAAAGTCTCTATTGAAATAAAGAAAACGTTATCAGCTACATCAACGAAAATGTATCTTCAGATAGAAAAACAACAAATTTAAATAGCTGTCATAATAGTGTACAATTATTAATTTGTTATCTAGCATTTCCGTTATACGAAATTAAGATGACATCTTTTTCTAGCAACGTCTCCGAACACCAGACATTTAGTACCAATTTTGGTCGCGAAGGAAACAATCAGTTATACTGAAAAAACTAGAAGTCGCTTTTTTCCTAACAAAAACATACTTTTCATTATCACCGGCTCTATCTTTGGACATATAATAGGTTTTATTATCAGGAGATAGATTAAAACTAACATTCCAAGATTATTCTTCATTTACTTCATTTTGTCTGATTTTAAATTCTGAGTTTAAGTTTTTACGAGTATTAATAGTATTCATAAACGTAATATTATCGTAGTATTGCATCATAGTATTTTCTTTTAAATAAGGAATTAAATATTATTAGTATTAGTCAAACACTTATTTATATTCCTCGATTTGTTTTAAGACAGCCGACAAAATAACTAATAAAGCTGATATTAAGTAAAACAGGACCTCTGATAAAAACGGATTTGATTTGATTCTCATAAAGAAGTAATATTTTTTCTTGGCCGGCTCTTATTTGAACCGAAGTTAAATTAGTCGTCTAGACTTAAAACAAAAGTAATCTATATCTATAAAACGGAAGATCTCTGTGTGTATGTATGCTATTCATGCACGTCCACATTTCTTGACCGATTTTGATTAAATTGTATTGTAGATACATGTTTCAAATTACGAAGTAGGTCAAGACCTTCTTTTCAATCTCCAGGAACCTCGCGTTTGGCAGAAAAATGGATAAAACTGAAGGTCGGTACGATTTTCAAAATCCAAGGCAACGTTACACACGGACAAAATTTTTTTTCTGGATGAGCTGATGTTATTTGCACTAAATGTAAAACATGTAACGAGGTTTATATAGAGTGCTTGATAGTTTCTCTACGACAATAGCTTCAAAATTTTTTTTTTCACAAATGCGAAAAAATCGTGCTTTTCGTACTACTTCAAATAAGAACTTCAATAACTTCTTCTTTTATCCAATTCTCTTCAAAGATGTCGCTACAATCTGCAATAAATTTTAACCTGCTCGCTTCTGTTTAAAAAGCCCGTTTTTCGACCTTACCTCCCTAGTTTTTCATCCGACACTTTCCATAAACATTGGTTCTCATCTATACCATCTGCTACTATTAGCAATTGTATAACTTACTGAGTGCCAGTATAATATTGCGTTTAAGATTCATTCTTCAGAATTAAAAATCTTCATCTGATTCCTAATATCAGCTTGAAAATACCAGCGACGTGTCACTCAGGTATTCTTCAAACTAACCATCTCTCGTCTGGAAAACACGATAGGATCACTCTGAAGAAGATACAAAATGAACAAAATAAACATTTATGCATCTTTCTTGCATATCTACCCTCACATCTCTTAGCAGAGTAAATTGTATTGCGTCATCCTTGATTTTCAGTTTCAGATAGTGAACTGGTCTGTTACTTTGTGGTAAGATGACCAAAGATATTCAAAATGATCACAGAATATATTTTTGTCGTTTACGAATTTAGTTAGCACTCACACATACACTATATATATATATATATATATATATATATATATATATATATATATATATAAGAGAGAGACATCGGTTTGCCAGTTACTCGTTTTCACGTACATGCGACTGCTCATGCTGCTAGATAATAGCTACTGCATAAGTCGGTTCTGGCAAAGGGCCAAACTCCTGGTTACTGCGATTATGCCGAACGATCTGAGCTACAGTTTCGGGGATAAGAGCGTGATCATCAGTTTAAACAAGACTAGTGCGCTTAAACCAAGAGTCATGATTTTCTACTAGCTCAAACGTCGACGGTATTCGAACCGCTCCGTCTAGTGAATTTCGCTCAAAAGGCTTTGTTCAAAATTCAAATTTTAGATATAACTGAAAATATATCTTTAAAAAGAATATCTGAATAAAGACAAAAGGCGGAAAATTGCCGCAATAAAATTGATGGCGAAACACCTCGGTTAGCCTTATTTTTTCTTTAGTCTTCATTCACACAAGCACACACAAATATATACGTGTGAATAACAACTTCTGATAATGATATGGTTGCTTTAATGTTAGTGAGTGTGTGTTCAGGGAAGCAAGTAAGAGAAAGGGAGCTCCACAGACGGGAAGTGCGAGACATGAAGCTATTGGAGTAGGAGGTAACGCTATATGTAACAGTTTCGACAGTGAAAGGGTGGGAGCGAGATGCCAGTCTAGCGGCACGTTTAAATACATGCAGTCTCGGAACTAGCGAATATAGATCGTCGGCGCAGTTACCGTGAAAGTATTTGCAGAAATGACAGGGAGTCGACGGTACGTCTGTGAGAGAGCGACTGTAAACGAGATACCAGATAAGGGTCAACCACGTTGCATATTCATATCTGGATTTTGTCGAGAACTCTAATACAAACAGCGAGGGCTTCAGACCATATATGGCAGCAATATTCCACACAACAGCGAAGGGTTTATTGTAGATTTGAAGGATGGACTCGGTTGAGAAAAACTCCCTGGCGCAACAAGGAGAACCAACTTTCCTTGTGGTAGATAATGCTGTTGATTTAATATTTTCATCTGAGATCAGCGGACAGTGTGAGACCAGGCAGTTATAAAGATGGACTCTCGTGGAGTTCAGCATCAGACATTCTAATGGGAGGCAGTGTGGGTTCACCGTGATGGGTAATAGAGAGCACTTTTGTTTTTGAGGCATTAAAGTTAACCAGCCATTTCCTATCCCAATCAACATCCGTTTGGAATTCCTTTTCGAGACCAACGGACAGGTTAGTTTTGGCAGTGATACCAGGTTTGCTATTTAGGCAGGAGTATATAGCGCTGTCGTCCGCATAGATGCCTACTTAGGAACTGACGACATCAGGAAGATCGTTAATGAAGGAGAGGGCCTTGGAGAACACCTGCGTTCGTGGGAAAGGAAGTGGAGGAGAATCCGTTAAGGACAAACTTCATTACACGGTTTGAGAGGAATGATTGTATTAAGTTAAATATTCAACCTGAGATACCGTATCATTGAAGCTTACGAAGGAGGCCGGCATGCCAAACCCTATCAAACCCTTTAGCGGTATATAGAGCCACAGCACGAGCATCTCCGTCATTGTGAAGTGCTTGATAAACAAATTCAGTTATTCCCGTGAGCACATCAACTGTAGGCCGGGCAAAACGGAAACCATATTCCTTGTTAGAGGGCAGATCCTGGGATGTAAGGTGATTAACCACTTCGGCGTTGATTAAAGTTTCAAAGACTTTGCCGAATAGTAAGAGACCGATTGGACGATAGTTAGATGCGCCAGAAGGGTCGCCAGAGTTCTTAAAGACAGGTAAAACAGATGACGACTTCCAACAGGATGGAAAGCAGGAGTCGTCGAGGCAGTAGTTGTATAGTTTGGAGAAGACAGTGGCCATTTCAGCAGCACATTTCTTCAGAACAATGGCTGGTCCACACCGCTTGCCTTATTGTAGCCTAAATTAGAGATGATGCCCAATATCAACGATGGGGTTATGTGCAAATCGCTCAACAAAGCCTCAGTTTTAGAGGGGAAATCGAGTGTAGGTATACCGGACGAGTCGAGCGTTGAATTGGATGAGAATTTACAAGCAAAGCACTCGGCCTTATCAGCTGAGGAAACCAGGATCTCAAATTCTTTGTACAAATGAGGTATTGTGGGTTTCCTGCTGTTTAGTACGCTCTTGCAGAGACGCCAGTAATCTTTGGAGCCGAATTTGCGAAATACAATAGGTTGTTTCATTCTCTCAGCAAATTGTGATTTTTACTTCATTGAGGACACTATTGCACTCTTTACGGGCTGAGACAAAGAGACGCCGGTTGCAGTCTGACATGTCACTACGGCACATACTGATTCCTATGGGCAGTGGCAACTGAGCAAGCAGCAGTGAACCATCGGGATAACGAGATTTAACCTTATATTTCCTTGCGTGGAAGAAAGTCTCGATTCCAGCTTTTACCCAGCAGGAGACATCAGAAGCGCATTCATGAACGCGGAGATTAAAGGGGACATCGCGAAGGAATTCACGGAACGAGTCTCAGTCAGCTCGTTTATAACAGATGTTCTGTTGGTAGGATGTTCTTTACTGGGGGTGGAATAGAAAGAGATGTTGACACACACACACACACAGCATGATCAGATATGCCAAGTGGGCAGAACTGAATGGTTTGACAAGAGTCGGGGATGGAGGTGAAACATATCGGGAAGGGAATCCTTACCGTCATGGTTGTTGGGGAAACTGGTGGGGAAGTTAACCACTTCAGGGATTGAGTAAATGAGAAGTTAAGGATTCGTGTGCCAGCCGGTTTAGTTATATTTTTAAGCCATTTGGAATGGTGGGTGTTAAAAATCTATGGGCAAACGGATTAAGAGAGATAGCCTTGCCTATATTTTCGGAAATGCTTTCGAATACACCACAGTCTTGGGAAGATGGAGAGCAATAAAGAAAGAAGTAGCAGCTTACGGCATTTGAGAGAGAGAGATCCCTAGCCAATGGGAGATGGTACTTGATGTAAATTCCTAGATCATGCATGCGTTTTTGGGAGTCTTTTCTATGGAGAGGAAGGTAACCGGGGATCGAGAGATCAGAGGAGGGGATAAACGAGGTGATGTTCGTCTCGCAGAGACCCAGTATATCAGGATAATTCTCAATGAGAAACGATTCAATACTGCAGAAGTTGGTTCGAATGCCACAGATGTTAGAAAAGGAGATGTTAAAGGGTGTAAATGATTCTTGTTTCCGTTTTTTTAGAGCTGGTTACGTTTACTTTTTAGATCGTTTGTTGTCATGTTGGGTATTGTTGGTAGTAAAAATGAGAGGGGCTGCAGTAGAAGTAGCAGACGGCCATCTTATGAGGCAAGAGCAGAAAGGAGCTGTTGCGCCATGCAACGTCATATGGCCTCAAGATTGCCCACCGGCAGTTCGTGCAGCGACACCCTTCCATGTTTTCCACGCTCCTAACTTACTAGCAACAAGAAAACTGTCAAATCGGTACACTCAGAATGAAGAAGCGTTGCCACAGACTGCACACATCACGAGAGAATCACGACAGTACTAATACGGAGGCCAGATAGAAGGAAAGGTAAAGTAGCAGGAACACCTTT
>OZ038486.1:57884938-57902438 GCA_964036315.1 Acanthosepion esculentum | reverse complement strand
TATTTAATATATTTAAGCCGACACAAGCGAATAGATTATGAATATATAGATTATTTACCAAAATAGCGTGCATATATATATATGTGAAATATAGTTTTAAGGTGTGCGTATATAAATATAAAAGTGAACATTGAAGTCAACACCCAGAGGCGACAGGCTGTTCCATGTTGGATGCAATAGTCAGGCCACCGATTGCGTCGCCTCTGAGTGTTTTTATATATATATATATATATATATATATATATATATATATGAGAGATACACACACACACACACACACACACACACACACACACACTCACTGGCAGGCAGACTTGTGTAAACAGCTTTAGACATAACATTTGAAAGACACACCTCTCTACACTATAAACATTGCATATATCCGGTGTTGCTTTAATATATACTCTGTTAGATTCTCCAGGTCCTCTTTCCTCAGTATGTACCCGAGAAATTTCGACTGTCTCGTTCTTATTTTATGTATAATTATATTTTTTTTACATTTTCCTTCAAACGTCCACGTTACTCACATGTTCACTCTGTTAGATTCTCATATCTGTTACTCCAAGTCTCTTCTTTATTTCTGTTTAGATTTTCCAAGATTCGTTGATATAAATGAGGACTGATATTACATAATATTTTCGTCCTATTTTATATTATTATTCTGAAATTTTGTGTTTCTTATTACTTTACCTAGTATTTTGAAGGCACCTTTTGTTACTCAGGTCTTTGAGGTCACTTTTTTTCTGACTTCCTGTGATTATCAATTCTTTCCAAATAAAGGATGACAAATATCAAGCTCTCTCTGTAATCTTTACCTTAAAGATAGTGCATAGAAATTTAGAGATTAATCGCTTCCTGAAAATTGGACAGTCGTTTTGTTTGCTAAGTATAATAAACCGTTGCCGAAGAGCCTATAGAAGATGCCAAAACGCCTGCTAAATGTCCTATTACCACCAGAATTCTCCATTTGCTAAGAAAGGTTCAGAAATTCATTAATAACGACCCAGGAAAATTTATTAACGCCACCGTTAAGGATCTCAAGACTTCAAGGCATTCTATGGGAAGAACTGTGCAAAGGGACATTCAATAAAATTCAGATGTGAAGCGAAGAGGCTAATTCATGATTGTAAAGACAATAGATAAACACAAAGTTCTTGTAAAGTAAACTGAAGCATCAAGAGACTGGAATGTTGTGGGTTTTCTCTAATGAGAAAAGCTTTGATGTGGACAAATATTTCAACAGAATGAATAACAAATAGTTATGAATACCCAGAATAAGTTAAACCTGTATCCTCAGACGTACGTTATTCTTGTCCGTTTTATATTTACGATCTGCTCAAGAAAATAATCAGATTATTAGTAAATACATATACCATGTTTAATGGGCGTATCTCCCCAAAATGTAGTTGATCAGGGACTGTCAGCTGACCTAGTCACTGACCTTGCATGCGCACCTCAATAGAAGAGGAACTGTCTTGTAATATTCCATATCTCTAAAAACAAGTTAGAAACGTTCCCTCGCCACAGAGCAGACACTGGGCTTTCCCCAGTCATCATGAACGGTCAAACTTTCAATGTAGCTTTTTGCCTGGAACTTTTATTGATACACGAGACCTTATGTTTAAAACGACATGCCACGTACACAGTGCCGACTCATTCAATTTCCCTTTATATCCGATTGGTTTGAAAGAAGATCGGCTCTTTCATTATAGTCTTATGTTCTGGAAGGAATTCAAAAGAATG
Source organism: Acanthosepion esculentum (assembly GCA_964036315.1). Lineage (NCBI taxonomy): Eukaryota > Metazoa > Mollusca > Cephalopoda > Sepiida > Sepiidae > Acanthosepion > Acanthosepion esculentum. Next base: position 57,900,695 of record OZ038486.1, on the reverse strand, counting down.
TACTTAATCATATTGTCATGGAGTGTAAGAACAGCAGATATCCATTCTACATATCCTCATAAAATGCACCTGTTACTTTCTCGTTGTACGCGCTTACAACCACCCTATTCACTTAGAATCTACATTGAGTCATTTTTTTTTGTATTTTATTGAGTGAACAATAATATAAATATACCTAATCCGATGCTATTCCTATACCGCAGTTATTCTCAACCGCCGTGGTCCTGTTGAGTGTGGCGCGGAACATTGTCACAGCATATCTATAAAGAAAAAGATCAAACAGATTCAGAATTCACAGTTCTTTACCATTTACTTTTTAAAAAGAAAATTCTCAATACAACGTAAAGAACAAAAAATTTAATGCCATATATATATATATATATATATATATATATATCAATTATGTGGTGCAGGTTCAATTTATATTACACGAATCCTTCATACGAAAAGCAGATAATGAAGTTAATGATATAAATGGCAAGAATCACTCTCGCAAACAATTTTTTTTCATAATAAAATACATTAACCTCGAATCCGTTAATGCATGGCATGATCCTTGTTTATAAATTCCGCTTTTATCAGGTCTTTTTTTACTACTAGCTTTCAATCGTTTTACATTTTTTACATCCAGGTAATAACAAAAGTATTCTTACAGTTAACAATATCACATTTCTAAAAACACTTCTTTCGGAGTACACTTTATCTTTCGATGTCCTGTTATTACCTGGATGTAAAATTTTTTTCCCTACCTGAGTATTTCCCTACCTGAGGATGATCGTATGAAACGCATAAACAAAGATCATACCATTCATTAACGGATTCGAGGTTAATGTATTTTATTAAAAATTGTTTGCGAGAGTGATTCTTGCCATTTATATCATTAACTTCATTATCTGCTTTTCGTATGAATGATTCACGTTATATATAATATATATATATATATATATATATATATAAGGAATGGTTAGCGGCTGAGATTGAGAAAAAGGATATCCGAGTTCGAATTCCAGTGGAATACATTACATTCACTTACGTGCTAATACCCTTAGGAAAGTTTCTCTCTACCAAGCTCTGGGAAAGAATATGCCTCGACAGTCATGTATCGAAAAATGATCGCCTACGCGTGTATCGCATATGCACACGACTGACTTATTTATATATGGATGTGTGTGTTTGCCGAAAGTAGTTGTCATACAGCATTAGTACTTGAATAAATAAATAAGAATTACGTTTTTTCTGAATAATTCTTTTCACGATGTTCCTTCTAATATAGAACTTCAGTTATGGGAAGAAGAAGAATTGGCCACCATTTCTAATGTTCGAGGGCTGAAAATAAAACATTCGATGGTTGTCAATGATACATTTTGTATTTCAATACCTAGAAATATCATTATCAGTTTTATTGCAATTTTATACTTCATATTTATATAATTTAGGCTTCTGAACCCTAAACATCATAAAATATAAGAAGCTAAAAAGACGACTTTCAGCTAAAGAAGAAATGAGGGTCTGCTTATCGCGCATGCGATGAAACATTTTAGAAATCGCGAAAAAACACCAGGCACAAATTTTAAACTCATGAAGCTGCGCAGATAGTTGAAAAGAGACATTGAAATCAAATATTTTCACATTTGTGTTAGTATTTGCTTAATCAGTGGTTTTATTTCATGACATTTAAATGTATACCCTTTAAAAGTTTTGCTAAGCGTGCCGTGAGGTTATCTCTTTGCTTCTAGGTGTGCCTTTGTTTAAACAGGTTGAGAAACACTTTTATAAAGAATAATAAGCAACGTCGTAATTCCTCTCTTAGATGAAACATAACACATAAACGCTTGTACGAAGAATCAATATCTCGTTTAGAGAATCAGTTTCGATTCGCTCTACTTCCTGTTCATAATGCACCGAAGAGTTATCTTTTCTCAAAAGTACGATAGTTTTGAAATAATATAATAGGGACAGGTTTGATAATGGTTTTTATTAAAGACGTCTACTCGAATAAATCGAAAGCTCTTAAGTAACATTTAAGTCAATAATGGCACTTCTCATTTCAAGTTTTTGAGCGATTAGTACCAGCTAAATTCAAAACACAATATTAGATTAAAAATGAAAAATAATGTATATACATCGCTTCAACAATAAGCACGAAATTGACACGTTCGTATTAATTGTATATTTATTTAAAGTTTTCATTGTATAAAGTGCATTGAGACGAGAGGATTTTATCCTGAAACATAGATATGAGTATCGCCCAATGACTACTGATTTTCTTCCGTAGGGTACAGGTTTATTAATAAAACTATTTACAATTTCGGGTCCCGAAACATAAGATACTCTTAATTATTGTTTTAGCGCATTTAACTCTAGTAAGGGTTTTACAAGTCATTAGTAGAAAAATCCTATACATAATGCGATGGCTAAATTGTCACCACTTCATATTTTAAATTTCGTGCATTCGCTTCTTTTGTTTATTTTGTCGACTGCACAGTATAGTAGGGGCAGCCGGGCACCATCTGTGAGGAAAAGATCACCATGACGCAATTCACTCCGCCAAAAAGTTGGAAAAGTCATGCTTTACTGCTTGGCATTCGCACCGGAAGTTCGAATAAGAACATTTCAGTGATTAGGTGTCAATCTGAGGACAATGAAGAGAATTCGGTAAGATATGGATGAATCTAATGGTGATTGCGAAAGTTTAGAGTGATCACAAGTGATTGAATCATTATCCTTCCATTCATCTTCCCACAGCGCCTCAGACTAATCATGGAGTCCTACATCAATTGCCTTAATACGTTAGGGCTGTCTTGGTTTAAGGGAGTTGCTAGAAGACTGTCTGGTAACAGGCTTCTGCACCATGCCCCACAAGCAGTAGAAACTACTCATGGCCGACAGACAATTTCTGCTACCACATCACCCCCTTATATCTGACTACTGAACTCTCCAGACTACAATCTCCTTGATTTACGGAGTTGAGCATGAGACCAACAAAACTCCTTGTATCAAGGTTGAACTGAAAACAAGGATTATGGATTCACTCACTTAAATAACGAGACCGTCCTGAAGGTTTACAGGAGCTTCCGAAGTCGCCGGGAGGCCTTGGTTGAAGCCAATGGAGGTTTTATTGAATACATTTGCTCTTTACTATCTTAACATATTTTTGTGTAATTTTTTAACTATACCTGTTAAAATGAGATGTCAGTATTATTTTCAATTTAGACGACAATTCTTCTATCGCACTCTGTATACTTGAGCTAAATTAAATATTCAAATTGAGCTATAACGAAATCAGATACCCAGAGAAAGCAGGATTTTAAACAGTGTTATTGTTTTTTAAAAAGGGTTCTACACGTCACTTGTTTCAAGCCATAAGAACTAAAAGCCACAGATATAAACAACTAAAATTACAAAAAATAAGTGTTAGTAAAGGGCAAAAAATTAATTAAATATTTAGAAAACATCCGAAAATGACCGCTTTCCGAATGGACAAATTTTAAAACTAAGATGACAATAGAATGGATTTATGATTTCTGCATTTTCCCATTAAATGACATGACGTTGATCCATCGCATTTAGCTACGAGATTGCATTTATATGGAGATTCTCACCTGAACTCGCGTGTATCCGAAAGAAGATAGGGTTCGGATAACTCGGTCAAAACCTCCATCCATGGAAAATCCGGGGACGTAAAATCGAAAACGAGAATCACGACAGCATTTCGCTTTCAGCGATTTTAATTTGCAAATTGTGAAAAAAAAAAAAAACTGTAAATAAACAAACTCATGACGTAGACAGTCGTCATGGGACAACTCTATTGGGTTCAGTCACTTTTTGTTTAATCAAACAACGCTGTTAGTTCAATTCCCGACCACAGAAAAGAGAACAAACATCTTCGAGAGGAAAATGGAATTAATTGAACCTGAGATATCGAAAAAGCCATGACATGTGGATTTAGAACAGTCTTACCCCGTAGAACAATCCTTCGTATACTACCTAAAGAATGCCGTGGCGTATAACGTTAGAAACGTCATGAATATGTCAATAAAGATGACAACAGTCCGAACGATGTAAATTGTGCAAATAGATGATTATACTAGTAAAATCTAAAATAACTGCTCCTCATGTGAATACAGAAAACCATGAAAATAAAGAGGAGAGATATAAGAAAGAGATGAAAAGCATCTGCTGTTGAAAAGCTGACGTATAATTGGGAACATGGACAAGAAGTCTCTCCAACAAAAATCAGTCACATAGTAATGATTGATTTTTCCTTTCATCCACGCATAACGTACAAGACCAAAATACATACCAAAACCAATACAAAATCTGAGAATTTCGAATGTACACCTCGCCAATGTTTTCCTTCTAACCAGTAAAGAGGCTCAATTTCTGAATGGGGGAATGTATATCTGCCTCCTTAAAGTTTCTTACGTTCTTTCTTTACCAGCACAAGCTGCGTCTTTTAATTCATTCTTATTGAAGAACTACATTACTCGTATTTCTCCTTGCTGAGAATTTTTTGAGAGACCTCAGTCAATACCATGACTCACCGGAAGGCTTTTACATAAACGCACAATAATGATTAAACTTTAAAATGTAATCTAATCCAAAGAAGAATCAGCAATGTTATTCGTCTTGATCTGACACCTCGCCTATTTTCACTTTCTCACTGCCGTAATGTGCTTTTCTATAAATACCTTTATGGTAATTGAACTTTACTCTATGATACCTAGACTTTATGAATTTAAGTGTCGTACTATATTGGCGAGAAATTCTTGTCATGTTACAGTTTAAATGCCTAGATGTAACCTTACGATCTATGCTTACAATTTTAGGCAAATTATTTAAAGGTTAAAATTGAATGAGAACCTTGTAAACAACTCGGTTTGCACCAGACCCCTAAATATTAGGTTGGTGCAAAAATAATGTCGTTTTCTCACATGGATTTGAACGTCAAAAAACGACATTATTTATGCACCAACCTAATAGTACAAAAAAAAAATAGAAGCTATCATCGATAACAGAAAATAAAGAATCAATTTGATCTTTACATGTTAAAATGCGCTACCGTATATGATATAAATCAATATATCCAATCTGCATAAACAAATATAACAGTTACGGCCTTGTCGTAGGAGCAGAAATTGAGAGAATAAAATGCTGTAAAACGCACATAATTTTACTCTTGGATTAAAATATATTGTATTCAGTAGAAAACTTTATAAAAAGCATTTGGAATGGTCTTGTATGAATTTGAAATATAATTTACATAGCTGGATTCATAAAAAAGGCAAACAAAAAATGCATCAGTGCAAAAATTTATCAAAACAACATTAGTATAACTAACAAAAATCATTAAGAGTTATTCTTTGGGTATTTGACAGACATGATGTATCACGAGGCGCGCTCATTAACACGCATGTACGTAGACACAAACACCACGACTCAAACGCAACCAGAAGATGAAATATCATCATAAAAATCTTATTCCAAGGACAGCGATATTTATTATTCTTTTTCAAAGTGTTAACGTTAGAAACGTCTAACTCCACCTAGAATAAAGAGAATGAAGTTGAACTTTAAATTAAGTTTCCATTTCGTACTAAGATTCTATAATTATTATCGAGAAATTTTCCTCGCCTTTCGAACTCCTTTCCGATTTATTTTGCCTGCCACTTACGATCAGCAAAAACTTGAATGCAACGCCAATCATCATCTTCTGTCTTTCTGATCCTTATTCTTTTATTGTCTTTTCTCCTAACTGAAGTTTCTTATTCTTTTTCACTCGCAGTAACCTCGGTAGTCATAGTGGAATATCGCCTTCCTTCCGGTGAAATGACTGAAAATAAATAAATAAAAATGATTAGCATTATTCAGCTGGTCATTATATATATATATATATATATATATATATATATATATATATATATATATATTATGTAACATAAAATTTGCTGAAAGAGATTGACGGCAACATCACCTTGAAACACCTGTTCCCGCATGATCACCGAAAGCGAAGTCGAGACTGGTCAGTGCCTTGATGCTTGGCCGCTTGTGTGATATCTGGAGCTGTAAGCTTAGATGAGCGGCTAGTGTAATGGATAATGGCTCGGAACAACTAGTCAAATAGCCGAGTTCGAAATCGTTGGATTTGTTATATTCAATTACGCGCAAATACCCTTGGGGAAAGATATGAATCCACGTCTTTTCTCCCCAGCGATGAGTTAATTAGTATGACTTGTAACACTAAACAATCTAACACTAAATCATCTCCAAAAAATGCTTACAATCTAAAAATATTTTCTGGCTTTAAATAACTTGAAAATGGTCGATAGCCGTAGTAAACGGATCAATCATTAAATTTACCAACAGAAGAGTAATTCCCACGTGAAGGAGACACTTTAGCTTATTAAATGTATAATTTTTCAATGCTTAACTAAACAGTTGGTAATGGAGGCTCAAGGGGAATATGGAAAGCAAGTCATAGTCTTCATAACTCAAATGCTGATCTGTATTAGTGATAAGGAAACCACATTCATTTAGCTTGTGTATTAGCTATAATTACCACAAAAACATAAAGAAAAAAACAAAATGCAAATATTTCAAATGAATATTGATAAGAATGTCTGAGGGTGAAAAGGTGAAGTTTCTGTTTAATCTCGTCAAATCTCGTGATAAAATGCCCAAACGACAATATTTCAGTCCCTAATTAAAATTGCGGAAAAATCGATAATGTGGGAAATGTTAGCTGCCAGAAGCATTTTTCTTTTTTTTTACAAATAGAGGTTCTCTCATTTAATTAATAACCGACTTGCTGAGGTAAATGTCGATCTGCAGAAACGATCAATCGATCTAATTACATTGACAAATCCTTTTATTTTAAGCCAACTTCATTTTCTCTTCTCTGCAGTTTCTTTTACTGACAATGGTTATTTGTCGTGTACCGTTGACGCCGCGCTCACAGTCGCTCTCTCTCTCTAACATTTATCGGAAAATCTTAGCCAAATTTAAATCTTTTGTACTCTAAGTATATTACTTTATCACAAATTGAGTTTCAGGCAAGATATTATTTTAATGAATACAGGTAATTAAGCTAACTTATAAAAGGATATTATTGGCAATGATATAAATCCTTTCCTCTTCATTGATCCAATCGCTTCATAATTACGTCGGTCATTATAACTCTTTAATATTTCATTACAATAGATGTTGTTTACGCGATGTCCTAATTCTTTATGAAACTGTAAATACGATTATCAAATTATTATTGCCATTGACCATTTTAACACACACACATACACATCTCTCTCTCTCTCTCTCTCTATATATATATATATATATATATATATATATATATATATAAAATTGTTTTTTAAAAATATGATTCCATCGCTACATAAGAGTTCTCAAGTTTCAAAAACAGAAGCTTAAAACCAGCTGTTTCATCCTCAAGCGAATTTTGGAATAACTAATCTTAAATTTACGGAGATTTATAAGCATATACATTCGAAATATTAATTGCACGTAATAGGTTCACCCTTACGCCTCTTATTAAAATAATTACATATAATTAATATTTCGAATGTATATAAGGGGGCGTAAAGGTGAACATATTACTGGCAAAAAGAGTTATCGTTATCGTAAATATTAAATATTTACAAGCGGACTATTGTCCTCGGATTTGTTGTCTTAAAAAAAATTTCGGCCTTTGTACTCTCCGGCTTCCATCCCGTGTATCTCGGTCAGGAGTACCGATCTGGACCATTTATTTAATCTACGGGGTAGAGTCGTCTCGTTTAACTGACCATGTCTAGGGATATCTCATCTAGTTATTATTTTAAGTTCTGTTTACTTATTACATGCCCTGAGTTCAAGTACACAATGCCCCACTCTCCCTTAGGACAATTCTCTGTGGAGAAACAGACGGAGTATCACACGATATAGGAAGTGAAACGAGAACAGTCTACTCTCGTAGATAAAATAAATGGTCCAGTTCATAAGTGAGAAAGATTTAATAGGCCTTTTTTGAATTTTGAGGAAAAAAGACAACAAGGTGATAAAAATATTGTCAATAAGTGTGATATCTTATATTAGCCTTTTTACGAAAAAGAAACACGAAGAGAACCTTTTTCAAATTGGAATTTTCGGACACGCCTGTAAGCTTTTTCAACGAGACTAGAAATAAACAATAAAGTGGAGTTCAATCTTCAAAGGAATGGTGTTGGTTCGGGGTATCCGTGTGGAAACTGTATTCTCTGAATAAACACAAATCATTTAATGTAGGTAGCTCCACTAATTCGAAATACAGAAGTTTTAAAAGGAAATTAGAAAAAATGAAATTACTTTCATTTAGCGTTAATTGAAAGCTAAAGAATTTACTATTTCCTGTGATCAAAATACTCTGTGATGTATTTCAAACACAAATTAAATTGATTGGAATGGCGTTTACTTAAGAAAAATTGACAATTTTGATACATTCTCGGTTTCAAATCTTGCTAAAATAAAATATCTCGAAAACGTAGTAAAATTAAAAGTAAAATTAATCTGATGTGAAACAATTATTACTTATAGCATAAAATTTTGCATAGAAGCATTTCTTAACAACGGGGTATTATTTCTTTTTCTATTTTTTTAAAATTCTGAACTGATGAATGATTTATTGAAAGCATAACGTGTTGAGGGTTTAGTATGGTGGAGCAGAATTGCTTACAAGCGATAAAGATTATGTGAGGGATTTTTCCATAAATGGCGAGTACTCTTAAAATACGAGAATATTTAATGATAATGTCAGGTATGAACATCCGTACATAAAAATTCTACGTGTATTTTCACATTAAAAAATAATCTAAATACTTTGTGAAAAATATCCCGGGTCATCAGATTGTAATAAGATTTAGAGCAACCTATTAGTAAATATAGTTGTAATTAATAATACTATTCCGTACGAGTTACACCATAGAAGCTGAATTATAAAGATTTTAATAAATATTATTCGATTTAAAATTATCACAAAATTTAAGCAAATCTTGTGAAAATTACATTTTCATCAGATAATATTATCATTAATATGTATTATGCATAAAACCAATTAAAAGTAAATAGTGCCTTAGCTTTATTGCGGTTTCTATTTTTCGATTCAGAGCAGATATTCGTTAAATCAGGGTCCGAAATTGAAAAAAAAAATGAATTAAATTCTTCAAAGAAATTAGCGTTTAAGTAATATAGACACTAAAAATACTCAGATCGAATTTCTTAAGATTTTATAGACATGCAAAAACAAAATTTTACTAAGGTTTACTAATAAAAACGTTTCGAAAATAATTTCATGCATTTATAAATAAGTGCTGGGAATATCATTTAAGATCCGATGAAAATTTGATATTTCAAGAATTTCCAAATCTGTATCGGCCATAAATTAAAATATCCACTGACGCAAGAAAAACAAGATTTTAATCAAAAGTCGAATGTTCTAAAAGGGAAATTTAAAAAATTCATTAAGTATGAAAAATCACTTGAAAATCTTCTGTTAATAACAGAGATTTTGACAAGAAAAAGGTTTTCATTCCGTTTGGAACTTGTTTTCATTAAGATGTACTATTGTTTTTATCGAAAACGTGGAGGTATAAATTTGAATGTATGATTTTATTCTGAAATGGATGCAAGGCTTTCTTTTCGGCTGTAAAATAAAGAAGCAAAAACCACGTATCTGATGTAATTACATATATGGTGGACACTCCCATCTTATGCGACGTATGAAGGTCAAACAGGTCAGATCTTAGGAAGCGACAGCTGGACACCAGCACACATGATTTGATTATATATATATGAAGGCTTTGTGCAGAACCAACCACGCTTTTTGAAGAGCTGAATAATGTCCTGATGCAATTCGTTCAGCGAGGTCCCCAAATAAATCTCCGCAGGTCTTGAATTCTGTGTAGTCCTTTTAAACATCAATACAAATTATGAGCACTATATATGTGCGTCTCCATATCTAAAAATACTCAGATATACAACAAATAAATACATAACATACACATCCATACCCATCTACAACTCACCCAATTATATAGCTAGATACGAATCTATCAAGTAACACAATAACCATTCCTAGTATAAAAGATATATATATATAAAGTGTGTGAATATAGGTGTTTTATATATATATATATATATATATATATATATATATATATATATATTCATATAACACCATGTGTAATTATTACATAATAAAAAATCTCATACACGTACATATTCTACACCTAAATACATTTTACTTAAAGTTGGTTAAAAAGGAGATTTAAAACTACTGCTGCTGTTTCTCGGGAAATGAGCATTGTACTGAAGAAAACTTCATCTCGAAAAACTGTGTCTCGTCGTTTAGTTGAACATGACCTACAAGCAAGCCACTGATCAGCTCCAAGAATAAATGTGTTGTGGTCTCAAGAAAAATGGCAAACGGTGCATTTCAGTGATGAATCTAAGTTTGTAATTTGGCTCAGATGGGAAAAGGTACGTTCGTCGAAATGTAGGTGAAGAATTGTCGCCTAAAGGCCTTAAGACTAGTGTTAAAATCGGTGGAGGAAGTGTCATGGTTTGGGGGATGATATCTGGAGATGGTGTGGGCCCTTTTGTGCGATTACATGGAAAGGTAAATGCAGGAGTTTATAAACAACTTGTAAAAGATCATGGCTTGCCTGTGCTGAGAAATTCAACTAAGCGACCATCCATATTCATGCAGAACAAGTCACCATATAACAAGGATAATGTGGTCAAGAATTTCCTCAAGGCTGAAAAGGTTATTGTCATGGATTAGCCTGCTCAAAGCACAGATCTCATTCCTATGGAAAATGCGTGGAATATTCTAGGAGGACAGTCGAAAGCCAGAAATCATAAAGCAACCGAGCAATTATGGAATACCCTTCAGGAGGATTGAAATAAGATCAACCAGCAAGAAATTGAAAATTGAATTTCCTCATGTAGTCGAAGATGTCAAAGTGTGATTGAAGCTAAAGGGCTTCACACTAAATATTAAATAATTCCAGGCATTTTTGATTATTTTGTTATTTTTTCAAACGTTCTGCTAATTTTGGCCGCCATGGGTTTAGCTGTAAATCACTAAATAACCCATAACTTTTGTATTATCCTCGAACATTACACCAAAATCTGAGACAACAACAATTAATATCGTATTTATTGTCTGTGAAAATTATAGAATATAAAACAACATTGATAAAAACATATACTTAATTTTGACGAAAACAATGCCGTTCTGAAAAGTTTAGACGCAAATATACATACATACATAGATACACATGCTTGTAGTCATACATATATACATGTATGTAAACACAGGTACGCATAAAAATAGTGAGATATATATATATATATATATATATATATATATATATATATATATATATATATGCAAAGAGAGAAAGAAACAAAGTGATATATATATATATATATATATATATCAAGAGAAATGAATATATAATATATATATATATATCAAGAGAAATGAATATATAATATATGTATATATATCAAGAGAAATGAATATATATATATATATATATATCAAGAGAAATGAATATATAATATATATATATATATATCAAGAGAAATGAATATATAATATATATATATAAATATATCAAGAGAAATGAATATATAATATATATATATAAATATATCAAGAGAAATGAATATATAATATATATATATATATCAAGAGAAATGAATATATAATATATATATATATATCAAGAGAAATGAATATATAATATATATATATATATCAAGAGAAATGAATATATAATATATATATATATATCAAGAGAAATGAATATAAAATATATATATATATATCAAGAGAAATGAATATAAAATATATATATATATATCAAGAGAAATGAATATATAATATATATATATATATCAAGAGAAATGAATATATAATATATATATATATATCAAGAGAAATGAATATATAATATATATATATATATCAAGAGAAATGAATATATAATATATATATATATATCAAGAGAAATGAATATATAATATATATATATATATCAAGAGAAATGAATATATAATATATATATATATATCAAGAGAAATGAATATATAATATATATATATATATCAAGAGAAATGAATATATAATATATATATATATATCAAGAGAAATGAATATATAATATATATATATATCAAGAGAAATGAATATATAATATATATATATATCAAGAGAAATGAATATATAATATATATATATATCAAGAGAAATGAATATATAATATATATATATATCAAGAGAAATGAATATATAATATATATATATATCAAGAGAAATGAATATATAATATATATATATATCAAGAGAAATGAATATATAATATATATATATATCAAGAGAAATGAATATATAATATATATATATATCAAGAGAAATGAATATATAATATATATATATATCAAGAGAAATGAATATATAATATATATATATATCAAGAGAAATGAATATATAATATATATATATATCAAGAGAAATGAATATATAATATATATATATATCAAGAGAAATGAATATATAATATATATATATATCAAGAGAAATGAATATATAATATATATATATATCAAGAGAAATGAATATATAATATATATATATATCAAGAGAAATGAATATATAATATATATATATATCAAGAGAAATGAATATATAATATATATATATATCAAGAGAAATGAATATATAATATATATATATATCAAGAGAAATGAATATATAATATATATATATATATATATATATCAAGAGAAATGAATATATAATATATATATATATATATATCAAGAGAAATGAATATATAATATATATATATATATATATCAAGAGAAATGAATATATAATATATATATATATATATATCAAGAGAAATGAATATATAATATATATATATATATATATATCAAGAGAAATGAATATATAATATATATATATATATATATATATATATATATCAAGAGAAATGAATATATAATATATATATATATATATATATATATATATCAAGAGAAATGAATATATAATATATATATATATATCAAGAGAAATGAATATATAATATATATATATATATATCAAGAGAAATGAATATATAATATATATATATATATATCAAGAGAAATGAATATATAATATATATATATATATATCAAGAGAAATGAATATATAATATATATATATATATATCAAGAGAAATGAATATATAATATATATATATATATATCAAGAGAAATGAATATATAATATATATATATATATATCAAGAGAAATGAATATATAATATATATATATATATATCAAGAGAAATGAATATATAATATATATATATATCAAGAGAAATGAATATATAATATATATATATATATATATATCAAGAGAAATGAATATATAATATATATATATATATATATATCAAGAGAAATGAATATATAATATATATATATATATATATATCAAGAGAAATGAATATATAATATATATATATATATATATATCAAGAGAAATGAATATATAATATATATATATATATATATCAAGAGAAATGAATATATAATATATATATATATATATATCAAGAGAAATGAATATATAATATATATATATATATATCAAGAGAAATGAATATATAATATATATATATATATATCAAGAGAAATGAATATATAATATATATATATATATATCAAGAGAAATGAATATATAATATATATATATATATATCAAGAGAAATGAATATATAATATATATATATATATATCAAGAGAAATGAATATATAATATATATATATATATATCAAGAGAAATGAATATATAATATATATATATATATATCAAGAGAAATGAATATATAATATATATATATATATATCAAGAGAAATGAATATATAATATATATATATATATATCAAGAGAAATGAATATATAATATATATATATATATATCAAGAGAAATGAATATATAATATATATATATATATATCAAGAGAAATGAATATATAATATATATATATATATATCAAGAGAAATGAATATATAATATATATATATATATATCAAGAGAAATGAATATATAATATATATATATATATATATCAAGAGAAATGAATATATAATATATATATATATATATCAAGAGAAATGAATATATAATATATATATATATATATCAAGAGAAATGAATATATAATATATATATATATATCAAGAGAAATGAATATATAATATATATATATATATATATCAAGAGAAATGAATATATAATATATATATATATATATCAAGAGAAATGAATATATAATATATATATATATATATCAAGAGAAATGAATATATAATATATATATATATATATCAAGAGAAATGAATATATAATATATATATATATATATCAAGAGAAATGAATATATAATATATATATATATATATCAAGAGAAATGAATATATAATATATATATATATATATCAAGAGAAATGAATATATAATATATATATATATATATCAAGAGAAATGAATATATAATATATATATATATATATCTGGAGAAATGAATATATAATATATATATATATATATCTGGAGAAATGAATATATAATATATATATATATATATCTGGAGAAATGAATATATAATATATATATATATATATCTGGAGAAATGAATATATAATATATATATATATATATCTGGAGAAATGAATATATAATATATATATATATATATCAGGAGAAATGAATATATAATATATATATATATATATATATATATATATATATATCAGGAGAAATGAATATATAATATATATATATATATATATATATATATATATATATCAGGAGAAATGAATATACATATATATATATCACGAGAAATGAATATATATATATATATATATAAATATAAAAGTGGACATGGAAGTCAGCACTTAGAGGCGACAGTCTGTTTCATGCTAGTGCAATCGTCAGGCGAATGCACTAGCATGAAACAGACTGTCGCCTCTAAGTGCTGACTTCCATGTCCACTTTTATATTTACACACGCTCTATCTCTGATATTGAGCACTTTACCCCATAAATATAGCACACTTTAAGACTATATTTCTGCATATATATATATATATCACGAGAAATGAATATATATATGTATATATATCACGAGAAATGAATATATATATTTATATATATCACGAGAAATGAATATATAATATATATATATATATATATCACGAGAAATGAATATATAATATATATATATATATATATCACGAGAAATGAATATATAATATATATATATATATATATCACGAGAAATGAATATATAATATATATATATATATATCACGAGAAATGAATATATAATATATATATATATATATCACGAGAAATGAATATATAATATATATATATATATATCACGAGAAATGAATATATAATATATATATATATATATATCACGAGAAATGAATATATAATATATATATATATATATATATCACGAGAAATGAATATATAATATATATATATATATATATCACGAGAAATGAATATATAATATATATATATATATATATCACGAGAAATGAATATATAATATATATATATATATATATATCACGAGAAATGAATATATAATATATATATATATATATATATATATCAAGAGAAATGAATATATAATATATATATATA
>OZ038486.1:57871137-57879738 GCA_964036315.1 Acanthosepion esculentum | reverse complement strand
GTTCAAGTACACAATGCCCCACTCAGTATGTTACCATATTCACGAACCACCGTTTTACCCTCTTGTCCCTTAGGACAATTCTCTGTGGAGAAACAGACGGAGTATCACACGATATAGGAAGTGAAACGAGAACAGTCTACTCTCGTAGATAAAATAAATGGTCCAGTTCATAAGTGAGAAAGATTTAATAGGCCTTTTTTGAATTTTGAGGAAAAAAGACAACAAGGTGATAAAAATATTGTCAATAAGTGTGATATCTTATATTAGCCTTTTTACGAAAAAGAAACACGAAGAGAACCTTTTTCAAATTGGAATTTTCGGACACGCCTGTAAGCTTTTTCAACGAGACTAGAAATAAACAATAAAGTGGAGTTCAATCTTCAAAGGAATGGTGTTGGTTCGGGGTATCCGTGTGGAAACTGTATTCTCTGAATAAACAAATCATTTAATGTAGGTAGCTCCACTAATTCGAAATACAGAAGTTTTAAAAGGAAATTAGAAAAAATGAAATTACTTTCATTTAGCGTTAATTGAAAGCTAAAGAATTTACTATTTCCTGTGATCAAAATACTCTGTGATGTATTTCAAATTAAATTGATTGGAATGGCGTTTTCTTAAGAAAAATTGACAATTTTGATACATTCTCGGTTTTAAATCTTGCTAAAATAAAATATATATCTCGAAAACGTAGTAAAATTAAAAGTAAAATTAATCTGATGTGAAACAATTATTACTTATAGCATAAAATTTTGCATAGAAGCATTTCTTAACAACGGGGTATTATTTCTTTTTCTATTGTTTTTTTAAAATTCTGAACTGATGAATGATTTATTGAAAGCATAACGTGTTGAGGGTTTAGTATGGTGGAGCAGAATTGCTTACAAGCGATAAAGATTATGTGAGGGATTTTTCCATAAATGGCGAGTACTCTTAAAATACGAGAATATTTAATGATAATGTCAGGTATGAACATCCGTACATAAAAATTCTACGTGTATTTTCACATTAAAAAATAATCTAAATACTTTGTGAAAAATATCCCGGGTCGTCAGATTGTAATAAGATTTAGAGTAACCTATTAGTAAATATAGTTGTAATTAATAATACTATTTCCTACGAGTTACACCATAGAAGCTGAATTATAAAGATTTTAATAAATATTATTCGATTTAAAATTATCACAAAATTTAAGCAAATCTTGTGAAAATTACATTTTCATCAGATAATATTGTCATTAATATGTATTATGCATAAAACCAATTAAAAGTAAATAGTGCCTTAGCTTTATTGCGGTTTCTATTTTTCGATTCAGAGCAGATATTCGTTAAATCAGGGTCCGAAATTGAAAAAAAAAATGAATTAAATTCTTCAAAGAAATTAGCGTTTAAGTAATATAGACACTAAAAATACTCAGATCGAATTTCTTAAGATTTTATAGACATGCAAAAACAATATTTTACTAAGGTTTACTAATAAAAACGTTTCGAAAATAATTTCATGCATTTATAAATAAGTGCTGGGAATATCATTTAAGATCCGATGAAAATTTGATATTTCAAGAATTTCCAAATCTGTATCGGCCATAAATTAAAATATCCACTGACGCAAGAAAAACAAGATTTTAATCAAAAGTCGAATGTTCTAAAAGGGAAATAAAAAAAATTCATTAAGTATGAAAAATCACTTGAAAATGTTCTGTTAATAACAGAGATTTTGACAAGAAAAAGGTTTTCATTCCGTTTGGAACTTGTTTTCATTAAGATGTACTATTGTTTTTATCGAAAACGTGGAGGTATAAATTTGAAGGTATGATTTTATTCTGAAATGGATGCAAGGCTTTCTTTTCGGCTGTAAAATAAAGAAGCAAAAACCACGTATTTGATGTAATTACATATATGGTGGACGCTCCCATCTTATGCGACATATGAAGGTCAAACAGGTCAGATCTTAGGAAGCGACAGCTGGACACCAGCACACATGATTTGATTATATATGTATATGAAGGCTTTGTGCAGAACCAACCACGCTTTTTGAAGAGCTGAATAATGTCCTGATGCAATTCGTTCAGCGAGGTCCCCAAATAAATCTCCGCAGGTCTTGAATTCTGTGTAGTCCTTTTAAACATCAATACAAATTATGAGCACTATATATGTGCGTCTCCATATCTAAAAATACTCAGATATACAACAAATAAATACATAACATACACATCCATACCCATCTACAACTCACCCAATTATATAGCTAGATACGAATCTATCAAGTAACACAATAACCATTCCTAGTATAAAAGATATATATATATATATATATATATATATATATATATATAAAGTGTGTGAATATAGGTGTTTTATATATATATATATTCATATAACACCATGTGTAATTATTACATAATAAAAAATATCATACACATACATATTCTACACCTAAATACATTTTACTTAAAGTTGGTTAAAAAGGAGATTTAAAACTACTGCTGCTGTTTCTCGGGAAATGAGCATTGTACTGAAGAAAAATTCATCTCGAAAAACTGTGTCTCGTCGTTTAGTTGAACATGACCTACAAGCAAGCCACTGATCAGCTCCAAGAATAAATGTGTTGTGGTCTCAAGAAAAATGGCAAACGGGGCATTTCAGTGATGAATCTAAGTTTGTAATTTGGCTCAGATGGGAAAAGGTACGTTCGTCGAAATGTAGGTGAAGAATTGACGCCTAAAGGCCTTAAGACTAGTGTTAAATTCGGTGGAGGAAGTATCATGGTTTGGGGGATGATATCTGGAGATGGTGTGGGCCCTTTTGTGCGATTACATGGAAAGGTAAATGCAGGAGTTTATAAACAACTTGTAAAAGATCATGGCTTGCCTGTGCTGAGAAATTCAACTAAGCGACCATCCATATTCATGCAGAACAAGTCACCATATAACAAGGATAATGTGGTCAAGAATTTCCTCAAGGCTGAAAAGGTTATTGTCATGGATTAGCCTGCTCAAAGCACAGATCTCATTCCTATGGAAAACGTGTGGAATATTCTAGGTGGACAGTCGAAAGCCAGAAATCATAAAGCAACCGAGCAATTATGGAATACCCTTCAGGAGGATTGAAATAAGATCAACCAGCAAGAAATTGAAAATTGAATTTCCTCATGTAGTCGAAGATGTCAAAGTGTGATTGAAGCTAAAGGGCTTCACACTAAATATTAAATAATTCCAGGCATTTTTGATTATTTTGTTATTTTTACAAACGTTCTGCTAATTTTGGCCGCCATGGGTTTAGCTGTAAATCACTAAATAACCCATAACTTTTGTATTATCCTCGAACATTACACCAAAATCTGAGACAATAACAATTAATATCGTATTTATTGTCTGGGAAAATTATAGAATATAAAACAACATTGATAAAAACATATACTTAATTTTGACGAAAACAATGCAGTTCTGAAAATTTTAGCCGCAAATATACATGCATACATACATACTTAGATACACATGCATGTAGTCATACATATATACATGTATGTAAATACAGGTACGCATAAAAATAGTGATATATAAATATGTATATATATATATATGCAGAGAGAGAAAGAAACAAAGTGATATATATATATATATATATATCAAGAGAAATGAATATATAATATATATATATATATATATATATCAAGAGAAATGAATATATAATATATATATATATCAAGAGAAATGAATATATAATATATATATATATATATAAAGAGAAATGAATATATATAATATATATATATATATATATATATCAAGAGAAATGAATATATAATATATATATATATATATATATCAAGAGAAATGAATATATATAATATATATATATATATATATATCAAGAGAAATGAATATATAATATATATATATCAAGAGAAATGAATATATAATATATATATATCAAGAGAAATGAATATATAATATATATATATATATATATATCAAGAGAAATGAATATATATAATATATATATATATATATCAAGAGAAATGAATATATATAATATATATATATATATATATATCAAGAGAAATGAATATATATAATATATATATATATATATATATCAAGAGAAATGAATATATAATATATATATATATATATATATATCAAGAGAAATGAATATATATAATATATATATATATATATATATATATCAAGAGAAATGAATATATATAATATATATATATATATATATATATATCAAGAGAAATGAATATATAATATATATATATATATATATATATCAAGAGAAATGAATATATATAATATATATACATATATATATATCAAGAGAAATGAATATATATAATATATATATATATATATATATCAAGAGAAATGAATATATATAATATATATATATATATATATATATCAAGAGAAATGAATATATATAATATATATATATATATATATCAAGAGAAATGAATATATAATATATATATATATATATCAAGAGAAATGAATATATAATATATATATATATATATATCAAGAGAAATGAATATATAATATATATATATATCAAGAGAAATGAATATATAATATATATATATATCAAGAGAAATGAATATATAATATATATATATATATCAAGAGAAATGAATATATAATATATATATATATATCAAGAGAAATGAATATATAATATATATATATCAAGAGAAATGAATATATAATATATATATATCAAGAGAAATGAATATATAATATATATATATATATATATATATCAAGAGAAATGAATAATATATATATATATATATATCAAGAGAAATGAATATATAATATATATATATATATATCAAGAGAAATGAATATATAATATATATATATATATATCAAGAGAAATGAATATATAATATATATATATATATATCAAGAGAAATGAATATATAATATATATATATATATATCAAGAGAAATGAATATATAATATATATATATATATATCAAGAGAAATGAATATATAATATATATATATATATATATATCAAGAGAAATGAATATATAATATATATATATATATCAAGAGAAATGAATATATAATATATATATATATATATATATCAAGAGAAATGAATATATAATATATATATATATATATATATATCAAGAGAAATGAATATATAATATATATATATATATCAAGAGAAATGAATATATAATATATATATATATATATCAAGAGAAATGAATATATAATATATATATATATATATCAAGAGAAATGAATATATAATATATATATATATATATCAAGAGAAATGAATATATAATATATATATATATATCAAGAGAAATGAATATATAATATATATATATATATCAAGAGAAATGAATATATAATATATATATATATATCAAGAGAAATGAATATATAATATATATATATATATCAAGAGAAATGAATATATAATATATATATATATATATATCAAGAGAAATGAATATATAATATATATATATATATATATCAAGAGAAATGAATATATAATATATATATATATATATATCAAGAGAAATGAATATATAATATATATATATATATATATCAAGAGAAATGAATATATAATATATATATATATATATCAAGAGAAATGAATATATAATATATATATATATATATATATCAAGAGAAATGAATATATAATATATATATATATATATCAAGAGAAATGAATATAAAATATATATATATATATATATCAAGAGAAATGAATATATAATATATATATATATATATATCAAGAGAAATGAATATATAATATATATATATATATATCAAGAGAAATGAATATATAATATATATATATATATCAAGAGAAATGAATATATAATATATATATATATATCAAGAGAAATGAATATATAATATATATATATATATCAAGAGAAATGAATATATAATATATATATATATATCAAGAGAAATGAATATATAATATATATATATATATCAAGAGAAATGAATATATAATATATATATATATATATCAAGAGAAATGAATATATATATATATATATATATCAAGAGAAATGAATATATAATATATATATATATCAAGAGAAATGAATATATAATATATATATATATCAAGAGAAATGAATATATAATATATATATATATCAAGAGAAATGAATATATAATATATATATATATCAAGAGAAATGAATATATAATATATATATATATATATCAAGAGAAATGAATATATAATATATATATATATATATATCAAGAGAAATGAATATATAATATATATATATATATATCAAGAGAAATGAATATATAATATATATATATATATATATATCAAGAGAAATGAATATATAATATATATATATATATATCAAGAGAAATGAATATATAATATATATATATCAAGAGAAATGAATATATAATATATATATATCAAGAGAAATGAATATATAATATATATATATCAAGAGAAATGAATATATAATATATATATATCAAGAGAAATGAATATATAATATATATATATCAAGAGAAATGAATATATAATATATATATATCAAGAGAAATGAATATATAATATATATATATCAAGAGAAATGAATATATAATATATATATATCAAGAGAAATGAATATATAATATATATATATCAAGAGAAATGAATATATAATATATATATATCAAGAGAAATGAATATATAATATATATATATCAAGAGAAATGAATATATAATATATATATATCAAGAGAAATGAATATATAATATATATATATCAAGAGAAATGAATATATAATATATATATATCAAGAGAAATGAATATATAATATATATATATCAAGAGAAATGAATATATATATATATATATATCAAGAGAAATGAATATATATATATATATATCAAGAGAAATGAATATATAATATATATATATCAAGAGAAATGAATATATAATATATATATATATATATCAAGAGAAATGAATATATAATATATATATATCAAGAGAAATGAATATATATATATATATATATCAAGAGAAATGAATATATATATATATATATCAAGAGAAATGAATATATAATATATATATATATATATGTCAAGAGAAATGAATATATAATATATATATATATATGTCAAGAGAAATGAATATATAATATATATATATATGTCAAGAGAAATGAATATATAATATATGTATATATGTCAAGAGAAATGAATATATAATATATGTATATATGTCAAGAGAAATGAATATATAATATATGTATATATGTCAAGAGAAATGAATATATAATATATGTATATATGTCAAGAGAAATGAATATATAATATATGTATATATGTCAAGAGAAATGAATATATAATATATGTATATATGTCAAGAGAAATGAATATATAATATATGTATATATGTCAAGAGAAATGAATATATAATATATGTATATATGTCAAGAGAAATGAATATATAATATATGTATATATGTCAAGAGAAATGAATATATAATATATGTATATATGTCAAGAGAAATGAATATATAATATATGTATATATGTCAAGAGAAATGAATATATAATATATGTATATATGTCAAGAGAAATGAATATATAATATATGTATATATGTCAAGAGAAATGAATATATAATATATGTATATATGTCAAGAGAAATGAATATATAATATATGTATATATGTCAAGAGAAATGAATATATAATATATGTATATATGTCAAGAGAAATGAATATATAATATATGTATATATGTCAAGAGAAATGAATATATAATATATGTATATATGTCAAGAGAAATGAATATATAATATATGTATATATGTCAAGAGAAATGAATATATAATATATGTATATATGTCAAGAGAAATGAATATATAATATATGTATATATGTCAAGAGAAATGAATATATAATATATGTATATATGTCAAGAGAAATGAATATATAATATATGTATATATGTCAAGAGAAATGAATATATAATATATGTATATATGTCAAGAGAAATGAATATATAATATATGTATATATGTCAAGAGAAATGAATATATAATATATGTATATATGTCAAGAGAAATGAATATATAATATATGTATATATGTCAAGAGAAATGAATATATAATATATGTATATATGTCAAGAGAAATGAATATATAATATATGTATATATGTCAAGAGAAATGAATATATAATATATGTATATATGTCAAGAGAAATGAATATATAATATATGTATATATGTCAAGAGAAATGAATATATAATATATGTATATATGTCAAGAGAAATGAATATATAATATATGTATATATGTCAAGAGAAATGAATATATAATATATGTATATATGTCAAGAGAAATGAATATATAATATATGTATATATGTCAAGAGAAATGAATATATAATATATGTATATATGTCAAGAGAAATGAATATATAATATATGTATATATGTCAAGAGAAATGAATATATAATATATGTATATATGTCAAGAGAAATGAATATATAATATATGTATATATGTCAAGAGAAATGAATATATAATATATGTATATATGTCAAGAGAAATGAATATA
>OZ038486.1:57846137-57863637 GCA_964036315.1 Acanthosepion esculentum | reverse complement strand
TCTGAATCCATCATAAAAAGTTGAGGATGTCGATTTCGTAAATACTTCAATATTTAAATACCTGATGTGTATGGATCTCTTATAACAGATTTAGTATAGGCGATAAAGAAATTGAATATAGAATACCACTTTGCGATAGTTTCGCCCAGCACCGCAAATAGCTATAAAACCAAAATATTAATTTGAAAGCATTAGTATGTTCTTAAATAGCCTCGTCAAATGGAGAATTTCATAAGGATGTCATTTATAGGGACGAACCCGTTTAGAAATATTTAAACTGTCTGCTGTATACAACCGCTTCCAAAGATCAATGGTTAAAAATGAGTTTGAGCGAGTGAATTCTGCGGGGAAAACGACATTTCTTCCAAGCATGCATGCGATGCTACATAATCATAAAAAAAAGCTCTACCTAATAAAAGAAACCACGTTACTTGAGGACTTACAACAGACGCAACAACTGAAATGAATATCACATAACTCGAAGCGTAAATAATGGCGTATTAAAGATGTTGACATTCCATGATACTTCAAATAAAATGTTACGATGGAAACCCGATCAGGTGTGGAATGAAAGATAATAATTACTGAATTTAAGAAAACTATTTTACTGTGAAATTGTTTCAAGCGAAAAGTTGTTATAAATCTTAAACGGGAGTGTTATCAGCTTCTTGTTCAAAGAATGCTGAAATTGTCCTTATAATGAAACGGCTAATAATTATCATTAATATATACATATAATTGTATTATTCTCTTAGATGTATATATACTGTAACGGAATGTAAGAGTAGTTTAATTGCTATCGACTCAGAAAGTAAAATTCGAGATCCGATAACAAAATTTACTTTAGCCTCTTGGTTTTACTTTCGCAAAACGTGAAAAGGAAAACAGGGACATCTTTTTCTCCTCTCAAAGATGGGTTAAATAACATCTTTGAAGGCAATCTCAGTGAGAGAATGAAATCACAGAAATTCGAAGTCGTAGAGGAGACAATTCCTTCTACAAAAAAAGGCAAGAATAATGAAGGAAAAGATGTGAGAAATCATAATCACCGATGTCCTAATTGAACATGGCAGGTAAAAAAAAAAGAAAGAAAGTTAAGCGAAACAGCGAAAGAAGTCTTCCACATACTATGAAAAATACTTTCGATTTACATTGTTCTTTTTAATTTTTTTACATGCCATGTAAGAAAGAGTAAATATAGAAGGGATTAACGAACTGGTCTGCATTATCTAATCCCCTCTATGTCAGTGAAAGCTATACAATCTCCTCACAAATAAAGAAGTCTCTTAAAGAAACAAAGATTTCATTGGACAAAAGAAAAATTAGAACACCACGGTAGGATAGTATATAAATGGAAAATTTCAACAAGGAGGAGAAAAATTAAAATTCTAATAAGAAATCGATTGGAAGTAAAACTATGAGAGCATATGGCATTTCGCACATAATAAAGAAACGTTATCTCTGTAGCGTGATGATCAAATACGTCCTGAAGAAAAAGAGGTTATTTTAAAAAGCAGACCATTTTCTTTAAAACGTTTGCGTCAATTCCTGACCACTGACAATTAATTTATTTCTGATTTTCTATACACAACAAACAAAACGTTTTCAGAAGCATTGTAAAAGAAACAGGAGAAAAAAAAATCGGAGTTCAACCATCCAATACCACATTCAGACACTAATGTAACCATAGTGATTTCCATTAATTCAGCGCCATGTTAATGACTTCATTTTCTTGAATAGAGATCAAATCACAGAAAAAAAGTAAGTTAACATGTGTGGAGAGGCCGGCGCATGATTTACAGCTGTATTATTATATCATATATTTTTTTAGCGGTTGTGTTATTCTATACAGATATAATCATTACATAAACAAATCTTTAATTAATATCTGCTGTGTATGTAAAAATATAATCTTATACTCTACATAAACAGGTATTATTTAACGTGTCGCTATAAAATAAATAATAGGAACATAATTCTGATGTATTTCATTATATATGTTTTCGTTAATAACATATGAATCTAATGAGAACATCATTATTTTATATAATTTACTTTCCAGCAGAGCTTCATTCAAATTATTAAATACACCTAAGTCATTAATGTATTCTAATGAAGACGAAAATCTACATATTCCTAATAAAGAAGATGCGCGCGCACACACACACACACACACACACACACACACACACACACACACACACACACACACCCACCCACACACACACACACACGTGTGTGGGGGTATCTTCTTTATAAGAAATATATAGATTTTCGTCTTCCTTAGAATACAGTAATGACTTGGATGTATTTAAAAATATAATGAAACTATGCTGGAAAATAAATTATTTAAAATAATGTTATTAGTTTCATACGTAATTCACGAAATCATACATAATGAAATACTTCAGAATTTTGTCCCTATGATTTATTTTATAGAGACATGTTAAATAAGAACTACCAATGTAAAGTACAAGATTGTTTTTATATATATAGCAGATATTACTTACAGATTTGGTTGTTTGGGTAGCAATCACTCTTCTATGGAAGCTTCATTAAAGACGTCTGACAAGAATCCCTTTAACACACACGGAAACCTACCAAACACGATCCGCAATATACTAGTATAAAATACAAGTGTAATATCCATATTGACATGTTAAAAAAAGACTGAAAATAATGGAAACATTAATAAGAAAAAAGAAAAAGAAGCCAACTCTCCATAACATCAAATATGAACACGGCCACAATCTGCTGGCTGTGTTTGGAAAATAAAAAATACATTCCTATAATTGATATGATACATACATAAAAGAAATTCAGTAAAAAATCTTTTTTTTAAATCTTTGATAATGGCTAAAAAATAGAAACTGTTCGGATATGGAGAACATTTAGACAATCTTCAAGCCCTTTGTTTAGAAAATGAAAAAAAAAAATTACATGAACACAAGAGAAATTAAAGAAAAATCTTAATCGCAGTACGTGTCAGTCATATTTGATGAAATATAGATACATGCGCGAGAGCACACACACGTGTGTGTGTGTGTGTGTGTGTGTGAAATGTCCATCTCTATATATGACTATCTATACTTTTTCTTAATGTCACCATTTACCCCTTTGACAGTAACTATTATGCAAACGTGCAACACATTTAAATGAAGAAAACTCTTTCTGCAATATCTTCACCAGTTAATAGTGGGGGAGTTTTCATTTTGTCTGCTTTCTGATCACAAAACTGTTTAAAATAAATTGAACTCGCTTTTCGACAGATTTTAGTAGACTGCTACATCATTTAGTCTTGATAGCTTAACAAATTTAGTTTTGCAATTTCCTAATTTGATGTTATTTCTCAGCTTCAGAGTAGAATCTACGACAGTATAATTATTTCGAATATTATAAATGCATCAACATAATCCAAAAAGAAATATTAAAAAAACAATGTTTTATTCATTTTTTTTAGCAAGTAAGATTTTAATAACATAATATAACTGTATGCATCAACAAAATAAGGAATATTTTATATTAAAACACGCCTTTTAAAAATTAAAATTTAAAGTCATCTAATTTTGAAACTTTGGTGGCATGAGAATAATATCGCCATTTGTAAATTAAAATCATCATAATTTCCGTTATAGTGACCGAGATATAGCAAAATATTCAGATGTTCTGATGAATTTGTTCCAATACATTCTGGTGATTATAGAACTGATATGTTATAATTTTTATAATTTTTTAAGTTACTGATGTAAAGAAATGTTTCATTGATCAGTGAACCCTGTTAAATACTTACGTTTTTTTCTGAAATATATATATATATATAAATATATATGTATATATATATATATATATATATATATATATATATATATATAATAAATATGTGTGTGTATCTGTGTGTTTGTTTTCATGGGGGGCATTTAGAGCAAAATTAATTTTGGGATATCAAAAAAGTGAAAAATCAACCGAAAAGGGAGTGCTGAATCATAATGTAACAAGTGACACAAAACTGATAATTCTGATTTATTCCAGATACATATACTGATCTAACTACTTTCCATCTACTGACCAGTTCCATAATGCCATTCAAAATCATTAGTCTTTGGTTTGTTAGGTGCGTTTGCCTCATTTGATTTTTAACCAAAGTTGTTCTTCTATTCTCATTATACGGAAAACAAATTACATAAACATTATTTTGTTCGTCATAGCTACTATGGCAATCTATTACACGACACATTTTCACCATTTTGAGAAAGATTTTGAAATACGGACATTAAACCCTATTAAACCGTCATTTCACGAAAGAAATAGAGCATGCTTCAAAAAACTGTAGGAAACTGAAATTTCTAGCGTCTGGATGTTTTTCGGTTAAGGAGTTTAAGATAAAAAATTCAATTTTTATGAATGTCTCAATTTGTTATATTTTAGGGGCTAATGTGAGGTCTAGTAGTTTCTAGGATAGATGAATTTATTATGAGTATATAGGAATTTTAGGGTAAAAAAATACTAAAGTTGTTGGATTGTAAGTAAAAAATAACACATTTCAGCACAGGTTAAGACAGCTTAAAATAATCTAAATTACATTTTAATCGCTTTATATTCTCATAAAATATTCAGGGTGCGGTAAATTTCAAATAAAGGCTAAGACTAGTAATTATAATTATTTTTATTTTTTCTCCTATATTACTGTAGATTAAGCACAGTAGATCACAAACATAGAATAATAATTACAATTTATAAATGGTAACTTTGTGTCCGATTTGCTAGGTAAATTCATTGTAAGCTGATTTCGCCAACAGAAGAAAAAACAAAATAAGTTATAACACCACATTTCTTAAATTAATTAAAAAAATGTTAATCTGGAGGGATTTTTCATACTTTTTTCACATTTTTCTGTTGATGCATTCCAGATGAGAAATATATATATATATATATATATATATATATATATAAAAATGATTTTTTTACATTTCGAAATTACTTCACTGACAACTACAATTTTGGTCACTTTAAGTCCATCAACCGAGATACAGGTGTTTGACAAAATAATTGAAACACTTGATAAATTCAAAGGAATTTTTTTTAATATGGTGTTGGTCCTCCTTTAGCCTCACAGACAGCTTTAATACGTCGAG
The DNA here is from genome assembly GCA_964036315.1 of Acanthosepion esculentum. Lineage (NCBI taxonomy): Eukaryota > Metazoa > Mollusca > Cephalopoda > Sepiida > Sepiidae > Acanthosepion > Acanthosepion esculentum. The sequence goes on along the minus strand of OZ038486.1, from coordinate 57,858,505 downwards.
GAATGGAATCGTACAGCTTCCTGACTTTATCCAGATAAATTTTCAGCCATTCTTCCATGAATACCTGCTCCAGCTGTTTACGACACGACGGTGGAGGACAGCGGATCCTAACTTGTTCCTCCAAAATGCAGCGCAAATCTTCAATAATAATGATATCTTGAGATTGGGGAGACCACTCCATATGTTCTAGCTCACTTTCATGCTCTTCATACCAATTCTTAACCACTTGAGCGGTATGTATTGGAGTATTATCGTCTTGGAAGATGCAGTCACCATCAGGGAATAAAGACTTGGTCATTGGACGAACATGATCTCCCAAAATATTCAGGTAATCTTTGCTGTTGATTCTACCATGCAGGGCAACTATTGGACAGAGACATTTTCATGATATGGCGACCCAAACTATCACTAATCTACCTCCATGCTTCACTGTTGGAAGAAGGTAGTCAGGGTTGTAAGATTCTTTGGGCTGCCTCTACACATAAACTCGCCCTGAAGTTGGGAAAAGAGAAAAACTGGACTTATTTGAGAATATGACGTGCCTCCATTGGTCTGAAGTCCAGGCATTGTGATCTCTGCACCACTTCAACCTCATTTGAATGTTGCGAGTGGAGAGAAGAGGTTTTCTCACAGCGGCTCTTCCATGATATGCAGCCTTATGGAGCTCAAGATGAACAGTTTTAGTACAAACTGAAATATTCAGATGTTTATTCAACTCAGCAGTCACTTTGGCTGCATTTTTCCGATGGTTTTTTTTGCCACATTGCGTTTCAATTCACGTGCAAGTACGGCCCGAATTGCTACGGTTGCTAGAGGCCTTGCCCTGTTTCTAGAATTGCATAAGTGTTCTTGATATAGTAGCTCTTGAAAAAGCAAACAGTTCAGCAACCTTAGTGATCGAGGCTCCTGCCATGCCTGCTCCAACAATTTGCTTTTTTCGAACTCGGAGAGGTCACGCATTTAGCTTAAATTTTAGTAAATTCTAAAAATAAATAAGACAAAGGGTAAATTAGATAAACGTATTTACAATAGATATAACCCGCAATTACGAAGTTTTAGTTAAAGTTCTTAATATAATAGGTCTTTGAAATATTGGAATTGATTTTGCAACTGTTCCAATTTTTTTTTTGTCCAACCCCTGTATATGTACTTTTATTCTCTCTCCCACTTCTCTTACAATCTCCCTCACGTTCTGGAGTGCCCGGCAAAATTTGCATTACGTAAACAGTCATTAAATAAAAATTGTGAATATATGCATTATTTTCGTAGGGGAAATTTTGTATGTAAATTCATAATTTACAACGAATTTACTTAATAAATTCGATCATCTATTAAATTTGACGGGATGTTATCAGAACAAAACACAATACAAATGCAGAATTACGTGTACCTGTGTTTAGTAGACTGCGCAAAGCGTTCGGAAAATTACGCCACAAAGCTGATAGCGCCGCTCAGCCACCTTGTTATATTCGGGAAAGAGATTTAAATAATCCAAAACCTCCACTGCCAGCAAACGGCCTGCATACGAATAAAAATAACTTTAGCAGATATAAAAAGTAGAAAAGGGTGTAAGACAATACGTGTCTTCTCATCGGCATTATTCTAACTATAGAGAAAAACAGTTGTGAGAGAACTGGAAATCCTACCAGGATTCATCATTGGCGGCCACAATCTTAACAACATAAGATGTGTAGATGACACAAAGATAACAAAAGACACGGAAAGGAAACTACAAAGCCTCCTACCGAAGGTAGCGAAGGAAAGATAGAAGAGACTAAGCATAAACTACAAAACAGAATGCGTGGTCATCAGCAAAAACATAAGCTCAAACTTCAATTTACATGTTGGTGATACTAAAATCAAGTATCTGTCTATATTTCTGAGGTGAGGTATTATGTACACTATTTAAACTTTTCGGAATATTGTCCTCATCTATTTTGCCATATCTATCACAATGTTTCGGCCGTTGTACGCTCCAGCCTTCTGCAGGTGTTTGGAATGTCGAACTGAACCCTTTATTATCCACTGTGCCATGTGTCCTTAAGGACACATGGCACAGTGGATAAAGGCATTGGTTAAATCTAATGACAGGACCCAAAGAGATGTGAGTTCAATACCTGGTTAAGGCAGCGGAGAACCTTCAGGGGGAAATTAACAGGAGATAACTGATAACTGACATCAACTAGGCATGTCACGTGGAACTAGAACAGTCTACTCCAGCCAACGAAATAAAGAGTTTAGTTCGACATTCCAAGGCCGGATCATACAATGGCCGAAACGTTGTGATAAATATGGCAAAGATGAGGACAATAGTCCAAATAATGTAAACTGTAAAAATCAAGCAGTTACAGAAATTTACATATCTGGGAACTGTTCTAAGAGAGGGCAGGAAGTGCGACAGTGATATCCGAAGACGTAATGGGATGGCCAAAGAAGAATTGTAAAAGAAAGCAAAGTATTACGAGACAGGAAAATTTCGTTGGAAAGAAAGAAAATAGTGCTTACCTGTTACGTGATATAAGCACTCTTGTATGGCAGCGAATACTGGACAATCTCCACGAAACAACAAAAATGTGAATCTACAGAAAGATGCTGAGGATACCATGGGCTGAACATGTGAGTAGCGACGAAGATTGGGAGAGAATGAAAAAAGAAACAAATACTTAAAATCAGGAAGAGGCAGCTGAAATTTATAGGACATGTAATGAGGAAACGGTGTGGCGGGAGCTTGGAAAATATGAACCTCACAGGACGGAAAGAGGAACCGGGGACAGCAACGCGTCACATAATGTGCTTAGACAAGTGGATGGCAGAACAGGCCCTGGGAGAAGTAAGAAAACAAAATCAAAACTTAAGAGCTACAATGGACAGAAGATGGTGGAGGGCAAAGATCGTCCACCCCCTGAAGGAACACGACAGAAAAAAGGATATTAGTGATCAAGAGAGCTTATCTAGTAAGATGAAAAAAAAATTGTAAATCTCCACTATCAGAAATGTGTGCTGTAAGCTTGAATGCGCGCGTGGTGTAACGGATAACGGCGCAGAATTGTTAATCGAATGGCAGAGTTCAAATTCCAGTTGGGTTCGTTATATTGACATGCGCGTAAATACCCTTGGGAAAGGTAAGAATCCAGCTATTCTTTTTCCTCCAGCTATCAGTAAGTGTTTTTATCAATAAATCATTATCTCAAAACTATATATTTCTACATTCTAAAAATATTTTTGACATTAAATAATCAGCAACCACCAAAGGTTTATAAGCAATAGAAAACTAACCAATCCGACGTCAGAACATTTTAACGGGTTTTTCTTTATTCATTGGTAAAATACTAATTTTAATTTACTGCATTTAATCAGAACATTAATGTAATTTGACAAAATCCTTAGTAAATGTCATTTTACTTTAATTTCACGCTGAGAAAAATATACATTTTGTTTCTTTCCGAAAGACGGTACAATTAATATGCAACATACATTTTTTAAAAATACGTTAGACAGAAAAAAAAATTCGTAAAAAGTGACAATCAATATATTTATTTTTGTAGCGAAAATTATTATCGATGTGACATTAATGACATTTTTGTCGATTTTTCTCTGTTTAAAAATAAAGTTCAACTATAATCACGGAGATGTATTGTTTTCTCTGGCATTTTTGTGATATTCTGAAGAACAGTTACTAATCAGTTAGTCGAGCATCCGTGGACATTTCACGGGTTTTCTATTTTACATTGAAATCAATGGTTTGAGATCTTCTAACACCATGGAATGTACAAAAATTAAATGTGGGCTTTATAACATAATTAAAATTATATTCTTTCGTAGTTATATCGCCTTGATTGTTTTCATTAAAAGGATCAGTAATGCAATATTAATGGTAAAGAGTAACTGTCATGCGAAGATAATAAAGAACTAACTGATGAAAGGAAGGTACGGTTTTTCCTATTTTAATTTTGTGATGAATCTTAATTCTTAAGTTAATGATTGAATAAGCTCACAGAGAGTTTTAGGACAATAACGTTTCCGTAGAAGTGTCCCTATTGCATCGTCAAACATTTGAACTTAAAAATAATGCAATAAGTATTATGAAATGATTTGAAATTGACATATTTTCCATTTCATTAAAACAGACATTTAAACACCAATCTTTCCTTCCTACTTTCCTTCCTTTCTTTTTTTCTTTTGGAAAAATGTAGCGTCTTTGATAAATCTTTCCAGGCAATCAAATTGGAATAGTCCATTATTTATGAGATATTGGTAGGAGACGTTAAACAATTCTATCTTTCCTTCTGTCTTTATTTCTACCATTCTTCCTTTATTCCTTCTTTTTCTTTCTTTCATTTACTCATTGTGATTACTGACGTTTCACGCGGTCAAAACGAAATAGTCTATTATTTATGAGGTATGAGCAGAGCTTAGGGCCATGCCAACTGATTAAGGGAAGGACAAGTAGAATTACAATTGGACATTTACTGAATCTTATGTTGAAAATACATTTAGTGAATTCTATCCCGACATTAACATTCTGTGATTAAATTTCAAATAAATATTTTTGATTTATATAGCAGTGAGAAAACTTCATGGATTTATGGACGATTGTAATTCATCAGAGCTGTTAAATTAAAATATTTGGTAGAAATTTAAAAAAAAACAAATTATTCATAAAAAATAAATTTTGGAAATCTCCCAATATGCATGTGAATCCATAAACAATATGTTCTCGTATTCAATACCTTATTGGAAAATCGAAAATATAAAACTAAAAATGATTCTGATCTAACTTGGTGCTAGAATTTAACAAAAAAGTTTTTGGATGAATTCCTACTGTATCTTCCAAACGAGATACACAAACACACACACACTATATATATATATATATATATATATATATATATATATATTATATATATATATATTATATATATATATATATATATATATGTGTGTGTGTGTGTGTGGATATCAAGGTGAATTTATAGAGAGGTCAAGTAAGCGTACAATATTTTTCCTAAACATTGTTGCTATTCATAGTCACACTTCGTTCCTGGAAGTGACTCAAGCAATGTCGTGGTTTTAAAAATTAATATTTACTTGATATAACTTGTATTTAATAATTATGAAACTGTACTAAGTAGAATATTAGTTTATTTTATTCGACCTTATTTTAATTTATTCAATTAAAATTTATTCAATTAAAATATTTTCCGAGGTGAAATTGACAAAATTGTCAAAGGATTTTATAATAATAATTTAATAATAAATTTTTATAAAATCCTTTGACAGTTTTGTCAATTTCACCTCGAAAAATATTTTAATTGAATAAATTAAAATAAGGTCGAATAAAATAAACTAATATTCTACTTAGTACAGTTTCATAATTATTAAATACAAGTTATATCAAGTAAATATTAATTTTTAAAACCACGACATTGCTTAAGCCACTTCCAGGAAAGAAGTGTGACTATGAATAGCAACAATGTTTAGGAAAAATATTGTACGCTTACTTGACCTCTCTATAAATTCACCTTGATATCCCCCCACAAACACACTTACACATATATATATATATATATATATATATATATATATATATATATATATATATATATATGAGTGTGTGTCTGTATCTCGTTTGGAATATACAGTAGGAATTCATCCAAACTCTTTTTGTTAAATTCTAGCACCAAGTTAGATCAGTTTTAGATTTATATTTTCGATTTTCCAATAAGGTGTTGAATATGAGAACATCATATTGTTTATGGATTCACATGCATATTGGGAGATTTCATCTCCAATAGTAATAATATAAATATTTGAAACACATACTCCGTTATACTAGGTGTGCGTAGTTGCTTTACCAATGATGTCATTTGTGAATTAATTCTCACTCTTGCGTCCAAGCTTAACCCTAACAGCCATGTTGAGAGCCAAAGAGATATGGGGAGAGTAGCGAGATACATGCGTGCGAACTTGTGTGAATGGATTGTAGAACGGGATTTGAAGTCATAGCAAAGAGAGTAAAACATCATTGGGGATTTAAGGGATATGAAAAGTTGGACAGCCATGATCGGCCATATCCTGAAGGGACGTGGTATATAGAATAACAAGAAGCTTTGCAAAAAAAACGCTAGTATATATATATATATATATATATATATATATATATATATATATATGCAGAAATATAGTCTTAAAGTGTGCTATATTTATGGGGTAAAGTGCTCAATATCAGAGATAGAGCGTGTGTAAATATAAAAGTGGACATGGAAGTCAGCACTTAGAGGCGACAGTCTGTTTCATGCTAGTGCAATCGCCAGGCGACTAGTGCTATAAATAAATAAACAAATAAGCGACTTCCGGTAAAAGTAACCACCAAAATATACTACCCATAATGCACCACTGACCCTTATATAAACAGCCGAGAAAAATAACAGCACTAGTCGCCTGACGATTGCACTAGCATGAAACAGACTGTCGCCTCTAAGTGCTGACTTCCATGTCCACTTTTATATTTATATATATATATATATATATAGTGGACTATTATATCGTGAACGTAAGCAGTGGATGGTGCCTTTCGTTTTACATTTATCTGGTAATGGAAAATGATGTTCATTTGTGCATTCTCATGTGCGATACTAGCCCAGGTTTCCTGCGGGCGACAAAGCCACACTAACACATGGGATTTGTTAAAGCTGGAATTTGATGTTGACTCTGCTTCAGAGCTTGACGAAGCGGATCGCGGTGCATCAGTCGACTGTCTTCAAATCTCTTTAACTTAATGAAACATGTCTTACGCCACTACATTCGGTTTGATGCGTGGGCTTCTCAGGATTTCAGATCAAATTTTAGACTTATCACATTGTCTTTCAATTTGTCTTTGTGGCGTGTGGACGTCCAACTGAAGGCTTAGAGTTTGGTAGTTGTCCATATAGCAACATTTTTGGAAGCCTATGCTTATCCATTCTCACAACATGACCAGCCCGCCTAAGTTGTATCTTTGCTAGAATGGTTTCAGTGCCTGTGGTGTTGTTACATTTCTTCGGTATTGCACTATTCATGACCTGTCATACCATTTTATATCACATGTGACACGAAGATAGCGCCTGTGAAAGGTGTCAGGATGATTTATGTGCTTGCCGTATAGGGTCCAAGTTTCAGCACCACAGAGAAGGATGCATATGTCGATCATTACTCTGAGAGGCACGTCTTTGTTGTTTCATAACATATGTTTAAGATTACCGAATGCTGTGCTGGATTTGGCTATACTGGATTGGGTTTCTCTGCCAATTTGTCCATCATAAGAGACTATCCAAGATATGTGAACGCTTCAACAGTTTTTAATGGCTTACCATCAATGAATACGGACGGATTTGTAAGAGATGGATTGCCTGTTACGTGCTAGTACATTAGCTAACTCTTCTTTATGTTGATAGTGAGTTCAAATGCTTTCGCTGTTTTAGAGAATTTATCAATGACAGTTTGAATGTTTTCTAGACTGCAGATGATGACGTTCTATTTGCATACAAAGATCGTGTATCAGCTGCAATCTAAGTTTCGATTGTGCTTTATAATGTTGCAGATTGTATAGACCTCCATTTGTTCTGAATTCAATAATGAATCCTTCATTATATATCAGAGAATGCTTTTTCACGCATAGAAAAAAAGAAACGTACAGAGAGAAGAGAAGCAAGAACGCAAACTTTGTACCATTGGAGAGAAAAAAGCCGTCGCATTTCCCACTTCCCGACCTTACAAAAGCTTTCATTTCTTTGTAAAAGGAGATAATATGGAGCGGTTTTCTGGAATACCTAATTTTGACAAAACCTTCCAAAGAGCAGTTCGAGATACAGTATCGTAAGTCATTGTGAAGCCTACAAAAACAACAAATAGTACCTTCTTTTGTTCCTCTGATTTCTCGTGAGCCTGCCAGAGACGAAAGGTCATATTTACGGTTCTTCTACCGGATCGAAAATCGCACTGGGACTCTGGTATTGCCGATTCTAAGACAAATTCATCAAGCCTATTCAGTATGATACCAGCAAGGATTTTGCGAGGAACCGTAAGAGGAGATATACCTCTATGGTTATCACATTCACACCTGTTCCCTTTGCGCTACCACAAATGGAAACATTGAAGTATCCTTAGACTGTTGTCGCACTTATTACTTTCCCCAATTATTTATATATAGGGTGACCCCCCCCCCCAAAAAAAAAACGGGAAATTTTAACAATCCAATAAAACCAAGAGTGATGGAAGAAAAATATTTAATTCATAGTAATTGAAACCTTAAAACATGCTATTTAAGAAACAATGATGGAATTTTTATTTTTTTTTTTAAATTATATCCTGTAGATGGCGTCCTCCTGTACGAATGCATTCTTGAAATCTGCTGTTGAGATTCCTAATTGACTGTTGCAACATCTCAGCTGGGATACTGTGAATTTCATTCTCCTTACTAAAATGGCGAAATGTTTACTTGCTCAATGTCACTGTCTCGCAGTGTTGCCACTTTCTCATGTTTGGCAATACGCACTTCAAAAATTCCCGTTTTTTGGGGTCACCCTATATTTCAGCTGGAATTCCATCTTTGCCGGGGACTTTTCCATTCAAAAGCAGTTTACTATCTTTTTTGAGCTCGAAGGTTTAGCAGAAAGTATTTGTATAACAGGTCTTTGACGAAGGATGTTTATTACTTCAGCATCACTAGAGGAATCCTGATTTAGAATTGTGGAAACGTGTTCAGTCCAGTGTTTGATAATGTCGATTTATTTCTGTCAAAGGAGTGCTATCTGAAGAAAAGATTGGAAATGGGACCAAAAAAAAACCTCTTCAAGTTTTGGTAGAATGATTTCTTGTCACATCTATCAGCAGCCTCCTCCAAAGCCTTTGCTGTTCACTAGCCATTCTTCATCTTCCTCAATTTTGCTTGAGATTTTCCCTTGGCTGATTTAAAGATCCGTTTCTTTGATAGGCTTACTTCTGCCATCCAGATCTGATGAAATTTATGCGCTTTTTCAAGGAGAGATTTAATTTCAGGATCGTTTGAATCAAACCTGTATTGATGTTTTCGCTGAACATATTCGAGTGTTGCCTTTGCCGAGTCATACATTGTTTGTAAGGGAGACCATGGCGATTCAACTTCATTACCTACATCAAAAGATGAAAGTTTTTAGTCACACAATGTTTGGAAAGAGTTTAATGATTCCTTCTTTTTCAGCTTTGTATGACTACCTTCTTTGTCTGTTTGGCTCGATTGTTTCTAACAGGCTTCTTCAAATGCATCGACGTATGTGAGCAAAAAAAAAATGTGATCTGTCCAACACTGACCGATTGCTAGTGATCGCGTCAGGTTTATGTTGTGGAGATCACGACCACGAACGATGATGTAATAAGATGTTCGTGCCCTGAACTAGGATGTCGCCATATAGTTTCGAAACTAGTTGATTGTTGGAAAATTGTGTTAGTGATTACAAGATCTAATTCACTATAAAGAAACAGAAGAAATACCCCTTTAGAACTTGATTTACCGACGCCATTTTTTCCACCGACTTTACCCCAGGATGGCGTGTCACATCCAACACGAACATTGAAGTCCCCCATAACATAAGGAGTGTCACGAAATGACGTCCGCCTTAGACGTTCACGAATGTTGCATTAAAAGGATTCTAGTACCTCCTCAGTAGAGCACATGGGAGGAGCATAACAATCTAAGTAAAATGGAATCCTTATTCCTACCGATAGGCAAGTGAAAAGTCACCAGCCTGTCATAAATACCTGCTGGAAGTGATTCCAGTCGCGACACAAGATCGTCTCTGATAGCAAAGCCTACGCAATATTATCTTTTCGCAGACTCAGGTCGTCCTACCCAGAGGTGTAGCCACCTTCCACTTTTTTGAGTTGCCCCCTGTCTGGAAGTTTGGTTTATTGATAGAGCAATAAATAATGATGTTCTGTTTAAGTACTCGTGCAAGAATTGCTGTTCTGCGTTCAGGGTTTTCCTTATTGTCCTGAAGTTTCCTTACGTTCCAAGATACTATGAACATGTTTGTTTCATTAAGTTTTGATTTTCTGAAATTTTGGGCGCTCCATTTGGATGCCCAGCCAGACGCATCTTATGACAGGGTCATGCTTGGACATACAACTTTTAGGGAGCCTTTTATTGACACTTCCTCATAAGAGGAAATCAGTGCCATCCATAAATATGGCTGCTTTGTTATTAGTACGTATTTGTGATGATCGTATGTTATATTATTTATTATATTATAGTTATCATATTTAGCTATATATTTATCAATCTAGCAACCTCCTATTTTTAATAACAACGACGTTTGAAATTGCATGGTAAAAAATATAAATAAGAATTTCTTAGATGTATTTATAATTCTATTTGAAAAGTAAAAAAAAAAAACAACAAATCGATACAGCTATGATAATAGCCGGCAAGTAATACATTGTGAATCCTAGCCAAACTATGCGCACATAAGTGAAAAATCCTGTTTTGTATTACATTGTAATATTACAATATTCAGGGAATCACTAAATATGAGTTGCCTCTCCGACGAATGGAATAAAAATAGTGCAATAATTGGCCGTTTTTAAATAGAAACGTGACGACTCACAAGACACAATCTATTTTGTTTGATTTTATTTAAAAAATTATATGACAGATTTTTTTATCGTGTTTTAATAGATACATATGCCACCGCTATTCTTGGGGATAAGTCGGCCTTTAATGCCCTTTCGTTCTCAGGAATATTTGGAAATCTCATTCTTTATTTAAACATTTATCCATAAAATTATATCAAATTTGTATTAAATGTTCTGATCAGAAGCATTTAACAAAGTTTACACATAACAAGCATCGATTGCTGTCCTTCACATCTGTCAAAATATTTCAATATTCAAGTTGTAAGTACTCATTGCAAACTATTTATAGCTGAGGACAATGAATTACTTTATTTCAATATATTTTATTGCAACATAATTCGTGAGAGCATATATAAAAAGCTTATTCTTTAAAACTTCTAAAGGAGTCTGGCCTACGTTTGAGACTTTAACAAGCCACTATTTTCTTCCATCAATCATTTTGGCAAACAGGAAAGCAAAATGATACCATTCGGATGAAGGCGTGCAAAAGCATAGATATCGGTGCTTTGATATGCCAGGTATGTTCGAAAATGTGTGGAGACGCTCGCAAGATTATTTTATTCCTGGCACACTTGGAGAGTTTCAAGACAACTTGCATCTGTTTTTCCACTTGGCGGGCCTCCAAGATAAATGAAAGTAACCATCCAGTGTGGCATAATAATTTCTGTATGAGAGCTCTTCAGATGCTGATAGAAGCCAAGCTACAATTTCAGATTATCTTTTTAATAAGCGAACCAAGCAAATTATATTAACACTCTACATTCATATGTGTTTATACAGGCACATAGAGAAAAATTGTATCGGACCAACTATAAAGGAGTTCAGAAATATACATAGAAGAATGCACACTTTAGTATATATCCTCTAGATATTGCGTGTATACGTATGTGGATATATACCAATTTGCTAGTATATATACCCAAAAACAAACACATATACATACATATATACATATATATATATATATATATATATATGTATTTATATACCAGCTTCCCCTACCGTGAGTCATTACATCAAAGGAATGAAGTCCTAAATGACGAAAAGCTCAACTAAATGAATATTACTCGTATTAACTACTGAACAAAAAACGGATTCATCGCATATATATTATACTACACTTTTCATAACGTTGATGCTATTAGAAAAAGAATAACCTCCAAATCTGAAATATATCCGCAAAATATATAGAATGTTTTGTTAAAGGGAGACTTTTCTTTTGTTAAAATTTGAACTTGGAAAAATCTATAGAAATAAGTTTTCCTCTCCGACAACTCTTTTAGCTTTAATAAATTTCAAATTACTATTGAAAATAACTTTGTTTTTGGTCGTCGTTGTTTTCAGAGACATTATTTATTTATTAAAAATAATCCTTAAAAATAATTTGAAGGAGTAAGATTGGCTTCATTTAATCACGTACGACTTACTCAGAGTAAAATTCCGTTTCAACATGAATATATGCATTATACATAATAGATTGATGATGAATTAATGTCAGCGCAATATTGTTCGATATAAAACCTCGAAGGTGATGTTTGAGAAGGATACAGACATTTAAATCATTTTGCCAATATTTTGTGAAGGCTTTCGTGTACTATCGAACAAAGTTCGCCATTTTCATTTCAATGAAAGAAAATAATAGTCTAGCTGTCGGTTATTTTGCTGTTAGTGGTACAAACTTTGTATTGCACAAGGATTCACATTCTAAATGACGGAAAAGA
>OZ038486.1:57773637-57836137 GCA_964036315.1 Acanthosepion esculentum | reverse complement strand
ATATATATATATAATATATATATATATATAATATAATATATATATATATAATATAATATATATATATATATAATATTATATATATATATATATATATATATATATATAAAAAGTAGCTAATCTACTACTCTGCTTAAATCCGCAGAGTTGCGTAATCAAAGATGATATTTGATCAAAAAATTTTTCTTCAAAATATTTATAGAAAGTATGCAGGTAAGCTATGTTACAATGCAGTTTGCATAAGAAAAATGAAATAAGTCTACTATTATTCAGAATTAAAAGACAATTGGTGCGAAATGATAGAAAGGCTAATGTAGGAGATTGGTAATAGATAGGTGTCCTCTATAATAATCGTTAATTATGTGGCTGAAGTAAATAAGTGACATCTATTATATTATAAGCCCTGGACCTGCTCATTCTTATTTCAATTTTCCGTTTGTACATGTCTGACCTTCAGTTTTTTTAGTGTTGTTTTGATTACACGTCATCATCTTTATTATTATTATTTATAGTGATTTTTTTAAGTTGCCGTGATTTCTTTCTTTTCGTTCGTTTACTTATTGATTTTATTCAGAATCACTTTTGCTCTCCTGTCGCGTTTGCTTCTGTACACGTTATTTTCAGCATTAATTTTTCTCTTAAGCTTAGTACAGTGTAAAGACCGTCGTGAGAAAATTTGTGTTAGAATTCTTCTCGATGAGGTGGAATTCTTGTATAGAAAATCAATATTTGTGTTCCGCCTCTTTTAGCATGTCTGAGACACCAACCATTGTCAGCAGTGACGAATAAGCAACTATTTAAGTGGTGAATCAATTGTGTCTTCCGGAATCTTCTTAAAAGTTCACTTTCCTTTCTCTCCTTTTATTTTGACAAGATTTATATGTCCCTATCTATGGTCGGTTTTCACCTTTTTTAAATAACTAGCAATTTTAACTGAATGCATTTTCATTGCTAATCGTTTTTATTTCAATATTTAATTGCCATTTCCCTACATGGTCTGTTTACATATATTTGCTCATTTTCCTCCATTCTGCAATAAGCTCGGCTCTTCTATTTTTCCTTCTGTTTTTACTTTTTCCTGTTTCTTCTTTTTTCCTCTTCTACTTCTTTTTTCGTCTTTTTCTTTTTTAATTTCTCTTTTTCTTCTTGTTAATTATTAATAAGTCCTCTTCTTTCTCCTATTTAAGTTTTAATTCTTCTGCTACGTTTTGTTTCAGTTCTTCTCTTTCTTATTTTTCTTCTTCTTCTTATTATTATTTTCTTCTTATTATTATTATTATTTTCTTCTTCTTCTTCTTATTATTATTTTTCTCCTTCTTATTATTATTATTATTTTTCTTCTTCTTATTATTATTTTTCTTCTTATTATTATTATTATTTTCTTCTTCTTCTTCTTATTATTATTTTTCTCCTTCTTATTATTATTATTATTATTTTTCTTCTTCTTATTATTATTTTTCTTCTTCTTCTTATTATTATTTTTCTTCTTCTTATTATTATTATTTTTCTTCTTCTTATTATTATTATTTTTCTTCTTCTTCTTATTATTATTTTTCTTCTTATTATTATTATTATTTTTCTTCTTCTTCTTCTTCTTATTTTTCTTCTTCTTCTTCTTATTTTTCTTCTTCTTCTTCTTCTTATTTTTCTTCTTCTTCTTATTATTATTTTTCTTCTTCTTCTTCTTATTATTTTTCTTCTTATTATTATTATTATTTTTCTTATTATTATTTTTCTTATTATTTTTCTTCTTATTATTATTATTATTTTTTTTCTTATTATTATTATTATTATTATTTTTCTTCTTCTTCTTCTTATTATTATTTTTCTTCTTATTATTATTATTTTTCTTCTTATTATTTTTCTTATTATTCTTAGTATTATTATTATTATTATTTATTCTTATTCTTCTTATAATTATTCTTATTATAATTCTTATTATTATAATTATTATTATTATTATTCTTATAATTATTCTTATTATAATTATTCTTATTATTATTATAATTATTTTTATTATAATTATTCTTCTTCTTATTATAATTCTTCTTATTATTATTCTTATTATTATTATTCTTATTATAATTATTCTTATTATTCTTCTTCTTATTATTGTTCTAATTCTTCTTATTATTATTCTAATTCTTCTTCCCCTACTTTTTTAATTCTTCTTTTCTAATTCTTCTTCTAATATTTCTCATTATTACTATTATTATTATTATTATTATTATTTCATTTGCTTTTTGTGTATACACATGTCCTTCTGAACCCCAACCAGAAAGCTAAATCAGAAATAGCTACATGGAATTTCCACTTTTAATTTTTGAAAAAAAAAAAAAAAAAGAGAACATACATTTAACATAGGAAAACCTCTTCATAATGTGTGACGTGTACTTGGGAGGGCAGTTGTTTTGTATTCCTTTAAAAGCATGGGCTACCAGGACTCACTTCAATGAGATTATCGGAACCGTTTCCAGTCACTCCTCGGGCTACAACTACAATTGAAATATTGATGTCTTCATGTAACATATATTGTTATTATTTCCTTCCGGGTTCCAACCAGGGACCTAAAGTCAGAAATGGCTTCATGACTTTTTCCACTGATCATTTTTTTTTAAGTCTAAAAGACAGATAAATCACAATTTACATATACAACATTATTATTATTTCCTCTTGTTTCTGTTGTATATTCATTTTCTTCTGGGTCCCAGAGACATAAGCCAAAAAATGTTTCCATGACGTCTTCCAGTGATCTTTTTTGTAACAACAAAAATAAAACAAATTCATCAGGTCTCATATTTTGCACAGATAACGTTCTTCGTAATGTGTGACCTGTACTTGCGAGTACATTTTTTTCTTTGAGTCATAAGCCACCAAGAATTCCTTCAACGAGTTCATCAGAAGGTTTTCCATCAATCCGAAGCCTCAAACTACAATAGGAATTGTTGATATCCTCATGTGCAATATGTTCGAGATTTCTATCCCAAAATCCGTTTATAATAGGCCATTCTATCATACAGACTTCTATATTCAGTTGGTACTAATACGGGAACCTGATACTATATTTCCGGGATATTTATCACAGAATCTGCTTTTGGAATCGACACAATATTTCAGTGTGTGCTTGGTAATTTCCGGTTTATGATCTTTATGCTTGGCTTTCTTTCATACATTTTTGCTGTCCCAGTTGGTGCTTTGGTTCTGTTTTGGTTTTCTACAAAATCTACTAAATATAAATCCCGTTTATATTTACAATTTCATCAATCAGTATTTTTATGTCAGTTTTCGTGTTGTTTGGCTGACTGTATCATCCTGTGATTTGTTGTTTCCATGTATTTTAATAAGCCAATAGTTGTTGTCTTGTATGACAATTCTAGCAGAAAAAGACATCTTCCAAATTCTTTAAGGGTATGTATAGATGGTGTGCGTCATCCTTTGGATGATGCTTCTTATGCTTAGAAAGAAACTTTCTTGTGTTACAATCCCTTTCCTCTCATATATATATATATATATATATATATATATATATATATATATATATATAATATGAAGTGATTATACATAATATCCAACCTCGATAGCACGAATCTTCAGGTACGAAATACCGACGAACTTTTACAGCGTTATGAAATAGCGTTTTCTCGTGGTGATGATTTAAAATTGTGAGTTAGGACTTGCTTATTATTTTATTATTGCTTATAATATGATAATTAATTATATATATTATACCAGTTTTACGTTAGAAAAACGAAAAATTAAAAAATTATATTAAATAAAGTTTTAAAATTATGTAAAAACGTTGTGTATCAAGGGGATATCTCACATTTTTTATAAAATACCGTTATGGAATAAAATTAATACTCACGATGTTAATATATGTTAACAGGTTAAAATTAATATATATATATATATATATATATAATGCATTTAGAAAGTAGCCTAAGAAAAGTGAAATTGCACATATATACGTTATAAATTAATCGATTACTCTAAAATGTAGTTATATATGTGCATAAATATGCAACAACTGTTAATAATGATGTGTTCTATGAATATTTATAGGCTTTATATAGAGGGTGACCCAAAAAAACGGGAACTTTTTAACAATCCAATAAAACCAAGAGTGATGCAAGAAAAATACTTAATTCATCGTAATTGAAACCTTAAAACATGCCATTTAAGAAACAATGATGGAATTTTCATTTTTTTTTAAAATGAAGTCCTGTAGATGGGGTCCTCCTGTACGAATGCATTCTTGAAATCTGCTGTTGAGAACCCTATTTACTGATGCAACATCTCAGCTGGGATATTGTGAATTTCATTCTAGTTACTAAAATGGCGAAATGTTTACTTGCTCAAGGTCACTGTCTAGTAGTGTTGCCACTTGCTCATGTCTGGCAATATGCACTTCAAAAATTCCCGTTTTTTTTGGGTCACCCTATATATTAATATTTGTAAAATTTATTCTGATATATATTATATTCGGCTCAATATGTTTGAGGAGATTTTTGGATTCATGGATACACGTAGCGATCAGATCGCTTTTCGTGTTCACCAATTTAGTGTTATTTCTTTTCTTTTTTTTTAATATAATAAGATTCTCCAACAACCAAAACTTGTATTTTCCTTTTTATAGTATGCTTTAGAATTCGCGATTATCTCCAAGAATATGGTCGTATTTTAATGGTTGTTTTTAATTGCCAAATATACTTTGAAACATGTTGTGCAGTTTTATTAACTAATATTGTTCAGCGTTATTTTGTGGTGGTGAAAAAAAAACGATTCCCAGCTGTTCTCGGTTGAACAAAAGTAATATTTGAAATCATAATCTGAATTGATACTAGCTTTGTAGATTATGCCTTCCGTCATATATTGGCCATTTACTGGGCAGGTTACCTTTTTACGGCAGTTGCATTGAATTTTAGTAGGCTTAATATTTAGTATTTTATTTGTGTGTGTAATATATATTCATGGACGTATGTGATTCTGAACTTTGTTGCATGAAACATTTGATGTATTACACTACAGAAATATAGGATTCCGACAATAAAGCATTTACTCTGAAGAAGCCATTTCGTAGGCCGAAACCCTTCGCAGAAAATTTGTTTCCATTTGTGTTCTAATATATACATATATATAATGGAATAAGTCTGCTTTTGTTTTTTAGGAAAATATATTTTCTTTCTTTATCAAGTATTTTCGGGAAGTAGTCATTCATGCCGTTCACAAGCTTACTATTGATTTTCTTTGCCGTATGTAACTTTCGTCCTGTTGCCATTGTCCTCGTGCGCCCATCCATTCGAACTAAAATTTGATTTTTTTTATTCTCTCTTACCTTCTTCCTCACAATTTTATGGTATACATCTGGTTATATATTTATATCGTTTGTGCACATAGAAAAATGAAACATGTTTACATCATGACCGTTGAATCTGTTTTTTATTTGTTTTTTCTGTACACATTCAGAGACTATTTGCAATGCATACTTATGACTTTCCAGCTATATCTCAGTGTTCTTAGAAGATACGTTTTGTTGTCTTTTTTATTTTCTACGTAATTAAACTTTCATTCTTTAACTGCGTCTTCTACTATGATTTTTCTACTGAATCCGTTTCCACTGTAATGAAATAAATTTGTTTACGCAGACATTGCCCGAATTAGTTCATCTGCAAGCTTTCTATTCCTCGCATTATCTACGCTGTTATTTTATTTCTATATTTATGATTTTTTTTTGCAGCAATTTT
The DNA here is from genome assembly GCA_964036315.1 of Acanthosepion esculentum. Lineage (NCBI taxonomy): Eukaryota > Metazoa > Mollusca > Cephalopoda > Sepiida > Sepiidae > Acanthosepion > Acanthosepion esculentum. The sequence continues at coordinate 57,830,393 of OZ038486.1, read as the reverse complement.
TCAGTTTTATTGTGGTTTCCAGAAACCATGATTATTTTCTTTTCACTGTAATTTACGGGCGTCTCACATTCTTTCATGTCCAAGTCAACAATACCTTCAATTATTATGTGTCCGAAGTTTCCTGATTTCTTCTCTCAAATGAAAACTATCAAACTCGTTTAGCGTAATTTCTTTGTTTATGATGGAAGGATATTACTCTTGGTTAATTATTGTTATATTTATTATTATTTACCATTATAGTGTTCCATTAAAAATATCTTACCAAGTATGTAGCCTAATAAGGAAGAGCAGACCTTGCGTTTACTCTGGTAATGGTGAACGCCTCTACTCTCAATAGGGAAAATTTCTACGAAAGTTCTATGGCTCTATTTCCCCTGAATTCGTGAAACTGGTATATACGATCCATCATTAAAGATTTAGGGAAACATTTCTGTTCTTTTTATTGCTACAGAATGTGCCGGACTGCGACAAACTTAAAATTAAATAAGAAATTGTGTGTTGCTTATATATCTTGAGATATTTCAAAAGCGTTTGAAATTACGCGTGATTCATGAATTGTTTTTCTACCTTATGAACACCTTCCCACACACGAAACATTATTAACCTCTCTCTCGTCTATCAATCTTTCCCTGGTAGATGTTCAGACGTACTTTAGACTATAGTTCCATTTGCTCCTACATTCATGGATATGCGCCGCAAAGACGTGAATACCGAATAAACACATCATCAGTCTCTTTCTATTTCATCCAAGAACATGACTGTCAGCACTACAATCTAAACGTCTTCATACCTAGAGCCATCTGTTATTTATCTTAAATACCATGTAATATGTGCCTTTTGGTAATAGCAATATAACCGTTTCCCTACAAGGAAACATATCGTATTTATTAATCAAGCAGCCAGTCCTCTTTCAATTGAAATTCATAGCATCTTTCTCAAAAATCAAGTTTTTAAGGAAAGCAGGTTCTCAAGTTGTGTATTAGTTATCACCCTTTCCATTATTAATTGTGTTTCCTGTTTTAACATTTTACTTTATTATGGAATGTCAACATGTTGTTTATATCATTACTTTCTCTTCTAGTTACATTTTAGTTATTTTTGCTGTTCATTATCCTCTGGGAATCGGCTTTCTATTATTTGATACAGTTTTCAGGTTATGATATTTTAACGTCAGTTCGCAATGTTAAAGAAGAAAGAACTTTGCCGAGGTACTTAGGCTTTACTCACTGAAAGCCATATTTTCACCATTGATCTTTGGTAGCACTTGTATCCAGCTGACAGGTTATACATTTCTGACCGATGCATGACATGCATATGAAAGTCTCGATCTGACGAGATCTTCTAGTTCTTCCTTGCATTAAACCCATTTCGTAACCCTCTACTTGAGTCCCTTGAGCCTCGTATTGGGTGAAAAAATTATATTAAAAAATAATTGTAATTGTCTTTAATTATTTTTCTCACTAGCCCAGTGATTATGAAGCAATCGAAGTTTTCGTGTATTATTTATATACCATAATTATACAATTTTTGAAAGTTTATGTTCAGTAAAAAAAATATTTATGAACAATCATAATCAATTCTGTGAATATTACCCTACAATATTAAGTAGATACCTCCACGAAAAGTAAACAAAAAGAGCATAGCATGATGAAAAAGACGCCAAACTTGACGAAAACAAAATGTCATCGTCTAATATTCATGTTATTATTATAGAGGAAAGATCAAAGTATTTTGAGGCTATTTTTTACATTTTTTTAATCGTTCCTAGCACGTCCGAAATTTTTGTTAAAAATCTTTTTTTTTTGTCATCAAAACTGACAGATAATCCATCATTTTCAATTATTTTTTTTTCCATTTTATAAAAAAGATGAATTTCTCACTTTGAAATTCTTTTAGAAATCAATTATCATTTTTTCAAAAATTATTATAATAAAATCAGAAATTATAATGTTTATTTAAAATATTTTGAACGAAGCTTAGCTTAGCTTCTGAGCCGAAAAAATGTAATTTGAAAATAAAACAAAGCAGGTCATAACCTTTCGCGTCACTTGACGAAAGACATTTTCATGACGTTTAGATAGCTTACGGGAGGATAATTCTTTCTACGGATGGAAGGAAGGGAAATTATTTAGATTTAAGTGAACAAATTATTTAGATTTAAGTGAACAAATTATTTAGATTTAAGTGAACAAATTATTTAGATTTAAGTGAACAAATTATTTACCTCGTTATTTTTAAGGAAAACTTTCAGCGCTCTAATCTTTAATTTTTTTGTACTTAGCTTTCACCTTTACGTTTATGATGCTCTATGAAAAATATATTATAAAGAAATGAAAAAAGACTTAAGAGTAAGGTTAAATTTCATAAGAAAGGTATCTAATTAATTTATCAGAAGTGTACATAAAATACTATAATTTTATCTACATTTACTACATTTTACTGTGTTATTTGTATTTCCATTCATCTTATTATTAATTTTGATATTTCATTTATGAAAAAATGTCATAACTGAGATGAATATAAAAATAAGATCATATAAATTTCATGAGATGATACTGATACTTGTTGGCACCGTTCTCAGTTGAAATTGATAAATCAAATTAACTTCTCCATACGTGTTTCGCAAAAGTAAAGGCCTTAACAGCGGAGAACAATGCTGAATCCCGAATAACGCATATTAATTGTATTCTTGTTGGTCTTCCGAACTTTATAATTACCGCCCAATTATGAACACAAAATTACATTTCTTAATTACTGCGGATCTTCTGATTAGTCAAAACGATACAGTATACAACGCGCTAAAAAAAGATCTATCTCAAAAGGACACTTATGAAACCCGATGCGGCTTTTAACTAATTTTAGAATGTTTTAACAACTTAAATGTAAAAATCTATTATAATTAAAGAAATATTAAATAATTGTATTAAAAATTAATTTTTCATTGAAAACATTTCAGAAAATGCTTTCCATAATCATACAAACAACTAAAGTAAATAAAAGCATTTGAAATTAAATAATATCTTTGTTTTATTGAGTTGTGTATGTTACGATTCAGAGATGATTTTCAGGTACGTGGAGTCCAGTTAAGAAAAAAAAAACAACATGATTTGCATTCCTCAAAGCCTTGTGCTTTTAACCATTATAAACACTAAACCGGGTATGGCGATAAACTACATTCGCAACCTGGGTATGACGATAAACTACATTCGCGTCCTGGGTGTGACGATAAACTACATTCGCGTCCTGGGTGTGACGATAAACTACATTCGCGTCCTGGGTGTGACGATAAACTACATTCGCGTCCTGGGTGTGACGATAAACTACATTCGCGTCCTGGGTGTGACGATAAACTACATTCGCGTCCTGGGTGTGACGATAAACTACATTCGCGTCCTGGGTGTGACGATAAACTACATTCGCGTCCTGGGTGTGACGATAAACTACATTCGCGTCCTGGGTGTGACGATAAACTACATTCGCGTCCTGGGTGTGACGATAAACTACATTCGCGTCCTGGGTGTGACGATAAACTACATTCGCGTCCTGGGTGTGACGATAAACTACATTCGCGTCCTGGGTGTGACGATAAACTACATTCGCGTCCTGGGTGTGACGATAAACTACATTCGCGTCCTGGGTGTGACGATAAACTACATTCGCGTCCTGGGTGTGACGATAAACTACATTCGCGTCCTGGGTGTGACGATAAACTACATTCGCGTCCTGGGTGTGACGATAAACTACATTCGCGTCCTGGGTGTGACGATAAACTACATTCGCGTCCTGGGTGTGACGATAAACTACATTCGCGTCCTGGGTGTGACGATAAACTACATTCGCGTCCTGGGTGTGACGATAAACTACATTCGCGTCCTGGGTGTGACGATAAACTACATTCGCGTCCTGGGTGTGACGATAAACTACATTCGCGTCCTGGGTGTGACGATAAACTACATTCGCGTCCTGGGTGTGACGATAAACTACATTCGCGTCCTGGGTGTGACGATAAACTACATTCGCGTCCTGGGTGTGACGATAAACTACATTCGCGTCCTGGGTGTGACGATAAACTACATTCGCGTCCTGGGTGTGACGATAAACTACATTCGCGTCCTGGGTGTGACGATAAACTACATTCGCGTCCTGGGTGTGACGATAAACTACATTCGCGTCCTGGGTGTGACGATAAACTACATTCGCGTCCTGGGTGTGACGATAAACTACATTCGCGTCCTGGGTGTGACGATAAACTACATTCGCGTCCTGGGTGTGACGATAAACTACATTCGCGTCCTGGGTGTGACGATAAACTACATTCGCGTCCTGGGTGTGACGATAAACTACATTCGCGTCCTGGGTGTGACGATAAACTACATTCGCGTCCTGGGTGTGACGATAAACTACATTCGCGTCCTGGGTGTGACGATAAACTACATTCGCGTCCTGGGTGTGACGATAAACTACATTCGCGTCCTGGGTGTGACGATAAACTACATTCGCGTCCTGGGTGTGACGATAAACTACATTCGCGTCCTGGGTGTGACGATAAACTACATCCGCATATTTGAAGCGGTCGTGTTGCCAACTGTGCGTTTTTGAAACAATGATGTTGCCAACTGTATCCTTAAATTACGTTTACAAAGTATATATATTTAAGAAATATGTGGAAACTGGATCTAGCATTAAATAACCCATAGTGGTTGATATGGTATAAAACCCCAAATAACCTAACCTAACCCGATGCGATCGAATTTCTAGAGTTTTCATAAAATTAGTCATGGGGTGGTAATAAATATAATAAAAATATTTCTACCATCACTTTAATAAAACAAAGATATTTATAATAATTTCCATCATCTATGAATAGTTTATGAAAGTTTCATTAACTTCCGACAATTATTTTTATTTTTGCAAGATTTTCCAAATTAATGTGTCATACAAAAAAAACATACTAAAAATTGTATGTTATTTAGTAGTTCCGGTGATACAAAGAGAAACAAGTTGTTTTTTAATCAAAATTTAGAATGTTCTAAAAAGAATTAAGAATTTTAAAAATTAATTAAAAAAAACTTTGGTCTTTCGTCTTCATAATAACATACGCATTTAGACGATAGAATTTTGTTTTAGTCAAGTTTGGCGTCTTTTTTTATCATGCTATGTCATTTTTTTAGAGATTTCGTGGAGTTACCTAATATTAAGTCTTAATTGACAAAACTGCGCTTTTCTAAAATTAATTAGACTATAATTTGAAATTCGATGTTCATTATTATGAGAAACAAATTTAATGAACTGTTCAAACATTGCTGTAAATCTATTACGTATTCAATGACACTTCAAATATCCACTTACAATGTAAAAATCTGTTTATTCAATCTTAAAATATGAATTGAATTCAATTGAGTACATTCTCTCTATTATAATTATATAACGCTTATCTGTGACATAGCTCTCGAAGTGCTCACTTTAAAAGCACTTTCACGCATTTTTAGTGGGCCGTAGGAAGTACTTGAAATAAACAATAAATAATATTTTCTTTAATTATTTATCAGTTAATTGGATTTCTATGCAGCAAAAGTACTACATTTCTTGTTAATAAAAATGTTGTAGATATTCTCATTGTCTGTTTTGTAAATGATTACGTCTGCACTAGAATTCATGTCATTCAAAATAAATCTGAAAACGACGGACAAAAACAGATATCACGCTTTTTCAAGTTATTTTTTTCCTCGTGAGAAAAACTAAATCGGGAATTCATCTTTTATATAATTCTTGCTAACTCCCATTTATTGATATTTTCAAATTAATTCGATATCAGCAAGATGCCCTTACAGTTGAATAAAGGGGACTAACTTGTGGATGAATGTTCCATGTAATATAAATATAACAGGAATCAAAATTAAAATAAAAGAAAGTCTTGGTTTACAAAGTATTTGTTCTCTCTGTAGTACAATATCTCTGTTAATATTTACTTATTTTCACAAATGAAATATGCAATATACGGAGACATATGCGATTGAAAAAAAAAGTTAAATAAAACAGTTTTAATTAAACGAAAGTAGGCGAAAATATGTAGAAATAAAGCTAGTTTCTAGTTTTATCACGGTCAATTTACGACTAGGTTCAAACAGAATATCTCATTATTTAGCGAGTAATATTGCATTTCAAAATCAGGATATTTAAAATATAAACTATAAAAAACAGAAGATATCAGAAACGTAATGATGTCCATTAGTTTGTGGATCTAAAAAATGTCGGGGGCCAGAAATTAAAAATAATTAATTTTGAATTTAAGCGTCCATGCTTTTTCAGCCATTGATTATGAAGCAGTGAAAATGTATAGGTATAATTATAATCTGTGTTGGTTTGTATTTCTTACTTTACGGACATATGATGTCATCAAATATTGAGATAGAGGAATCTCGTTAGATTTTATTTTATATTTTTCATTCAGTTACCTAAAATTAGTTCGATATATACAGTGTATATGTCATATAACCCCTACATACATATATACATGCATACACACACACACACACACACACACACACACACACACATATATATATATATATATATATATATATATATATATGTGTGTGTGTGTATGCATGTATGAAGTATGCATGAAATATTTAGAAAGCCAAACTTTCATCGTTAGCAGATACTTGATTTTCTAAATATGCTATATTTAAAATTGCTCGACACTTTCGTTTTTCAAAAGTTCTATTCAGTTTTTTCATTTATTTATATAATGAATATATATATATATATATTTGTGTGTATTTAGGCAGCAATCCTTCTTCAAGCACATTTCATTAAAAACGACTGACAAGGTGCTTTTATTTAGCTTTTTATATAATTTCTCGTGCACGCGCACGAGAAATTATATAAAAAAACTTAATAAAAGCACCTTGTCAGTCGTTTTTAATGAAATATATATATATATATATATACACACGTGGGTTAGTAAATTTTAGGACGTTAAGACCCCTGTTTACCTTTGTTCTGGGATCCATTCACACAAACTCATCAAACGGTTATTTTACTCCCTTTGAAAGATTCCTTCTGTGTTTCACCATCCCCCTGGATATGGGCGACCATGACTCTCTAAAACATCCTATCATTTGTGGCTCTTAGCAGTTATCCCAATTTGCTAAGGCCCCCATTCCTGTTCCGCCATCAATTCACACATTCTTGTTAAGTAGGTGGCTCGCTGCTTTCTCCTATCTCTCTGTAGGCCTTGTGAAGCTTTCCAAGCGTTCCTTCCTCATTCCGTGTCAACGAAATTTCTGCTATCTCTTCCAGTTTCTGAATGTATGTGTTGATTTTTTTACCATTTTCTTTCAACCGTCATCGTTGTTGACTCGCTACGTCCATGGAATTCTCAGTATCCGTCTACAGAACAACGTTTCTGTTGCCTACATTTTTCTCCTACTGCGATAAAATATATGCTACGGTGATGACCTTAGATATGAATTCAGTAAAATAAAAAATAAACATATGCATACGTATCAAACACGTATACACACACGCATAGAGAATCATAAAATTATGTAAACGAGAAGACACAGATGAAGAAGGTTATTTTATCAACTATCTTCATAAGAAAAAACGCATTTAGTCAGTCTACCTCCATATGGAAGGTAGACGGAAAACAAGCAAAAAAATATAAGTATAAATAGTACAGCTACTTACAAACATCCTCATGTAGTCGTATACATGATAATGTCTACTTACGATTTCCAAATTTAAAAAGAAAAATTATCCTAATCCGATTTGCTATGTTTCCGTATAAAACTTTAAAATATTTTTTAAAAGCAGTTCATCCCACGTTATGCATTTCCAGACATTCATCTGGTATCCAAGGTTATTTAAAATAAATATAATTTTTTTTTATTGTGACTGATCTTCCATTGATATCGCATTGTGAAAAATGTCTCCATCGACCGTCCTGGAAACTGTAGATAACTTAAAACAACAGGAAGATTTACTCAAACTAAGTTTTGCCTCCGATGTAAACTTCATATAATTATTAACTTCATGATGAATAAAGAACACCTAAAGGTTTCGAAACTGTAGAAAACCAGTAAGACAGATTGGAAGAACATAGAGATACATTGTGAAAGAATCCTTAAAAATATATAATACAACGCTTTGCAAAGTAATATTGTTTGAGATATAAGGGATGTTGAAATACGATAAGTTCATATTTGGTTATTATTCGCCTCTTCTGCACATGCGCGATCATGTCTATCCACACGATCCTTCTTTTTCTTTGTTGCCCTAAGCATGGTTTATCTCCTTACTATCCCCTGAAATCCTTATTTTGCTGCCCGCCTAAAAAAAACTCTTTATGCATGTTACTCGATGTTCCCTTAGCTTCTCACGACTTTACCATATTCTGTGAGTATCGAACTCTCCAAGACCGCATATATCTTATGTGTCTCAGTAATTCTAGCAGTTTAATTCTGAATCTATGTTCAATTTTAAATCTAGTGTATCTAAATTACCTGAAAATGCTGCAAAGTCAATGTTGTTATCTTTGTGTTTTTCAACACCTGTGCAATCATAGCTCACGACAACTTCTCTTTCTTAGCTCTTAGCGTTATTTGCTGTTTACTATCCTTCCCAATCACTCAGCATACATTCATTTGCATATGCATTTTGGGTAGATAATGTGCTGTTTCACCTCCATACAGTTTGACTTCAGTACTTCAAATTCCTCTAAACCTCTGAGCTCAATTTCTGTTGCAACAATTTCAACTGTTTCTTTCTGACTGTATAGGTGACACTTTGAGTAATGAACTCACTGTGTGTTGCGCAGAAAGATCACCGATCATCGCGGAGTGAATATGGCCACACCCATTGACTACGAACCTAGACGCAAGCTGGCCACAAATGAGTCGCATAGGGATCTCAGAGTGTCACACTAACTACGATATTCGCTCGTATTGTAATATTAATCCATGTGGTCAAAGAGTTCTTTCACTAATCTTGTGTTCCAGCTTTTTTCCTTTGGAATATTATTAACCCAAACTACGATTAGATAAGAGTATTATAACACTATTGATGATCCACAATTACAACTCGGTGATCATTATACAAAGATTTCTCCCGCATGAGGCTGCCATTTCTTTCTGTGGTAGACCAGTTGCCATACAAGGTTATAGTATCTGGTCTGTTCTATTATTTACCCATAGCTGGAGGGAGAAGAGGAGGATTCATATCATTCCCAATGATATTAACACGTGATTGAATGTAATGTATTCGACTGGAATTCGAACTCGGCTCTCCGATTTTCAATCCGAGCTGCTATCCATTACTCTACCGCACTGTATCTGTTTAACGTAACTTTCGCCAGAGGTTGGATTATTTAAACAATATATTAAGTTAGTTCTATATGTTCTCAGTCGGAAAGAAGCAAGGCAAGTTTCTCTTATTTGACTAAATTCTTTAATATATTTCGAAATTTGACATATTTAAAATAATATCATAATAATAATAATAATAATATTTAATGTATTTCGTAATTTTACATATTTTTGAAATTGACATATTTCACGGGTTACATACAGCTATATTTTGTTTTTAAATGTTATAAATTCCATAAGCCTTATAGGATAAAAGAATGGAAGAATTTTTGTGCTATCGATTCGAAAATAATCTGTTGAGTAGCTAATTTAATTATTGAGAACTGATCGAAATCAATTTTTTCATTATATATTTGATTTGCTTTGTTTAACGACATGTCAACTCTTTATGCATCGTATAATGCCGAATTTTCATTTTCTTGTAAGATTTGAGAATTTTTATTTTTCAAAAATGTACTGAGGGTATTTTTCTCTGTGACAATATATTGCTGGCATTTTTTATAATGTATTTTTAATATTTTCATGTTTTGACAGCAGTTTGGGGACTCACTATTTGCCCATAGCTGGGACGCTAACAGGTGCTCCCTCACTGGGTCAGGGGTGAAACTATGAAGAACAACAATTAAGAGATGGTTCCACGCTCTTCAAAATGTCTCAAGCAGAGGCCTTGCTGCCGGATGTAGTTTATTGTCATACCCAGGAAGATTCATGTTCATTTAATGCGAATAAATAAATACCCTTGGTTTAATTTCCATTATTGGAGTTCAAATGCCTCAGCAAATTCATTGTGCACATTGCATGGAAAAGAATTCTCCTCAAACATGTAATTCATTTGTACAGAAAGCTGGTTGTTCAGAAAGAAGAAAACGGTGAGGATTAAAATATGTTTCGCTATGTACAAAAATACATCCTAGTCCATATAGAATTTTAAAGTCCAATTTGTTAGATATCTACAACGTTAATACGGTATGAAAATTCCCGCCGGCACAAAATTGATTTAACCTCCATTCCTTGCTTTCAGGCATCGTTTAATTTGAATAGTTATAAAAAAACATTACAAAGGGATTACACACACACACACACACACACACACATATATATATATATATATATATATATATATATATATACTAAATAAAATATAATTGCTACAATTTCAGTATTGCAGTATTCAGATTATTTGCAATTTTACTCGAACGAAACAATTCGCTCATACTCATTTTTTTTTCTTTTTATGTGACATGTACTTTCAGGACGTAGCCGAACATAGCTCTCCAACTACCTCTATATCTTACAGCTCTCAATAATTTCTTTCAATTTGCTACCTCCTCCAGACCACAGTCTTTCAGCCACTTGCTTAAGCCCGCTAGGTATGACATGCGTTGTTTTCCCTTATCTCTATTTCCCTGTATCCGACTAGTCAGTATCAGATTTTGCCAGAAAATTCAGCTGCCTCCTCCTTGTTTGCATCCACTCTAAAACATCATCATTGCTCGCACCCTCGGTCCATGATATCTTTAGCATCCTTCTGTACAACCACATCTCCGTCGTCTCGAGTCTCTTCTTCATCTTTGAGGAAATCATCCAACATTCGCTGATGTAAAGGAGGACAGATGTCACGTAACAGCTCAGTATTCTTTGCTTTGTTAAAAAAAGAAATCCTCCTGTCTCGTAATACTCTGCTCCGCTTTTGGAATGCATCCCTGGCCGTACCAATACACCTATGGATTTCAGTTTCGCACTAACCGTCATGCCGGAAAGTGCATATTTCTCTTTAAAACTATTGCAGATGATACTGCTTCTATGTGCTATGTTCCAGTCGAACGTTTGCGAATATCGCGCTACACAACATCAGAGGTCTCGTGGATCTTGCTGCGTTTCTCACTTTACAAACCCTTCCCTCATGTTCCACCGTCCATTGTCATATGCACGAGCAGATGATCCTCTGCATTCGCCTGTCTCTCTTACACGTTATATGCCCTGTGAGATTTAATTCTACTAAGCCCACTTCCTCATTATATATCCAAAAAATCAGTTGTCTTTGATTCTTGGTATAAGAACTCTTTTTGTTAAAACTTTCTTTAAGACTTCTTGGTTGCTAACATGCCATTCTATGGAATTATCAGTATCCTTCTGTAAAAACCTATTTTTTCTGACACTAGATTTATCTCAATATAGTTCGTTTAGCATTTTCTCTTTCTCTCTCCTCTGTAGATCGTCTAGCATTCACTGCTATACAAGAGTATTGGTATCACATAGCATTTCTGAAATACACACACACACACACACACACACACACACACATATATATATATATATATATATATATATAGAAATAACGAATTTTTTAATTTGTTAATTCGACATAATTTTATCACTTTAAACATTATTTTTGGTTGATACACATATTTCATATTTATTTGCTAAATAGTATATGTATTTGTTTAAGTCTACTCCCCTTGAATGCTCGAGAAATGTTAAAGAAATGTTCAGATCTTGTTTGATTTGAAAGCTTCTTCAGGGTTGAGATAGTCAAGGCACATGGCATCATTCCACTGCCTGTAGTGTAGGCAGGCTCGTAATCTGCCGGAAAACTCATATTTCTGTTTGACACTGAAGGATTAAGGTAATGTTAAAATTAACGGGACCATTTTAGTTATTATGCCTAATGTTACTGCTTGATGTATTTCAGAATTATATATATATATATATTCCTTTACAAATTATTAAATTAAGTATTTATTTGTATAGCGCAATGATACCTGAAACTGACATGCACTAATCAGCATTGATTTCTATATCTATACACAATATATACTTACAATATTTTGTTTAAACTTTACTATGGTTATTTTGAAATAATGACCTCTTCTGGAAATTCAGTGCATAAGAGAAACAATGTGGACAGAAACACAACATTTTGACTTCCAGAGGAATTATGATTTTTTAAATGTTTTGAGTGGCAACTAAGAGAAATCAATTATAAAGGCATCACTAAACTATATATTCATAATGTGTCAACGTTTAATAGTACTATATGAATTATTATCGCCTAGCAACAAATGATTGTTATTCTCAATGGAAATATTTACTATTTGAACAGTTAACAGCATTATATGAAATAAAACCTAGGGCACTTAATATAATTAATTCTAATGTAATGAAACACAAACATTGTAGAATAGAAAACCCCTACCATTACACACACACACACACACACACATATATATATATATATATATATATATATATATATGTGTGTGAGAGAATGTAGCGTGAAGATGTGACAACGTGGAAAATGTTTAGCAGCGACGCGTTTCATCGGAGAAAGTGTGTGTGTTTTTTTTGTTTTGTTTTTTTTAGGATTCTGCAATTTGAAAATAAAAGAAATAGAAAACAATGTCAGGAAAATGTCTTTGTAGCTCTGAGGACAGGGGGCATCAAAGATCAAATTATTTGCTCGAGCTTATGACATACTGATTTAGGGTTGAATCGCGTCTTTCTGCTTTTGGGCTGGTTTGATTTACCTATATCTGCATCATAGACGTTTGGTATTGTAGAATGTTAGATCAAGGGCATATTATTATTTTAGTATTAAATTGTAATGTATTTAGGTGCCAAAATTGCAGGTTAATTTTCGTAGTGTACTCGTAAAAAGGCATTTTAGGCAGGTAGTGCTCGATATCAAAAGGTAGGATAGAGCGTTAATAAAAAATATTGTCGAGAAACTTGTCATATAAATGAATATATATATATATATATATATATATATATATATATATATATATATATATAGTGTCTGTGTAGAAAACCGTCTATACGTGTACTTACATATGCTCTAACCTAGTCATATTCATGTATTAGAACACTTTTTCTTCACATAACTGTATAAAAATATACATATATTCATGCCCAATGATATACAGTTGTGCATACATAGATATACACACAGACCCGTTCATATATACATTATAGAAGCTTTTTGGATGTGTATACCTGTACACACACATTCGTACATACCACTATTGATATACATCCCTACACACCCACATATGAACCTGTGCGCTCACATATACACCCGCGCGCACATTTCTACATTCACACAATATATATATATAATTCATATTTTTTTACATATACACATACGTCACAAAGGCACATACATAATAGAAGCCGCTTGGTCTGTAGATTTTTAAATCCGTCATCTCCAAGTAGTTACCTGTCCTTCTCTTCACCAACTCTTATACCGCCTTGTGCAATTATTGTTTGTGGTGATCAGTCAAATAAAGTATGGAACCTGTCTTAGATTTACTGTAAAGAACTGTGAGATTATTACATTCTCAGTGCATTTACTCCTACACAAACGCTTTATGCTTCAAATCTCCTCTTTATATGTGAGGAAATTGTACATTATTCTCTGACATATAATAGAACTGATATTACAAAGTTTTCATTTCTTTCTAATGGTGTCCCACTGTTTATTACTATTTTCCTTACGTTCTAGGAATCATTTTCTATTCAATGCATCTTTAAATTTTGGTGTCATTTGTTCCACCCTCTACTAAATCCTGTCTGCCAAATAGATATATTAAGGATACTAAAATATTTCGAAAAAATGAAATACAATAACTGTCTTATTGCGAATTGTCTATCGGTGTTTCATGACATATAGTTATGAGTATACAAGTGAGACATTAAGAGGAAGCTGAAGTGAAAATTTACGACGGAAATTAAGTGACGTATAGACTGACAGATATAAGAGAATTCAATTGAATAATTAGATAATTTGAGATTTTACCGGTACTTACTCCATATATATATATATATTTACAATAAAAAGTGGGTCTTCAAATCAACACCCTACAGCGACACTGTTTCATACTTAAACGTAATCTTTAGCCCATGTTCGTTGTATTTTGGTTGTAGTACGTACATATTTTCTGGTTAATGGTGAATTAGGGTTAAGTATATTGTATTATTGCAAAGTTTATTGGGTGAGAGGTAAGAACCGTACCGGTTACGTTTCAATTTATTCATGGGTTATTCGATAGAAATAATTGTCTATCCGAATGCAGATTTCTGGCTATTTTAGTTTTGTTTATCATTTTTAATCACTATTTATTATTAACTAGCAGCATGGCCCGGCGTTGCCCGTGCTTTATTCAGAAATCGTACGGCTCATACAGCAATCGCTATCACTTGATTTAAATTATTTTTGCCCCTCCTTGCCTTTAAAGGAGTGCCCTTTGCCGTGCTGATGTTGCGAGATGCCTTACTTCTTGTGTATCTCACACTGCGAATTTTTTCTAAACTTTATACTAAACCTTAAATCTGTTACAAAAAAAGAACTAAACAAAATGAACAAAAAATGATCAGCTTTAAAAAAAGGACTCGTAACTGGGAAACCGAATGAAAAAAGAATATTAACAACAAATACGTTTTCACACCCAAATGTTTTCACACCCAACCAAGTTCTGCGGAATCAGAATCAACGTTGAGTTTAAGCAAGCGAATGAGCCAATTGGAGTAAAGTGCCATGCAGATTTAATTTTTTCCCACTTGTGACGAATGCAGCTATCGATTTTTTTGCATGCTAGCATGCTAATTAACATTCGTGTCAGTCAGCTGTTGGCTCTCACGCTGGCCAATAGAATCTTCCTGCCTATTAGTGGCAGACAGCTATAGGCTTTCACTCTGGCCAGTAGAAAATGGCCGCAAACTACATGAAAACTGCCGCAGAAGCATGAAAAAATCGATTATTTCAACTATCGATGGGAGTTGGGAAATGCACAGTCGGTCTTGGCCTTTTCACTAACTTGGAGCATGGCCATATAAACTTTGGTGCAAATCAGTCGAAAATTGCGGCCGTGCATTCATTACACACACACACACACATCCTGCCTTTTATAGATAGAGATGTTATTCGTTTCTTATCTTTATTACTTGTATTTGTGATTATGTGTACAATCGTAGTTAGTTAATTTGCTTAAAACAGCCAAAACACAAGGCGCATTGCTTGAAGATTGTGTTTCAGCATGAAAACGACTGTCGCTCCTGGGTATTGAGTTCAAGTTTTATATTTACATACGCTGTATCCCGGTTATTGAGCATTTTTAACCATGAATATAGCATATGTTAAAACTCTATTTTTACCATATATATTTAGCAAATATTCATGTTGCTATGTCCTGAAATCCTCGCTGTTGCAGAATATGTAGGCCTTTATGCAGTTCACTAGCTGGACTATAGTGTCACATACGACACAAACATAAAAACTGAATGAAGTTGCCGTCTCCTCATACGTTGAAATCGACAGGAGAGTCCCTTTTTATATATATATATATATATATATTAACTGATATAAAATAATTTTTTTCACTACACAGTAATAACCACGTTTCAAAAAATGTAAGCTAAAAGCTTGAAATGGAACTAATGTTTTTAATTTAATTACAAAAATTCGAAGCTTTTAGCTTCCATTTTTGAAACATGGTTATTACTGTGTAGCGAAGAAAACATTTTAAATCAGTTAATTTATAATATTAATGCTCTGTAAATTTACATTGAGCACTATTTTGTAAAAATAAAAATATCTATAAGAGCACCGGATTATATATCTTACTATTCTTTATATATATATATATATATATATATATATATATAATATGTGTGTGTGTGTGTGTGTAATGCTTTTATCTCGTAAAAATTGTAACATTATTTAACGTAATTTGAATTTTTTTAATTTATTAACCTCATAATATTAAAAAAGCAATGAAGGATATCATAAATAATGAGACGTTTTTCTTTCACTGATATAAAGGAGACGTATATTTTTACGTGACTTGATACGTTTTAGTAACACCATATCATTAAATATCATTTTATGTCTAATATACGTGGCTTGTTTTTTTTTTTCCTCGATCACATACGAAATTTATTCAGCGCATGACCTCTGAAAGTTTTACTCGATTTCACAAAATGGATTGGATATCTCGACATCAATCAAATCCGTATGCTGAATATCGGTTTGAAATTGATCTCCGTGGCGTGTTTTCATATGGTTTCCTCATCATTGGATCATTAGGAATAGGATTGTTGAAAGGGGTCCTATTTTATCGCATCCGTTCAGCAATAGGATACACTTGACTCTGAAAATTCCCCCGATATTGTCGATTGTGATCTTCTCCCTGTTTATGCAAAGCCTCTTACAAAACTGTTTCGTTTCTTCCCATGTATCTTTATTGCTCTAATATATTTGCAAGATATCAATAAACAGAAACGCAATTATCTTTTAGGTGCAGTCAAGCATGTCTCTCCACAGCTTTCTATCCCTTGTGCCCTTCACTGTTTTGACAAACTTCCTGCGCCCCACCATCCATTCACACGAGAATGTCAGGTCGCTAACCCGCTTCCTTCCCCTCAATCAGTCAATTATATGCCAGACTATCATGTACCTTTCGATATATGACTGACGAGGCAGTTTGTTTTTTTTTGCGCAGTAGATAGACCAGTTGCCATCCAAGGTTATAGAACCCGGTCTGTCCTACTATTGACCCATAGCTGGTGGGAGAAGATGAGGATCCATACCTTTCCCAGGAGTATTAGCCCGTAAGTGAATTTAATGGATTCGACTGGAATTCGAACTAGGCACTCCGATTCTCCAATCCGAACCGCTATTCATTACTCCACCGTTAGCGTTCACTATTCCTGTTGTGAAAGCCTCCCTTCATTATTATATACACAATAAATTTCAACACTCTTTCTGATTCTGAGTATAAGTGTTCTTTTTGTTAACAGTTTCTTTAAGATTTCCTCGTTGCTTACTTGCTTACGTTCATTGATTTCTCAACATTCTTCTGTAGAACTACATAGCTTCTGTCTTCCATTTGCATTTCATGTTTGAAGAGATTGTTCAGCATCCAGTGCCATACAAGACGATTGATATCACACAGTAGTGTAGCACTCTTTTCTTTATTTCTAACAAGACTTTCCTATTTCTTAGTACTTTGTTTAACTTTTGAATTGCATCGTTATTTAACCCGATACACGCGGAGATTTTGGTGTCACATTAACCATCTTCTGTTAATTCACTTCTCAGAGATTTAAACTTCTGTACTTGTTTGGTGTTGACATCTGCAATTTGTAGTTCGCATCATGTGCTTATTCCCTTGCCATCAACCATTCTTTTTTTGTCGTCTAACGACAGTCTTTTGGCCATTCTTGTTTTTTGTGGCTTTCCTTCACTATCTTGTCTAGTATATGCTGTAGTTTCCAGTCTCTATCTGACATGAACACAGTGTATGTTGAGATAAATGCCACAGATATGACCTCTTAGGGTCATCAGCCGACTTAAGATGGGTTCACTGCAGAGATTTATTATCTGGAAAGAAAACCAGTAATATATTTTTTTAAAAGTCCAAACTTCTTTCTGCAATTGACTAAGATTATTATCATCTTTATTTTCAAAGAAAGTGCAACTTTTAGTCTTTCGTTCGAAAAAAAAAAAAACATTGTTGGCGTTCGTTCATTTTTGTCAGAAATCGTCATTTAAACACAATTTTTTTAAATGACTTAAGGAAAGGTAAATTGTTAGTTAAATAATACATTTATTTCCATTCAAATTCATCATTTGATATTGTTTATTTTATTTGAAATAATTTGGAAATTCCTTTTTTTTTTTTTTCAAATCAGAAATATTTTTGGGTCGTGGAGGAATTTCTTAGTAAGAAACTGAACGATTCAATGATGTTTTCTGAAATTCTTCAGTCAGTCAGTATCATTCTCGGAAGTCTAGTTTTGAATAACTTCGTTAAAGTGCGTTTAGTATTACACCGGAAATATATAATTCCCGAAAATTTTACTCACATTAGTTTTAAGGCTCCACAATTTAACCAGATTTTCCAAGAGACCTCTCGTCTATCGGGTTGTCTGATTTTCAGGCAGTTTTGAGATAAGTCTGTGGATCTTATATTTTGGTAAAACCACATGAAATATTTTAATACAAAATACGAGCAAGCGAGCACAAAGGATTAAAAAAATCGGGCCTAATCATCATGTCCCTTAAAAAAAACAGTTTGAAAAAATTAACCATGTGAATTGAATAAAAAGTTTAGTTAGAGAGCACGAATCTGTTACAATGTACAATGACTGACACATTTTTCCTTCAGTGTTATTCGCCAAATGAACCGTGCAAGAGTCACCCAAAGTAGTGGTTTACTGAAGGAAATTGATAGGATTAGATAAAAGTTGACACGTTTTGCAGCAGTCATGTAATTGTATTGATCTATAAAGGATCTACTCCGGAATTTGTTGCACAAAGAAGTGGTTCTTAGGCTCCCCAAATGTAACTACTTTTTAAAAGGTAGAATGAGTGTGAATCGACGCCGTAAACGGATCATGACGCATCTAAACTATAACGGTCTAAATTAAGCCTGCAATTCTAATTGTACGCATAAATTGATGTAAATTTCATTAGAAAAATTGCAATGAACATATTTAAAAGAAAGATCGAGAAAAGCCATAAATATACATACATACATACATACATACATACATACATATATATATATATATATATATATATATATATATATATATATATATATATATATGAATTTCTTCAACTGTTATCTTTTTGGTTATCTGGCATCTAGGCTTCAGTCACTTTGCTACCACCGTGAAATATATATATATGTGTGTGTGTGTATTAATCTACTTCATTAAATGAATATTATAGTCGACATATTTTGCTGAAATAAATACAATAAGTGACATCTGTTTATTGCTTCTATAAACCTTTGAAATGTATATCATTATATATTAACAAAATTATTTCCTTCACGCATGTTTTATTCAATCCTAAATATAGTAAACGTTACGTCTGTTTGTGTGTCGGATTCGTGTTTTCCCCAGTAAGTATACTAAACTACATAAGAACAGATTTCTGCATCAGTTACTGCACGATCATGATAGATTTCCACACCATTTTGATTTTGACATTCCCGATATGTAACTCGCAACATGCATTTTACCTTTTACTGACGACCATGCTATTTCTCTTATTATTAATGTGTATTCCTTTATTTTTTACTTCTTTCAATTACATTGTCAAATAATTTATTCGTTGTTCTTTCTCATTCGTGCATAGACTCATTTTATCATCTGTAGCTCTTTCTTTCTTCTTAAACGTCCTACGAGGCTGGCATCCCGTTCCCAACCCTTCACCGTTGAAACTGTTAGATGTAGACGTCTCTTCTACTCCAATAGCTTCATGTCTCGCACATCTCGCCTGTGGAACTCCCTTCCTTATTCATGTTTCCCTGACAAATAGAATCTCCAACTATTTAAGTGTAACGTCAATCGACATCTCCAGTTGCCTTGATAAATCCACTTCCCTTCTCCACATCCTTTCACCTTTCATTCCTATCTGCTCTCGCTCCAAATCTTCTGTAACCCCCTTGCCTTGATCGATCCACTTTCTTTCTCCACATCCTCTCCTTTACCACTCCTATCTGCTCTTCCTCCAAACCTTCTGTAACCCCTTGCGTGCTAGTGGCTTCCAGCCTTGCTTGGGGTGATAAGCTTAAAAAAAAACAATTTGAAAGAACCAATCAAAGTAAAAGTTAGTAGGCGTAATGAGGATGTGTGTGATAGCTTTAGAGAGGATGCGGTTATGGTTGTATGGATCAAGGAAGCACCCTATCGGGAGTGTGTTCAGTCTAGTAGGGATCATCTGAAAGGAGCTTCCTGAGTGGGATTACGTTCGTTACAAAAGGAATTTGAGGCGAAACAGAACATTAAAGGTCTGAACTTGGTATTTGAAGAATATAACTCGTCAGATCATTTGCCATGGAATTAACGATAGAATAGCGACCTGCTTTTGACATTTCGTTTATAGCAATGAGTTTTTAGGGATGAAAATAATTCATCTCCCAATTTACGTTACACCTGCTGATGATCAGCCCTGGCATGTCTTATCTTCTTTAAATAATCGCCTTGTAAACGTTAAACGAATCCTGTCACATCCATGAACGTCTCATAATCCTCATCCTAATTGTTCATATTCACGTTCTATGTCCGAATTCCTTTTGATTATCTCAGAGAATACGTATCGCTTGCATAATTTCCCTCATGTAAATAAATATTTCCTAAATTAAGGTTTCCTCGTTTTGTTCCCTATAAAATGCTATTGTGCTATCTATGAAATATAGAGAGACACCTTTTTCTCTTTTTGCATCGCTAGATCTGAAAGTAAAATGCCAACAAATTACGTATTTCTCATAAATAAATAAGAATACAAACTGATCACTTCGTCGTGGGTAATGGTTAACAAGCTTATCTCGCTAGCGCAATTACGATTGAAAAGCGAGTTCGACCCTCACTGTGTGCTCTACACTTTCAATCTTGTCACGTCTAAGCTACGCTTCGAGAATCTTAGGAAATAATTTAACACACTTCAACGTAGTGCAATGGTTAGCAATCTTGCCTTGCTAGATCTGTTACAACTGAAAACTGAGTTCGATACTCAGGGGGTGCTTCACATTTTCGCCATTGTACCACATATATGCTACACTTAGAATATCGTTGGGAATCTTCGATGTTGTGTACTGGTTAGAAAGATTGTCACGGTAAATCAATTAATACTGAAGAGTGAGTTTGATCCTCACTGTGTTCTCCAAACATTCAGACTTGTGCCACATCTAAGATTATGCTGAGAAAATCACCATAGCCTACAATCTGATTCTCTATATTGAGACAAAACCAGTTAAAACTTACAATATGCTTGTAAATGCACCGAAAACTCTTCTCAAGTTTTCCTATTGAACACTTAAGAATAATGTTTCAGCAAATTGCCCGTTCCCGTTTTATTTTTCTGCTCGCATTCTGTTCAGGATATTCCGACGAGAACGAAATGGGTTCTACAAAGGAAACATTGTTGGTTTATGTTTAATATTTTATGGTAGTAGGCAAGCTTTATGTTCGTTCGCTATCTTTTTTTTTTATTATGTGGCAGCCTATTTGGATCTATTTCATTGCCTTCATGTTTATTTGTTACTTTTGTTTTCAATCACGCTCGCTTCTCTACAGATTAACTATTGTCATAATATCGAAGATTGTTTCGGGGATATGCTCTCTCCCAAACGAACAGCAGTCAATAAAACGATTGCATCTCTCAATTTGCAAATCTGCAAATCCAGCTACCTTCAATGTAAACTGGTGAGACATTTATTTATTTAGACCCTAATGATTATATATATATAATCTCGATACAGAATTTAATTATGGCGTGAAAAACGTACATATTTAAAATACTATATTGAACATCAAGATGAAAATTAAGCATAAAAATACGTATGTTTTCCAGTTAATCTGCTTCGATCTAAGATAATAAAATAAACATAACTACCGATTAACAAAGAAAACGAAATAAACAACTTAGTAATATGCTAACAATAGTTTCATTAACTGCAGACAAATATAATACTAACATTTATTCCTTTTGTTTAGAGAGGAAAATATATCTATACTTTATGGAGTTGTTTCAAGAACTTTAAGAAGAAATTGGGTGGACGATCTGCACAGAACGAAGAAAATGTTATCCCAATATGCCGCGGTATACAGACGATTATTTATCATGTGCGGCAGAATTGCTGACCCAGATACAACAGGTGTAAACAAATGGTCACTCAGCTGCCCCCAGTATAAATGCCGGGACATGTTGTCAAAATTCTACTCTTAAAAGTTATTCTACAAACACTAACATTTAAAAGAATGAATATTTCATCTAATTTTGAAGTTATTACAAACACATTTTAACATCGACCTTGACTAGAAAAACAAATTCAGGGGTTTGCAGAAAAATAATACAGCGAAATACTGAATGATATTTACTTAGTAAAAATCGCATCAGTCATATTAATACAGGTCAGTCTTAAATAGAGTGGACATTATTTGATCGGTCGTAACTTGAGGTTTCGACTCCAGACACTTTCTGAACGACGCAATGTGACTTTCTCTCTCTGTTCCATAAATATTTTCATGGCGTCTGCCCTGGCGATCTATTTTCACTGGTGCCCCGACTGCATTAATTTAAGCGTGCTTCTTGGTTGGCATGCCGGTCCAACCTTTTTACTGTCGAAACAGGTAGATGTAACCGCATCTTCTACTCCAACAGCTTCTTCTCTCGTACTTCCAGATTCTGGAACTCCTTTTCTCTTATTTGCTTCCGAGATAACTATAATCTTCCAAAAAAATTAAATTTAATGCCAATCGACATCTTCTATTGCCTTGATCCCCCTTCTTCTTTTTACCCTCCACCGTTTCTCTGTTTACCCTTTTCTCAACCCCTCACGTATACCCAGGCTTTTCCTTTACTTTCAGTCTGTAGTCCCTTGCATGCTAGTGACATTCCCGCCATGATTGGGATGAATTTCTAAAAAAAAAAAAAAAAAACGTTTTGGCCTACGCAATTAGGAAATCTTCGCATTAAGATTTAATGAGACAATGTCCAAAAGATAGACAAAATCACAAAATAACTCTTATGAATGTTTATACTTTTCTAACGTATAAGGAAAATACATCATTATGGTCCGATGGCAACGATTTTAACCAAGTAAACCTTTACGCTGTTTTGGCATTATATATATATATATATATATATATATATATATATATATATATATATATTAGTGTTAGTATATTTACAAACGTGTATTTTATTTTCTCTTCAATCACCTTCTTCTATTATACTTGATCGGAATTTAATTAGAGAGCAGCAAATCCGATTTGCTCATTTTTGTTTTTATTCTCAATTTCCTCTTGTAAATTTTATTTCAGGAAATCGTTTCTCATAAAATCAGTAATAGTCACTGAATTGATTCTAGGATTTACAATAAAAGCCTAACTACATCCAATGGGAAGAATGTTCCCAATATTACAAAATACATTTATCAGATGCATTCAGATGCGTTAAATTCATAGCTGATGTTAAGTTAATTATCTCATTAATGTGTTTGTGAAAATAACTCTCTGTCGTAACCAATATCGTCAGAAGGACATAGAATATTGGTTATCATTAAATTTCTCCATTCAAAAGAGTTATTCTTAACTGTATACTTTTTATTCTGCATCAATAACGATACATATTTGGCGCTCGGCGTCAATGATTTTTACAATGAGTCTCATTAAAGGGAATAGAATGAGCAACACTTCAAATATGTTTACAAATTACTACATATTAAGAAAACTAAAATATTTTATAAGATTATATTAAGAGAATAACTTTCCTGTTAAATTATTCGTACATTTTATAAATACAATATAATGGGCTTTGTAATTTACTTTAGCCTGAATTCATATTTGATTGCCACTTTTTCACATCACGTTTATAAAGGAATTTTTATAAAGGATTGTGTCTGTCAGGAATAAGATAAGAACGGTGGGGCTCGGGCTGTGGCTTTAGATATCTCGAAGACGTTGTACATGGTGTGACATACAGGCCTTCCTCACAAGCTCAAGGGCTGTGAGGTCGCTGGCAGAATATTTCACAATACAATCATTTTAACAAATCGTGTAATGTAGGTTGTGTTGAATGGTTACGCTCCCAAGATCATTCCAAATTAATGCTGGAGAATCCCAGGGTTCTATCCTTGGATATACATTGTTTCTTATCTTCTGAAACGACATTCACGATATCATCACTTTCCAACTAGGTATTTCGACTGATGAAACAACTATTTACTCCTGACTTATTCGGGAATATTGGATTTACTACTAAGTAAAATAAGCAGCTGCTGTTGAAAATAAAGCTTATAATTTTTAGGTATCATGAACGAAAATGTTATCTTAAAATCATTATTGAAAACCGGTTTGCATTCCATTATCATGGCTAATGCTAACGTCCAGGAGAGCAACACATTATGTTTTCTTGGTCATATTTGTTCCACTAAAAAGCTGAGTGGTTATATTGAGTTGTTCTGACTTCTGTTAAGAGCTTTAGTTCACTGTGTCATATCAATTTTTTCTCACCTGGTTTCACCATGTATGTATATAATTCTTCCATTCGTCTGTGCATTCAATATTGCTGTCATATCTAACCTGGGGTTCCTGTTATATATCTCGAGATTCTTGACAAAATTCAAAGAAGTATCTGTAATGTTATTGCTTTTGTTTTGTGATTTACTTTCCAGAATTTACTGCCTCAAAGAGAATCAATATAATGGAAGGAAATTAAATGGGATTTCTGATTCTTGTGTGTGTGTGTGTGTGTGTGACGCAAATCAATTGATGTGGATATGAAATTTAATTCTTGGAGAACGTTACGAAAACCTGCCTCCGTAGAGGTACCTGTAATGTCTAATGTATGACGTAAAGGTATCACGAGAAATATCTTGGAAATCACATTAACTAGGCTTTCTTTAATTCTATTTCCACATTCATTTAAGTGACGTCAAAAATATAAAGAAGACGTTAGTCGATTGGAAGGGTGTCTGTAGATCTTGAAATTAAAATAATTAATATTATATGTCTTTTGATGTTTACTGGTGATGTGCAAGATATCTTTTTCAAGCAGAATTCAATTAAAAATTAAATAGTTCGCTAAAAATAACTTTGCACTTAATAAAATAACTTAAAAATAAATTTTGAAAAGTCAAAAGGTTAAGGATTATTTAAGTATATTAATTACTAATTATTTATTCCTTACATGAATGTTACATTATGGTAGGTTTTTTTTTTCGAACCGTCGTATTGCAGTCAAGTTGAAAAACTGGGGTTTGATATGGTAAATAATGACACAAAGTACTTTCTTTTTTTTCAAATCGTATCGTTTATTTAAGAAACGAATTTAAATGATTTAATTTAAGCTTAAAATCGTAGCGTTCGAATTTCATTCCAGTGATCAGTGAAAGCCTTATAGCATGGTTTTATAAAAATTATAATTTACGGAAGTTTTACAAATTTTATATGGAATAGATGCATATGTTATGGCACAAGCATGTTAATTACTAAATCATTGTGCCATCAAATAAAACCTTCGTTTACTTCAAAGGGATATTATATTGAACGAAGTAGCTATATCATGATGTAATATATTATAGAGTGCTGGTGATTTAGTGTGATTTTCAATAAACTCATCAGTTATGTGACATGATGTATCTTTCGATACATGACTGACGAGACAGATTTAGGTTTCCCGCAGTAGGTTGCAATTTCTTTCTGCGGTATACTGGTTGCCATCTACGACTATAGAACTGTGGCTGGTCTCTGCTATTTAAAAGAAGGGTATTAGCACGTAAGTGAATGTAATGGATTCGACTGGAATTCGAACCCGGCTCTCTGATTCGTCAATCTGAGCCGCTATCCATTATGCTGCCGTGCCCCCTCCCTTCAATAACACCATAGCACAAATTATAAGACAAAAATGTTTTAAACCTTTCAATAAACTATGGACATTTAAAACATTTTGTCATAATTTGTGCTATAGTGTTATGTAGACATTTATTTATATTTTGCTTTCATTATCATTTATATTTTGATTTTATTAATTAGTATTTATCAAATGGTGTAACAAATCTTATTCGTTAAATACACTTTTTTAAATGCTACAATTCTTTATACACAGTATTTACTTATGGAATACAGAAAAACAAATGTATATTTTGCTTGTGGTGATTGATAATTAAAATTATGGCTTGAATATATTTTCCATTAATTGTATATAATACAAAATATAACAACTTTATTTGGACTTATTCTTTAAATAGTAAAATTCTGAAGTCAGTTTGTAAGCAAAACTTTGTGGAGATTGGGTAGTTATGTACATTTTTCTGACGATATATATAGCAAGGCGATCTTTAGAGAATCAGAAGTCTTTTTAGAATTAATTATTGGCGGCCACAGTAACTATTTCAGATTTTCAGTCGACACAGCGTTGAAAGCAGATACTGAAAGGAAACGAGAGTAACTCCGACATAATATAGGAAAGCAAGAAAAAGACTAGTCTTCAATGAAGGAAGACTGAATGTGTTGGTTGTTAGCAAAGAGAAAAGCCCCAAGGCAAAATTACAGATTGAAGATATTTAAATGATTCATCTTGATTTCGATATGTAAGAAGTTTTTCAACACATGATGGAAAGTGAGACACGAAAACCCGAAGGACCATTGGGTGTTGGCAAAGAACTTTATAAAAGCTAAGCAAAGTATTAAAAAACCTGAAAAAATATTATTAGAAACAATGAATGCTGAACTGTTATGTAATATCAGCATATGGAAGTAAACGCTGGACAGTCTCCTCACAAACGACTTGCAGGAATATAAATGTTCTACAGTAGGATGCTGAGAATTTATGGGCCGAACATGGAGGAAACGACAAATGTTTAGAGACACTGGAAACAAAATGACAATTATACTTAACATCAGACGAGGCAGTTGAAATATCTGGGGCATATAATGCCGTAATAGGGTTTGGAAAATCTCATATTCACAGGACAGATTGAAATTGAGACAGAGGAAAGAAATGAATAGCCTACCTGGCGAGATTGAGTGAATGGTTGAAGGATCGGGGTTTAGGAGAAATAGCAAAAAAGACAAAATCTATTAAGAGCTGCGAAGTGCGGTGAGTCATGATCGCCAACATTCTGAAGACATACGACGCATACAATAATAACAGCTGTGAAAAATATGACTGCTCAGAACAATAATCATAATATGGACTTTTTTTTAGTAAGATACAGTGGAGTAATGGATAACGGCTCGGACTGAAGAATCGAAGAGCCGATTTCGAATTCCAGTCGAATCTATTACATTCACTTAAGTGCTAATAACCTTGGTAAAGGTATGAATCCTCTTCTCCCCGCCACCTATGGCTAAATAGCAGGACAGACCGGATTCTATAGCCTTGGATTGCAAATGGTCTATTGCAGAAAGAAATGGCAACCTACTGCGGGGAAAAATCTGCCTGGTCAGTCATGTATTGAAAGATAAATGATCGCCTAAGCGTGTATCACGCATGACATCAGTGATGTGATAAATGTTTTTGGCGTACGGCCACATTACTTTGAAATATCGGTTCCCGTACGATCACTGAAGTTAAGCAACGTCGAGACTGGTCAAAATCAAGATGTGTGACCGCCTGTGAATACCAGGTCCTGTAAGCTTGGATGTGCGGGTGGTGTAATTTATAATGGCTCAGAATTGTCACTCGAAGAGCCGATTTCCATTTCTCGTTGGTTGGTTATATACACTTACGCGCAAATACACTTGGGAAAGGCATGAATTTATCTCAAGCATTATTATCTTTAAAAAAACAATTCTTCCAATTTCAAATTGTCTTTTGGCTTTCAATAACCTGAAATGGGTCGATAAACCATGGAAAACGAATCGATAAAATCAAATATTTCTTTTACTTTCAATATGCTATGTGAAACGTCTCTGTTATATTGAGAAGTCCTTTCATATTTTAGATTCTCGTAATAATACTATCATTTATGACTATATGTTCGATAATATTCCGGGATCCAGGGAAAAGAGAGAAAATGTCAAGTGTTTAATTGCAGACCGATATTCACTTCTGTAATTTCGTTGAGAAATATTATTTCTAGCATTTAATTCTCCTCTGGTCAGTATGTAACATAAGATTATTATTGATTACCGAAAAAAAAAAACCCTCAGAAAACCTCAAAGTGGATAGGCAACATTTAGATATTTCTCTTTGATCTTACGGTGTATTTAACCCCTACCCCTGAAATGACGTGTCTATACGTTTTTACCGAATGTGTCTTTTTCCAATACGGGCGAATAAAATCGCCCAAAATATAACGTTCAAAAACCAGCAACAGACTTTTTTATACGACGATCTTGATTTTTTTTATGCTTTTCCGAGCTTGAAACGATTCACATTGTCAACTCATACGTCTGGTAGTCGTGTTAGCCACCGCTCGGGTATTTCAAGGTGCCTCATTTTCTCAGTTACTATATTAAAAGCAACTAAAACTTCGTCTGAAAATGAATAGTTTGTTTATTCCCAAAATAATTGGCGGGGAAGAGGTTAAAAATACATTTATCATTAAAACATGTCACCTTTGTTTATTATCTTTATGAATAATTGGCTTCCGTCAGTCTCGAGAGATTAAGGAATATAATATGGATACGAGCTAACACTTCTTGCAGTGATATGCTCAGGCTCGTTTGATTTTCTTTTTTTAAATGTCGACAAAAATTGTAGTTTATAGTGCATTTATACTGAGCTGATCTTAGTTAAAGATTCTTGCTCTGCATGCATGATTTGGCGTGTACATTATTTGAACAAGATCACTATGCAAAAAAACTATCACGATCACATGTGACTTCGAGCTAACACAACCAGGAAAGGGTTGCAACAATTTCGTCTACCCAATTTAATTTGACATGTCTAGGGTGTATCTTTAATAAGATTCTCATACGATGCCTCAGTCCAGTACTGTTTTCACAGGCCGCTATTATCATGAAGTCACCAGACAATTTGAACTCTGTGATAATCCAAACCGGGTGTCATGGTCGAAACACTCTAACCATTCGGCAACGTGTCTACTATTTTCATGAATCTATGAAATCCAATATCATTTTATTGATAAAATATGTGTCTGAATTAAATTTTAAAAGATGCACCTCATATAGGTTATATGTACGTAAAAAGACCTCAGCTCGGAAAGTATTAAGCTTCTTTTTAATATCTTGGAACCTCGTGGCAGTGCTTACGTGTAACTTGGCAACCAGTCATAATTAATCTTAGTGCGAAAAGTGAGTCCCTCGTTGGAAATATTCAGTTCTCCATTGAGTGAGTTATGTAGCTATCACCTTCACTGGGAATATACTTCAAGTTTTGTTTGCAAAATGGACATCCGCCCGTGGAAACCATTCAACTCATTAAGAATGCTTCGGAGATGATTCACGACCAGATAGCCTATTCTAGGCGATGCTTCAAGTAACTGGCGTGATGACAGAACGCGCTGGTTTCATAGCACGTAAAAGTCGAAAGCTACCAACGAAAATAGCACCTACAAAGTAATGCATTATTAAATTATAACCGAATTAATTGAATGCTTTTAGACATATATGTAATTTTAAAAGAACCTGAATTTGCTATTGTATAATCCCAAATACTTGACATATAACACACCCGAAGCAATTTCAAGCAGATATTTCCAGATACGCATATTTGTCATGTCTCATTCATAAGTTTCCAGCAAATCATCACATCCGACAGATCTGCCGGGTACACGTTCCCGTCCAGTCCAGTTATCGCAAAAAGTAAAATAACTAATGAAAACTGTTTATTAAAGAAGTTGGTCGATATTAAAGAGAATGTTAACAGGTAAACATTCCAAAAGAGTCTTGCAGAAGGAATTAAAATGTAGAAATTCTATTGTATTAAGCATTCGAGGTTAAAAGGAATGTAATTAAAGGGAACTATGGCGCCATGCACCCGAGTACGCTACATTTCTGTTAATATTTAAATTTTCTGTTAGACATTTTTACATTGAAAAGCAAGGGAACGTAACAAGAAATTCCTTAAAATAATAATCAACTAAAGTCCACTGATATTGTTCGTTATGCAAGCGATATGCATACATTTATGTTAAAATATACAATGAAATAACTGTTGCAAAATTTAAACTGGTTATTACTACAAATTTGATTGTATATCTAATTTCGAAGTTATTTCCTATATTTATATATGTAATACATCGAGTCTAGAAGAAAAAATGTCGAAAATAGTGGACGGCCGTTTCGTCCTATATCTGGGACTTATCAGCAGTTCGCATCTACTACCGAGAATTGAAACCCGGATGACGTAACTGTCCGGGTTTCAATTCTCGGTAGTGGATGCGCACTGCTGATGAGTCCCAAATATAGGAAGAAAAAGCCGTCCAGTGCTTTCTGCATTCGCTTATATATCGTTGCTTGAACCAGCTTCTAATGTTCTGGATGGAGCGGCTTGGTGATATTAGATGTGGCTCGTGGGGGCACAGTCCTATTTGTAAAAGGTAAACTCGGATGAGTTCCACCACAGAATATGTGATCGAGCGGCGCTATATCGAGTGATTCTCTATCTGGCCCGTTGGAACAGTTGGCATGACGTTTGCCTGATAACTTAACTGTCCGAGCTTCAATTCTCAGTAGTAGATGCGCACTGCTGACGAGTCCCAAATATAGGACGAAACGGCCATCTACTGCTTTCTCCATTCATCACAAACACACGCACATATATATATATATATATATACTTATGTTATTCTTCTGATCGGCAATTAACTCACCTGACGACAATAACTTTGATCTACTCTAACACGTCTTACAAGCACTCCCTCTACTAATGTGGATGGTCGGTGGTGTAATGGATAGCGAAAAACTGAGAGCCGAGTTCAAACTCCAGTCGAGCTCGTTATATTCACGTATGCTCACATCAACTAGGGAAAGCTATGAATCCATCTCTTCTCTTTTAGCTAATGGACAAGTAGCAGAGGATAAAACCGGGCCCTATGGCCTAGCTTAACAACAGGACTAGGAGCAGGAATTCAAACCAGTCTGGAAAGTGTTGGGCTCCGTCAGGCTATCTTGCCCAAGGCACCATCACTGTTGCTATAATCCTGCAGTACATATGGTGCCCCCGACGATCCTTGAATGTTTACGGGAATCATGTTCGTGAAATGGATTTTTCCAACTCCATTTACTATCTATTAGGTACCTCGCAACTAACTTTTGCGCCATCTGTTATTTTTTCTACTTGCTAGCATCCCATTACACAATCTTTCGACAGTTAATCATTTCTATGATGAATTTTATCTTGAAACTTTCGGTGATGCATTTTTCATACATTCACGTTTTTAGTGCTATCTTTAGCAGTTCACTTTTCAATGTGATATTATAAAAATATATCGAAAAGTAACATGTCTAAGGTTGTTTCCAAGTTATTCTGTTATTCTTCAGATGTTCTGCTCTCCCGTTGTAACTGGGATTATGTATTCTTTATACATTTTACAATTAATTATATTACACAGGTCATTATTCATATGTGTTTATTAAATGCTCTTCCGAAAACGTTTAAATTTACTTGCTTATTCTTATTTTATAGTTAGTTCTTATCATAGATTTCCTGTTAATCTTCATAGCATTTCCGAAGAGTCACAGTTATTTTTTTGTTTGTGTCTTTATTTTCAGCCAAAGTTGAGAGGATCTTTAATGAGGTAGTATTTTTAGTAATACTTCTGAGAAATTTGATATTTCCAAATATTTAATATTAGTCGTTTCAAATATTCTCCCTTTACATTTATTCGCAGCCACCACTAATTCGTTTTCTGGAAGATATTTCAAGAAATTTGATTGATTCTCGTTAAAATCGTATCTCGTTTTATAATTAAAAACATATCGGTCTCTATATGTAGGTAAATCATGTAAGTGGTCTTACAATCATATCACGTGGTCTCACCAGTTCTTGTTTGAGTACAAAAGTTAAGCAAGATCGAGCCTGGTCAATACCTAGATCTAGATAGGTGACCATTTGGGAATATAAGGTCACTTAAGCTTTGATATATGGTGATGTAATGGATAACGTCTTCTGGAAAACGCAGAGCGTAGTTTCAATTCCATTTTTGTTCGTTATATTCAGTTACGCGTAAATATAGTTGAGAACGGCATAAATTCCCCCAGCTATGAGTTAATTAGTAGTACTTATAAATGTAACAACCTATTTTCTAGCTATGAATAACCCTCAAAATACTGATCAGTCATGAAAACGGATCAATCAAACAATATCTAGTTACACACTAACATATTTTGACAATTCTTTTTAGCAAGACTCACAGAATTGGTCATTATTAGTTTTTTTTTGGATGTATTGCCTACTTTAACTTGAGCGACATATTTTCAATTGGGTTTACATAAGGACTTTGACTAGGACATTCCAAGATTTGATTTTTTTTTTCGAACCGATTCTTTTGTGGATTTGCTTTGACGATTCAGAATATTGTACTCTTGGAGGATTAAGTCCCGACCTAAATCCAACATTCAAACAGAGGGCAAGACACTTTCATTCAAAATTGCTTGTTATCTTGCAGAGACCATTCTGCCGTAAATGCGTAATATATTGCCTACTCCGGCTGCAGCAAAGCATCCCTAAATCATAATGTTGTCGCCAGTATGTTTGACTGATGGCACGAGATTGTTCTCTTCAAAAGCCGTATTAGGAGCTCGCCAGATATACTGCCTGTCGTTCTTCCCCAAAATCTCTAGTTGTCACTCATTCGACCATAAAAATATTTGACCGTTTATTAATGAGCTTTTTCCTAGTTGTGCCGAACTTTTTTGTTCCTTTTCTTAAGCAGTGACTTTTTTCTAGGCATTCCGCCATGAAGACCGGCATGGTTTAGATTTAGTTGAACAATAGACGTATGCACATTGATTCCGACATTGCTCACGAAGCCTTGGATGACTACAGAAGTCAAAGCAGTATTTGTCTGGGCTGGCTGAACTTCTCTGCTTGCTCTTGCTGTTATTTTTCGTGGACGGCCAATTCTTGATTTTGATTCCGTCATACCAAAGGCCTTCGATTTATAAATATTTTTGCACGCCATATCTTTTTGATTGCTTAATGTCGCTTTATACATTTTTATAGGTTTTAACTATACGACTTTTAAAACTTCACTAAGTTATTTTGATCGTTGCATATTTTCTTAAAATTTAATCGCTAATTTCACACTTTGCGTAGACTGTGAGTTACACTGGTTGACTGCAGTATATATAACTAACCAAAAAAAAAAAAATGAACACGTGATATTTTTTATGTTAAACAAAACTATATTATAAATGGGTTCACTTACTTTTGCGCATCATATTTTCTAATTATTTTTATTCCAGCTTGATATATATTTCGTTTAATAAAGGTTTCTCTTAATGAAATAATAGTCTAATTAAATTTGTTTATCTCGAAAGAAAGACATTTTTTAATATTATGTTAAGATATCACTTACTTCTGCGCAGCAGTGTATATATATATATATATATATATATATATATATATATATATATATATAGTTTTACGGCATATCAAACCCAATGGGTTACTTAATGCCGACTACATTTACATTGCTGGTAATATTTTTTCCCCAAAAATATATTGTTGGTAATATTTTTTACAAAATGCATTGCTGGTAATAATTTTTCCAAAAACGTATTGCTGTTATTAAAAACTATTTTTATACTTTCATAGTGTTTTGACTCCTTTTAGAGGGTTACCTATATACCTATAGCTGGGACACAAACAGGTGCTACCAACCCGGGTCAAGGTGAACATGGGGACACCAACAATTAAGAGGTGGTTCCACGTTCCTCAAAACCTTCTGATCAAAGGCCTTGTTGTCGTATATTGTTTATCGTTTTACCCTGGGCGCGGATGTAGTTTATCGTCATACCCAGCACGGTGTATATATGTGATTGTGTAATAAATACAATTTCATAAGATGTTCTTTCAAATATCTGAATAACATTGACAGAGAAACTTTTATATCACATTATTTTTTCTAATTAGCTAGTGTTTCATTATTTACTGTGAGGAATCTATTCTGTCACTTTCTTTCTCGTACATACACGCACCTAGACAACCCTCAGAGATACACATACTAATTTATCTAGTGTTCAACCCACACACTAAATCTTACCAGAATAAACTTTGTACTCAATATCTCTACCAGACTATCAAGGGACCCAGGTGAGGATTGACCGAAGTGGTCTTGCTGCTGCCAACTAGCGTGATCCGACCGGCTACTCGGGAGTTGAATAAGAAGTGATATTAAATATGATAAAGACGTGTGTTATCATTAATCAGCATAACGTCTTCATCACGGGCGAAGTTATATACAATGCCTGGTGGGGAGGCAGGGAGAGAAAGAGAAAGAAAAAAATAGCATCCATTACAACATTAGGCAGATGACGACACCATTGGCAATTATGTATTAGCATTAAGTGTAGGGTATTTCTGTGGTGGGAAATTTCTTCGAACATTGTATATATTCGCGCTCACACACACACACACACACACACACACATACATACACACACACACATACATACACACACACACATACATACATACATACATACATATACATATATATATATATATATATATAATTATTTATTTGAATATTACAACATAAATATGTTATAAAATCACGACAAAAGTAGCCATTTTGTTTCAACACTTCTTGTGTCTTGTCAAGTGATAATATAGAATATAGAATAAATGGTTTTAAAAGTTTCAAATTAATCAACGATCCTTAGCTAGGAGTAAACGCTGTTACATAAGCTAGAGTCGCCAATCAAAATACAAGTATAGGATGATTCGAAAAATTTGACAACTAAGCAAGGTTATCATAGATATTAAGAGATTTATAAAATTTGAAAATAAAAATTAAAAGTAAAAAATTAAAAAATTAAAATTACCTATTTAGAAATCTAAATCAGATCTCTATTAAGTTTTAAATTGTAGAATTACCAAGGAGAAAAAATATAAAAATAAAAGATATATATGCTATTTAATTTGTATTTTTATTGAAATTATGTTGAAAGTTGTGTTCGGAATCCCAGACAGAAATGTATACACCTTATTTTCATTTCAACATGTTAGTCGCCTCTCACGTGAAATCATTCGAACAACGGCATGTTAAGCGCTCAGACATATTTAGATATATACACACACATACAAAAAATCAAACTACACATAGGCAAATGCACTATACTTACACATACACATCGATACACACAGGCACATACATTTACATTCAATATGATCTAGATGGTCAGATGTCGAAGCTATTCGTGGCTTAATATGTTATTAAGCGAATTTAAACTTGAAAAATAGCTAAACCGGTCAAATATACATAGATAAAATTTAAACAAATAACTATATATAAATATATATACATATGTACATATATATACACACACACATATATATATATATATATATATATATATATATATATATATATATATATACATTTTTGAAAACATATAGTTTTCGACACATTTACAGACAAAAGTAAATAACCACCTCCACATATAATTGAACACTCGCACATCCACATATAAATTAATACATGCACCCGCATACACACATATAAGCATAATAGGTACGCATATACAGACCTACGTACATAAACATACACATAGATAAGCACATATAAATATATTGACCCATACGTCGACGCAGAAAAGTAAATAAGGCAAGTGAAGAAATACATATAAAGATGCAACTATATACAAGCATACACACACACATACATACATACACATCTAGATGTACATACATAAGCACGTATGCATATATGCATATAAACTAAATATATACATAGACATTTACAAATACAAGTGTATACATGAAAAATTAAACAAACGTAAATTAAAACATGAATATAAAAATGCATATACACATCCGCTAGTACATATATATATACACACATACATACGCAACTACACATAGATATATACACATATCTACAGACATACATATACATACACACATACATACATATTCACAAATATATATACGTATACATACATATATATATATATATACATATACATACATATACATACAAACACATATACATATATTCATAAACATATAGACACATGCATAAAAAAGGAAAAAGAAATAAGCATACATAGACCAACTTATATTCTAATAATATTCCAACAACATTATGATAAAATATATTAAAAGTTTATCATAATTTAAGAAAAGAACAACAGTCTGTAAGCAATTAAAGGTACTTTATCAACAAAAGTAGATTTTAGTTTGTATGTATGATACACTTCAAGACACTAAAGCATACATACAAATACACATACAATGACACACAAACATATATATATAAATATCTAATCATATATAAATACCCATATCGACACATCCAGATAAACAATACACAAACAGTCGAACGCAACCATATAAATACCCACACATACATATAAGCTTATGTAACAGCGTTTACTCCTAGCTAAGGATCGTTGATTAATTTGAAACTTTTAAAACCATTTATTCTATATTCTATATTATCACTTGACAAGACACAAGAAGTGTTGAAACAAAATGGCTACTTTTGTCGTGATTTTATAACATATTTATGTTGTAATATTCAAATAAATAATTATATCTGCTCTACTCTGTATTGAGCACTCTTTAAAGAATATTGATTGTTGGTTATTGGATTTCACTCCGTATATACCAATCCTAAACTTGGGTATATATATATATATATATATATATAATACCAAATCCGCACTTCGCATTTCCATTGCATGAAACTGTAGCTGATTTGGTATTACTTTTATATTTAGGGCCTGTCATTTTGGGAATTGTGTCCTCGGTTTATTTTATATTGGAACCTTTAGCTTATTTTAAGCTTTATCTTTTATTATATATATGCTTTTCGATTTTCACACTACCAGGGTAGACAGGCACGGAAGATAACGCTAGTGTGAAACTTCAGTAGCGGTCTGAAAATACATGTGGCATTGGTTTGATACTTTTTCCATTTGCCGAATTGTGAGGTTTTAATGAATATATGCATTGAAGTTGTTGAGTTGATGGCAATACTTCGACGGGGGAAAGAATAGAAGTGAATTATCTGTCTGCAATCCAAGCAGATATTCATTGGATGCAAGGCCGCTTTAGCCACGGGCCATATACAGAAGCTTGTTTCTAGCTCAGTCTGCGTTTATTGTTTCACAGACTATACATTTTCCATCGCCTGTGAGAATCCTGCCCAAGAATGGTCCGTTTTCTTGGCTTAACAGCAAAGACATCGCACCAGAAACAGGATCTAGTTCGTACTGTTCTGTCAGAGAATGTGGAACTCGGGTGTCGTGCTTGGAAACGACCTCGAATGTTTTTAAATGGTGAAAGTCTTTCGAGATATCAATTTTTAGACACTTACCAACCTCTTCTGAAGAATTCGTCGGTTTTTCCCAATGATGGTAAACAGAGCGTATTCATTGTCGTCGGAAGCTTGCTTGGAGCGTTGTTGATAGTTTAGGTTAAAAATCCGCCTGAGGAAATATTCCAAACTACGTTTTCACCGTCAGAAGAGCTGGAACACGATGCAAATAGACATGAACTTTTGTCGCAATTCATTGAATATAATTTGGCGAAATTCCTGTGTTTCATCGTCCGTTTTTCATGATTTTACTTGGGAACAAAACGTCGACATTTAAC
Source organism: Acanthosepion esculentum (assembly GCA_964036315.1). Lineage (NCBI taxonomy): Eukaryota > Metazoa > Mollusca > Cephalopoda > Sepiida > Sepiidae > Acanthosepion > Acanthosepion esculentum. The sequence goes on along the minus strand of OZ038486.1, from coordinate 57,792,770 downwards.
AAAACAGTGCAAAGTTTCAGTCTAGAACATACCAGAAGTCGTCGGCAAAACACACGCCGGTGCCAATTTATGATCATTGTATATTAACTATGAAAATCTGGTAAAAACTTTTGTAATTGTCCCAGACTGTATAAGTTTGTTTATGAGCGCGTGCACAGGTCTGTAGAATGATTACTAAAAATATTTCGTATCAAAGTTTTTTTCATCAATCTAAGTACTTTTCTTCACCCACACGAATTGTTTTTTCTCTCTCTCCTTCTCTCTCTCTCACACACACACACACACACACACACACACTATATATATATATATATATATATATATATATATATATATATAGTGTAAGTATAGTACAAAGATTTGCTGTTTATAAACAGTAATTTGGACTTCGCTACCCAGACGTTTCTATGTAACTGAGTGGTATAGCATGTCAGATCAATTGACGGTTCCGTAAAGGACACGTGTTGGATTACTGTCTGAGAAAGCATATTTTCTAAGAGATTTCTGATATTTTAAGGCCGGTAAATGTTATTAATATTGTTTATTAAAAAAGTGTTTACTTAGACAAATTACATCTATTAAAATAACGTATAAACAGATTATATATATTTATATATATCACACATTGTGTCTGTCTGTCTGTGTGTGTGTATATATATATATATATATATATATATATATATATATATATATATATATATATCGCACATTGTGTGTATGTATGTATGTATGTATATATATATATATATATATATATATAATAATAATTTACATATGTAGATGTACGATGATATTAGTGAGATGTCTATATTATACTTTTGTTTTATTAATATCCAGATGTGAATGTTTACATTACAATTCTACCTTTTTTTGCTAATTTTACATACAACATTCATATTTTTCTTTCTCTTATATTTATATTTGTTTATTTTAGATAACAAAATTCAATTATTTTTGCTTAAAAATAATTACCGTATAAAATATGGACTACCCCACCACTGTTATAACACGATATATTTAACAAAATTTAAATAATTAATCACCTGAAGATTATAATGTGCACGAAACTTCTCGCTGTGCTATCGTTGAACAAAATATACAGACACGCACACAAAAACAAAACAAAAAAAAACATGGTTATTATAAGGAACTGTTACATCGATCAGTTCCCTGTACATCGAGAGTTAGAATCCTCAAGCTACCAATATAGTGTGTTTATTGCTAGTTTGGGAAGCTGAAGCTTCTAAAAGTTTCGTCGTTTGCTTGCTCACAAATAGAGTATATAGTAAAAAAAATAATATGGTATCGCAAGTTGTTAGGACCAAGTAATGCTAGCGAACATTCTAATGTCAGCCTTAGGGAAAACACAAGGAAACAAGCAGCAACTTATTCACCTATATTTTCTCATGTGTATTAAATAGGGATTTACTACCTTGTCTAATACATAAAAGTACCAGGAATTATAATTTTAATTAAAGAGGCTCAAAATCTAAATTTCCAAAGTAGGCATAAATGAAAATTGCTGTGCCAGGCGGTAGAGCTTCAATTATTATAAAAGGCCAGTTTGGCCTGTCGTGACTGCAAGTTTCATGTACATTGAGAGGTATAATCATCAAGCGACCCACATAGGCTGCTTCATTTCAAGTGCATTTATTCACACCTCGGTGAACTTAAGATTATACACATATGTAAGACCCATGCACATTTTATACAATTCTCTACATTGAACGTGTTAAAGCACGTGCGATACACTGCCCTCGTCAGCCGTCAACCTGTAGAGATATCAATTTCTGTTTCTAAGGCCGTACTGCCACCCCTGGTGGCACCAGCAGCTTTTGCCACCGGAGATGGTATTGTTTTTTATACGTATCAGTCTCTTGCAATTTATTTTTACAACTGAAACTGGAATTCTCCACGTTGTGTTAAAAAAAACCTCCGCGATCGTAGCAAATGTTATTTTTGACATGAAACTGATGGTAAACATGTGTGTTTTCAGGTTGGGATAGCATTGTGTTATGGGCATGGCTTTATTTAACTTTATTTTTGATCTTGACCAGATGCAACTCGATGCCTGTTGCGATGTGGGCTGAAGACGATGTGGAGCACGCTTTAGGTTCCGGCCATTGATGCCCACCTCCAAAAGGTGGGGGGGGAGAAAGAGAGTTCATGTGGCGCATTTCTTCCTTTCAGACTGTTTATGTTGATGCGACTGCACATGCGCACGGTTGACAGGCGCTGAGGATTAAAAAAAGTAATCAAAATGGAATTGGCTTGGGTTTATATTCAAAACACCACACACACACACACACACACACAGATATGTATTATAAACTTGAAATTACCAGAGTCTCTCGCCCGTGCGCATGTGTAGTCGCATCAATATAAACAAAACTCGTCCGATGAAGTTCCAAATGACGAAAACCTTTTCACTTTGCCATACATCCTTACGCCAAAATTGTTCTTGAGATATAAACATGTATATGTCGCTATCCCATATATATATATATATATATATATATATATATTTAGGCAGCAATCCTTCTTTGAAGCACATTTCATTAAAAACGACTGACAAGGTGCTTTTATTTAGTTTTTTTATATAATTTCTCGTGCGATCTAATAAAGTTTTTCTTTTCAGAGGATAAATTATATAAAAAATGTCCGAATGTTCTTTTCCAAGCGCTTTCGGCTATACATTTAGCCATTATCAAGGATTATATTTCAACTGTTAGAATTAGAAATTGTTTGTTATGAGTATGTTTTATAAAGTGATTCATTTTTTTTGTTTCAAAACACGGTCAAGATATTATGTCCATGTTCAAAGTTAATATTATTAAGTGTTGGTTTGTTTATTTTTATAAGTAAGGCTTCCATTTTATATATATATATATATAGAGAGAGAGAGACAGACAGACAGTTATCTCTGGTGTTTTGTTTGCAGATTGAATAATAACATGTACGTCCACTACATCGTTCAACAAGTTTAGCTGCAATTCTTCTAAGAAGAAAGCAATATGCTGTTGTAGCAGGATTATATCCATACATATAGTGCATGTGATACTCGTCACTTTCATCAATTTTCTCAACACTTTCTCTTAACAACGCCTTCAAAAGAATCCTGGTCTATTCAGTTTGACAACTGGCGACTCTTACATAGCTTCAACTGGTGAGAAGTGGCAATATTGCAGATTGGGATCCATATCGTAAACACCTTATTCATGCCAGGATACAGGTCTCTATCTCCACCCACCAAAATATAACGCACTATTAAGTGACTGTGATTACAGCTATCTGCATGTGTGATCATTTACTGCAGTACATGTAGATTACCTGTACGTTTAATCATGTGCAAATTAAACAACATAATCTGGGTATATACTAGCTGTTAATTTAAAATCATTCTGATAATGTTCCACTAACTTTATGCTGAAACAGGGATTACATTTCTGAAATTACATTACAAACTTTTTATTTAATTTTGTAAGCTTAATTCATTAGAACCGAATTAGATTGGTGTAGCACAAACATCACTGAAAAGGTACTGACGTATTATTCATATTTGAACAGAATTATTACATGCTCGAAGCAGGATTTTCGACTTGCTTCTAACTTATTGTTAATATTAATGTAAAGACTGAGGAAGATATTGATTACATTGTTCTCCAGCAATTATGCACCAATAGAGCAAATATTGAATATGCCTTTCGAAAGTTTGCCAATATACATGATTGCAGATTTTCCGTGAAGGAATAAATGTACTGCTGCATCGATGTTAAAATTTGCTTGACTGTGAACGGGGTTTAATTTGATTATAATTTTATATTTTAACTATTTAAGATGTTTCAAATGATGCATTTCATTAAGATGTTTCAAATGATGCATTTCAAAATGACTATCATCTAACGTTTTATTAACAACGATTTTTTTATTTTATTTTCTGCTTATATTATTAAATAGTATTTTTTTCTTTTTGTTCTGACATTTCCACTTTCTTGTAATACTATGTATCCCTCCTCCAAGAATAAGTTAATATTCCTTTATTATTACGTGTAGATAACTTTCTGGAGAAAGACAATATGGGTCTTTTGCACAGTTCTGATTATTTCCTTTTTCCTTCTATTATTTATGAAAGACCAGAGTAAATGGCATTTCGAAGATGCAAAATTTGGAGAATATGATGTACAAATAAATAAAAACAATCTCTAAGAAATGTAAGGCCCAGAATTATTCCGGAGACTTTTACATCTATCTTAAATCGATCCATAATTTCTTTTTCGAAATATGCTTTAATTTTCTCGGATTGGGAACAGTTCTTTTTCATATAAATGCATTTGTTTCTTCGCGAGGAAATGACAGACGAGTTTTTTTAAAATTTTTTTCAGAACTCCGCGTAGATATTATAGGATATATCTTTTAATTAAATGTCTATTTTCCTATCATGGTGACGACTGTCCTGTTGCATACCACTTTCCCATCAATCTCCTTCGTTCAGAGTTATTTAAACAATTACTTGTCACCGTTCTTTACACTGGTGTGTTTTTCAGTATATTTGTTTCACCACCCACACTAAGCAAACTAAATGTGAATATAGTGATTATATGAGCCATACATTATTGTTTAACTATATGCCGTTTCCGTTCAGCATGCCTGCGATCATGGTTCAGTAGTAATTGATATAGCGCGATACGAGTCGTAACCATTATATCATGCCGATGTGCTCCGGGTGAAGATGATGAGCGGGAGCGAAACCGGTTGATTCGCCCGTTTTTAATATGTCTAGTAATATCAAGCTTTATACGTTTATTGCTGTGATAAAATTTTGTACCTTCAAATATATTTATATATATATATATATATATATATATATATATATATACACACACACACACACATTTCATATTCATTGTCAAATGGCTTTGGCATTGTTTATAATGACGTGTTTGTACCGATTTTCATAATTTTAGTTATTTATTTCTGAGATTAGTAATTATTAATATACTGTTATTATTGTGAAATATTGTTCTCCTCTCGGTTGATATAGATGTCATTTTAGGTAGAACGTTGTCTATAATAAGATCGTATGACAACAGAAATGAGAAGAATTGTTCGAAATATGACTATTGACCATTTCTCATCTCAGAAAGGAAATAGTAATGTTATATTCGGTGCTAATAGGAATATATACTTGAAAAACAAGGTGGATAAAATAAGTATCGGTTTACTGTAAAAAAAAGAAGGGACTATGAATAAAGGTAACAGTTATGCACAAGGTCGTCGGAAGTCAATCCAATAGTGAGTGCTACTATTGGAAGGTCGGTAGTTCTGGAGTAAGTCTGAGTCGTACTCAACAGATTCCAGCTGGTAATATTTACCAAATTCCACAAGGGGTAGGATGTGCCACCAGACCGTGTTTAATGTGGGGCAATCCGAACCCGTAGGCTCGGCCATAAATTCTCCGTAGTGCCCGTATTAAACGGAGTCGGGTAGCTGTTTCCTGAGCCGAGACTCTGCCCTACGACGACGCCTTGTCTGAGCATCCTCTCTGCCCGGAGGGAAAGTTTGACCAGCACAATGGAATAGATTCCAGCTTGTCTCTGCAGTCCGTTGATTTACAGATACTTATAGGAAGTTACTCCCTATAGTGTAATCACTCATGGGGATGACAGGTTATTCCATTACATCAAGTAAAATGAACGTTATCAGTATTTTTATATTGACAAATGATATATTAGTTCAATGTGGGAATAAGTGGTAGAAATGCATTAGAGGGAAGCTGCGCCACCATTTTTATTGATTGATTTGTTTTTACGGCTTATCAATCCTTTGCAGACTTATTTCAAATATTTTCAGATTGTAAGAAGTTTTGAAGATAATCATTTACTGATACTTTTATCATGGCTTGAAACATCGACTTGTGCATCTAGTGGGGAAAATACATAACTGTCAACAGCAAACTCGACGGATCTTTTATCGCGACTAATATATTTATGCATAATAAAATAGGTATTAATGCCCCGCTAAGTATAGATATTTTCTTAACAGATATAATTTCTGGTCGTCTATTCGTCTTACGTTTTCAAAGAACCGAATATATTCACAGATCATACAATTTTGAAACATAAACCTTATAGTCACTTGCTCTGTTTTACAAACAGTAAGACATTCATGTAGGTTCTTCGAAGTCATTATACTGCAGTCGCTGATTTCATAGAGGCGAACGTGATTGACGACTGTTTATGAGAAAGACTGAGAAATAATTTTTTTTCCTGTCGTTTATTTTATATGAACATTTTCGTTGATAGTAAAATATACCTTGCAGAAAAACTTCAGTGAATTTTAGAGATACAAATCACAGAGATTAAAAAACACAATATGTATGTCATTTCAAACAAAAATGGCCCCAGTGGGAATTATTATTTATTGAATCAAATACAAGAGGCAAAAGAATAACAGGAATTATCCCTCTGGACTTCAGTTTCCTGAAGCAATATTCACCATTCAGTTGTGGAGACATTGTGATTTGTAACCTTAGCTCTTAAGTGATAAAGACATTTTAAAAGATTGAGTACCATAATAACTTTTGAAAATATACGATGGATTAAAAAAAATAAATCGCTTATTACAAATTCTTGTAATTCTTAATGAAGTATGGATATTCTAACGGTTATCAACGCGGAAAATGAAATCTACTTGTGGAGTTCAATTCCAACACGAATATTTTTTTTTCAATCACTGCGTGCTAATGTTCAACTTGAAAGGAAATGTCTTCACTCTCCAAAGCGAATAGGATTTTGATCCAATTGCGGAAATTAATTCAGCAAAATGATGTTAACTTAATCGAACTGTTTTATGCATTGAATCGAACATTGTCTATTCTGCTAATAACGGAGGTGTTGGGTTTTTGGATGTTTCCGGTTGTACGGAGAACCAAACACAAGAAAATAGACATAGATGAAAAGGACACCTTTTAAAACGCGGATGTAATTTATGGTAAAATTCCTTTGAAACAAGAAGTTACATGCAATATATATATGAAAGTGACATGCGCTTGTACTTCGTATTGATGGAGGAAAAGATCCTTCGTGAAATGATATCCTGTTGAAAAATAAGAAGACGCGTAAATTACAAACTGTTCAATATTCCTATGCATACGGGAAATATGTTTTTAATCCGTCCTCCTCGGGTTGACCAAAAACGTTGTCTCCTGTCTGATTTTTTTATCACTGGAGTGTGAGTCTCAAACAAATCTAAGAGAAAGAAAGTTAGTTAGTTAACGTATTTCTGGTAAAAGAAAGAAAGAATGAGTTAACGTATTTCTGGTAAAAGAAAGAAAGAATGAGTTAACGTATTTCTGGTAAAAGAAAGAAAGAATGAGTTAACGTATTTCTGGTAAAAGAAAGAGGTAGTTAACGTATTTCTGGTAAAAGAAAGAGGTAGTTAACGTATTTCTGGTAAAAGAAAGAGGTAGTTAACGTATTTCTGGTAAAAGAAAGAGGTAGTTAACGTATTTCTGGTAAAAGAAAGAGGTAGTTAACGTATTTCTGGTAAAAGAAAGAGGTAGTTAACGTATTTCTGGTAAAAGAAAGAGGTAGTTAACGTATTTCTGGTAAAAGAAAGAGGTAGTTAACGTATTTCTGGTAAAAGAAAGAGGTAGTTAACGTATTTCTGGTAAAAGAAAGAGGTAGTTAACGTATTTCTGGTAAAAGAAAGAGGTAGTTAACGTATTTCTGGTAAAAGAAAGAGGTAGTTAACGTATTTCTGGTAAAAGAAAGAGGTAGTTAACGTATTTCTGGTAAAAGAAAGAGGTAGTTAACGTATTTCTGGTAAAAGAAAGAGGTAGTTAACGTATTTCTGGTAAAAGAAAGAGGTAGTTAACGTATTTCTGGTAAAAGAAAGAGGTAGTTAACGTATTTCTGGTAAAAGAAAGAGGTAGTTAACGTATTTCTGGTAAAAGAAAGAGGTAGTTAACGTATTTCTGGTAAAAGAAAGAGGTAGTTAACGTATTTCTGGTAAAAGAAAGAGGTAGTTAACGTATTTCTGGTAAACGAACGAAAGAAAGAAAGAGTTAACGTATTTCTGGTAAAAGAAATGTAATGTAATGATGAACATGAGACCCGAGCTCTAATCTCACCATGTTCGATTTATAAGAGAGAATACTTCCTAATGTTATCAGACTGGGCGGTTCGATCCTAGTGTGCGCTACCTTTTGGAAAATACCTGAAAACTATACCACGGGTTGACCCAAGGCTTGTGAGTGAAACTGAGTATATAGTCCGTCGATAGCTCTGCTACCACGAAGTCACAAGTCATGCTGACTGAGGGCTTGAGCGTGCTGGCCCTGTTGACATTGCTGATCACGCTAGATAAACGCTCATTCTCAGAAACTATGACTAAGGTTTGTTCATCGTAGTTACAGTATAAACCACAGATCAGGCGACTGCAATGGGGATTCGCTCGTAGACTTGTATCCTCGAATACGAGTGGCCTGCTATATATATAATAATTTACACAAACACGGGTATTTTAAATAAGTATTTATTTCGCCTATATTGTTGAGAAGTCAGTCCGGCCGACAAAAATAATTTTGATAAAAACGCAAATAGAGCGTATTCTCAAATACTGGTATCCAGTAAGATAGCATTTGAAAAAATAAAAACGTCGTTGAACTGCCTTTCCATTCGATGTGCTTTAACCGAGTTGGCCACGAAGAACCTTTTCCGATCAAGAAAGGTTGAATAGTGTCTTTAACACTTTGAACCCTGAACCACCCCCCAACCACCCCGCTGAGTAGAACGGTATATACACTTTCGCACAGTGGCCGGCCGAATGAAATCAAAGGGATAAGATAAATTCGAATCTTCAGAGTCTCTCGAAATTTCATTTTAGTTTTAATCATTTCGAAAAACTAAAAAATATGCTCAGATTTGTATGTTGTAAAAAAAGTAATGCATTATTTGTAACGCTCCCGTGTTTACTAAAGATTATATCTATTTGTTATCGTCTACTCGCTTGAATATTCGAGGAATCTTATTAACGAAAAATATGGACACTCCGAGAGTATTCGAAGTTGCGTCCACCTGGGCAGAGGGAACCGTCGTTAGATCCGACGTGCTTCAACCGATTTGGCCATGAATAACATTTGCCGATTTCTCGAATGTTGAAAACCGGTAGACGAAAATCAATAAATATACCGTTTAATAAATAAGCTGACAATCTACTCAAATATGGGCATTCATTAAAAACAACGTTTAAAGTGATGAAGTCGATAGGAATAATAAATTTTTAAAAAATGCATTATTTCTTTAGAAATTGCTTTGTTTACGTTTGAATATGAAACTGAGCTGATATGAAATTTGAGTGTCTATGACGAGAGCTATTTCACTTAAAGACACACACACACACACACACACACACAGTGTATTATCACGTCTTATATTTTGCGGAATGTTTTGCTTGCTGAGCGTACACTTGATTTTTCATGCTAGAGAATAACACATCTTCTGTTTTTTCAAAGCCTTACATCATGCTTCGTTTCGCCGGTACGGTTGTTGGCAAAAAACGATTGCAGCAATGGTCCCTTTCATATTCCAATTCCTCGCAATTTCCCTGGTTTCCCATTTCTTTTCAACCACTGTCACTTTCGTTTTCGGAGGCTATGTAAACCCATATTTGTTTACCTCTAACATATATTGAAAAAACAAATGAAAGGTTTGTACTGTTTGTTAAAATATTGATGCAGTTAATACAACATTGCTTATAGTTTTTTTTCCCAACTAAATTTTGAAATGAACAGCGAGATAAAAATATAAACTCACCTTCCAACAACTGAAAGGCTTTTCTGAAACATTTCTGCCTTTGAATTTTTTTACTCGTAATTCAGAGCGTTTAAAAACAAAAATATTTTTTGAACATCTTAAGAATTATGCAGTCACACATAAATACATAATGAACGGATACTCTGCTTTTGCGAGATGTGTCTGCCAAGGAAACTAGCCAATCCCTGCTGTAGACACCAGCATAGTCACGTTTTTGTTGGTTCAGCAACTAGAAAGCCCAACTGTTTTATAATGTAACTATAAGGAGCAGTTACACTTCCTGGTCGATAGTCCAAGAATCGGCCGTAATCATCAGTTTGAATAACGCCAATGCGTACAGAGCATCACCCAAGATGACTGCTGATTTCATGCTGGAGCACACACACACATACTTTTAGATATATATATTATTATTATTTCATGTTATGTGTGTACAATATGTTATTATTTCTTTAAAATTACTGTGTTTTTCTGTCTTAGTATTTGTTTGTTTCTGCACAGCTAACCTGGAGGTCGTTTGTCTTAATTTTACTTACTTAAATATGTATTTATTAAATTTGCGTTGTCTACTCTTGTTCATTTTTTATTAATCGATACGTTACAAGTCAGTCTTATCAAAAGTGTAGTATATATTATTTTAAGTTCAAATATTGATTTATATTTAAGTATTTTCTTTCTACTATCTTTTTCTAAATTTAACAAAGTTTCGATATTTGCTAATTTATATCGGAGTATTTCCTAATTTGTTTTGCTTTCTAGTTTTTCTGTTTACCTTACTGTTAAATGTAGAAACTGAAGTATTTCCTTGCTCATGTAGTGATGCGGCTGTTAGCCCTATGCGGCAGCATGTAACGTGACCTGTTTGTGACCGCCAAAATTGGCGAGCAATTTCATTTCTTTTTCTACAAATTCCGGCAAATAAAGCCTTGTGAAGCACACGTATATATATATATATATATATTTTCCCAAATTATATCATGTCTTGTTCATTATTAACGCTATGCGTCAATCTACCCTTATGAAATTAAATCATACCTTTATATATATATATATATAACGTTATTTTTGTGGAGTCTTTGAAATACGTAATGTCTATAAGGTTTATATACGTACATGATATATGTTCCAAAGGTTGCCATAGTCGGAGGTAATTGTCGATACCAACTTCCATTTCAAGTGTCTCAAATAACTTCTGACAGCTACGTCCATCTCCACCGGGGGAATAGGCGAAGGCAAACAACTAGCAAATCAACACTAGCTGTTTCGAGTAGGTAGGCCTAGGATGGCAATCCTTTTAGAGGAAGGTGAACACTGATTTTAAACCTACGCTGCCACATCCAAACTCAGAAATTGCTATGGAAGTAAGTCTAGACAAAAAATGTCAACACTGACAAGTTTCCAGTAACCTATGCCACAAAAACGAACCCGTTATTTAAGAGGAGGGTGGGTATGTAGTCCCTGAAGCACACAGCCTCCATGCCTCATCACTCAGGCCTGTGACTTGCATAGGTCAATTGGGTTCCAATACCAAAGGGCTGAATTTAGCTCAAATAGGGTGCTATCTTTATCTCACATGGTAAATGGATATCTTCTACAAGCCTAAGTATGCGTACTACTACGTCTCTCTAAAATATATATATATATAAGATTATGATAGCAAAGAAATTGTAAATATTTCTTTCAAGGTAAACTTTTCAGCCAGGACCTCACCAGAAGTATCGTTGGCAACGTAAATAGTATATTAACGAAATTCGCAAAGTAACAAACAGCCTATGAATAAATCTACGACAAAGAGTATTATTATAATGCTATAAAACAAGGAAAGGGGGAGAAAAATACCAAAGACAACAATAAATAGTTTCACTGAGTACGAAAATGAAATTCAGGACTCACAAGCCTCCTAGTAAAAAAGAAGACAACTGACAATTGTGAATGTATTGCTGGTTGTAGGCCATCTTTCATCGTTTCCCTGACGAACGCAAATCCTGTCTTACCAGGATATTCGTCTATCTTTTCTTGCAATATAATATCTAGCCTTTTTGTTTCTTTTTAGTGATGCTTTCCATCCAATAGACAATAACAATATTGTTATCACGTCTGCTATAATTTTTTCTAACATTTTTACCGTTCACATTCTCACTTAATCAATTTTATGATATCACTTATACTGTCTGCAGCCTGTTCCTTTTGACCTGTTCTTATCACTTAGAACCATCCTAATCATTGATTATTGCATTAATATCTGTGCGTTCGTAAATTTATTTTCGAATGAGTTCGTTAATTTACATGTCTTAAAATAATACATTTATTTACATATTTCTATTGTAAGTAAATTGGCAAAGTGCTTTTCATCATGACTATTTCATTAAAGATATTTCAGCCAATCATTAAGTCGTATTTTTCCATTCTAATCCCCTTTTCTTAATGTTATCACATGTCACACGTTGGCGTATTTCAGTATTTCTAAGCTTTTTTGCTTATTGTGTATATGATCTCTTCTCTAAATTACAATACAACCTCATTTTGTTTTATTTCTGCTTATTTTTTAAAAAATACATGGTTACATTCTCCGTTTAATTCATTTTTTTTTTCAATCTTGTAATTGAACTGTTTTGTCTCTGAGAATATTTATGCCGTTTTTTTATAATGGACATTTCTAAGGTTATGTAAATTATTCGATTGTCAAGAGAATAATATATTTTAACATTCGATAATAGCAAAAAGTAATATTTTATGTATGTTTCTATTGTTAGATTAGAACATTTTATTGTATAAGGCCTATTGAGTAAAAACCCGGCATTATGTATGTGAGATTTTCCATCCCTGTCTAATATATCTGTACGTCTGAAAATGTTAGATGTTTGGTAATAAGGCGGTAGCTTGAACCGTTTAACACACTCATAAATTTTGAGAGTCAGTTTCCTTTCCAATATCTTTTTTCATAATAGCTCTTTTCATCTATTGGGAAAACTAAAAACAAAGACATGGGTTTCCTAATGTCAACCCACACACTAATATTTTGCACGATACTAATCAGTTGGTACTTCAAATAAGATTTTCAACTTTATGCATCTGAATAGGCAAAACAATGTTTTTATGTTCATTTTCTCCATTAATTATTTAATAATAATAATGCACATATATCACACACACATGGTTTGTTATGATATATAGAAGATTGATATCTGTTAAATCTATAGACAAAAGAAATGCCAATGATAAATTAGTTTGTTTTTAATATATTATTTTGATATATATAAAATGATTATTTGAATAAATCAGATAAAATTCTTAATATTCTTTCTTTTTCCCTAAATGAAGAAATTGCAAAAATCAGCTATTTTTTAAACAACTTATATCTTTCATAGTTTATATGAATTTTTGTGCCTCGGTAGATTTTCTTATATATATATATATATATATATATATATATATATATTTGCAACAATAAATAAAGGAAATAAAATTTTCTTTTCAGAGGACACTAAGTTATGCGTCATTTTTATGTGAGTGGCCAAGAATATATGTGACATTGCAGCAAAAGTATTTACATATCGTAAAGACAGGAGTGGTATGCTGAGAAACAGTGTTTTTAGCTTGACGTTTCAGAGGCAAAAACTGATAAAACATCGGCAGGAAAAAAATTCTTTACTTCTGATTGAAAGTAGGTTATCTATGTTATCAGTTTATAGAGGAACTGAAAACACGAAGCGGAATGATAAACACACATTTTAAAGCAAACATTAAAAACAAAAAGCTCCTCTGGATAAAGGAAAGTTTCTGATTTAATTTTTTCTATTTCCGACTGTTAGTACCATCTTTGTAGGAAATACGTTCTTTGCAAAATAATATAGATTATTTCATTTCATGTATAAAATCACAGGTGACTATAATAATTCAATTGTCACTTTAGTGTTTATAGTAATTAAAAAAAACGCAGAAGGATGCTAAGGATATCATGGAGTGAGCGTGTGAGCAACAATGAGGTATTGGTGAGGATGCCAACAATGAGGAAGCTTATACTTAACATATGGAAGAGGCAGATGAAATTTCTGGGACACGTAATGAGAAAAGAAGTATTGGAGAATCTGATACTCATAGGTCAAATGGAGGGGAAAAGAGACAATGGAAAGCAACGCATGACATACCTAGCGGGATTTGAGCAAGTGGATGACAGAACGTGGTCTGAGGGAGTTGGCAGAGGTACGGAACTTATGGAGAGATACAAGGGATAGGGAGAAGTGGAGAGCCATAATCGCGTACGTCCTGATAGGACACGGCACATAAAAAGAAAGAAGGAATGACAGACATCTCGAAGATGATTCGTTATAGTCTGTTTATGTTCATTCGTTTCGTTTCGTGTCTTTAAATTCGCTCATCAATCGATTATATTCTCTTGTGTGAAAAAAAGACAATTACGGGATAAATTATTGAACAAGTGTTCACCCATCATGGATTTCAGTTTTTGTAACCTGCCAATAAATATATATGAAAATATCCGAATAGGACCAACTGTTAATTGTATGAAAAAAGAATATATGGTTTTCCGGAAAATAGAATTTCGTAACGTGAACGTCAAACCTGTTTAAGAAACAAAAAAATTCATGAGAAACAACGAATCCTGAAAAAAACTATGTAAGCTAAGGTCGGAAAGGTTGAGAAAGGCTACAAGTTACGAGATTGTTATTGAGCAAAAGTATGAGTCCAAAAAGTAAATTAAAAATCGGACGTAACAAAGTCAAACAATCGCAAAAATTTAAATATCTGTGAAGTGTTCTAAGATGGCGGAAAAAACTTCAGAAGACATTGTGAAAGCCAAAGACGCATTCTAGAAGATAATGATCTTTAAGAAATTGTAACTTCGTTAGATAAATTAAGAGTAATGAACTGTTAGATGATATCCGTCCGAGTATGTCAGTGATTGCCGGAAAATCTCCTCACAAATGAACAGACCCGAAGCCACAGAAATGTAGCTACGCAGAAAGATATTGAGAATACCACGGACAGAGTATACGAGCAACGACAATGTTTTAGAGAAAATAGAAACAAAAACAACACTCATACTTATCAGAAAGAGAAAGATGAAATTTCTATAGCAAATAAGTAGTAAAGTGGTGTTGGAAAATTTGATCGTCACAGGACAGGGAAAAAACAACACATACCTATCAAGCAAGCTTAAGCAAATGGATGGGGGGAACGGGGATTATTAATGATAAAGAAAAGTCAACATTTTTAAGAGCTACAAAGGATAGGCAATTTTGAAGAGTCACGAACGCCAACGTCCAAAATGGGCAAGGCACATAGATAACGCATCATCAACGCCTGATATAACCAATATATTCACAATATCCATATCAAACTTTCATATGTCTGGTTAGTGTGTGTGTGTGTGTGTTAAAGCGAACATGCTGAAAGATATATCCGTGTAAAGAACAGTGAATGCAAGTGATTGGTGGCAAAGTGCTATACAACAGGACAAACTTAACCAACATATCTTTTTTTTTAATGTTTTACAATATGAACGTCTGTAACTGAAAGCTATTCTGTTCGGAGATTTTCTCCCGTAGGAACAAATGGTCGATACGAAAAAGAACGGACACGAGAAGATGAAGAAATGTTCTACGGTTTTAAATGCGTATCAATAGTCATCTGAAGATATGAGGATAAACTCGAAGGCTCACAGGAAACATCAAAATTACCTTTCAGGAAAAAAACAGTTATTAAGGAACATACACTGTATGTATGTAAAAAAAAAAAGAACGAACGAAAGTGTGCGTCTCTCATTGAAATTCTTTATATATCACGATATATCCGTGTGATGACATTATCATGTTTGACATAGATAGAAAAGTTCAAGTATGTGTCAATGTAAACGGACAGGCACTCCGGTTGAGTGCTAGATAAACAGCAAAATAAATGTTCTCCTACGGGTTAATGTAAGTCTTGATCTTTGCTGATCATCTCTAAGGCTTTTATATCCAGGATCTCAAGTTTTCCCGTTTTGATGTGCATGAAGAGTTTACATAGGTTAATTGGTAGTCATTAGCATTGTTCCTTTTCGTGTAAAGACTGGTGATATGATAACCCGGTATGCTACAATCTATCTGCATTGTATAAACTCGATGTGATCTGTAGGGTTAAGTGATGAGAAGACCAATTGAACGGATTCAAGACATGATTGGAAAGGATCTTTGCAAAAGATATCAATCTTTCTAACTTAGTGCATATGTTCGAGCGGGTAATATGTATTATAACTTACAGGAATTTGTAAAGAAACCTACCTTAGCATATAAGTTTAAAATTAAGATTGATAATATTTTAAAAAGTTGGACTGCTCTAAAAAAAAAAAAAAAAAACAAATTAAAAAGAAAAATATTTCGCCCATTATCCGTAAAAGATTACATGTGTAATTTATGAGCGAATATATTTTTCGGGTTGTTCATTTTTTATTCTCTTAACTGCTCATAATGCCAAACATTTGTATCGCAACGGTTTATCATCTCTCTAGAACCATCTTCTCATATCAAAGTGGGTTAAATCTAATAAATCTTTTAAGTCTCAACGAAAAAATCCAACATTATTCATTACAAAATGGAGCTAGAAAATTAAAAATATTCCTCATTTGAACACTTAGATCTGCAGTAACAAGTAAAGATAAATACCTGATTGCAATTTACCAAAGTATAAAACCAAAGTTTATGCAGAAAATATCAGTGAGTTCGAGAATTTTAATTTCCTAAAAATATTAAATAAATATATATTATAAATTTCAACCGATAGCATCTTTAAATACTCGGTCAATCAATTCTGAATGTTCCCTATTTGAAAACGATACATTTTACCACATCAATTATTTTATTCGATAACACATTTTATATATATTATTATAATTGTTGCATATAATATATATTAAACTTTGTTAATGATTAAATTGTCCCCTTTGTTAGTTCTTTCGTAGGTATCTCCAAAAATGCCGTATACCTGAGGTTTAAATGTATTTTCATAAATGAAAATTCTTTCTTGAAGCGTTCTTTTTAGCCTCAATTGAAAGCTAACGGATTAAATATTCTACGTTCAGAAAGCAAGATTCCGTGCTATATTTCAAATAGAAATTACACTGATTTTTATTCGATTAATATTTTTTTCATAAAAAAACAATCAATCGAAACTGCCAAATTTAAACAAAACTTAATTCTTGGTTTAACAATCTTGAAAAAATAAAATATATATTTCTGAAACTTTAGTTGCGGAAAATTAACAAATTTAAAGTTAAATCTGTTATGAAACAAATATTACTTACTTATAGAATAACATTTTCTATACAAGAATTTCTTGACCATGGTGTCGTGTTATTCTCACGTGTCTACCGATATATTGACGATTGAAGGTGTTGACATCTACGCTGGACCAGAATTGATATAAATTAAAGTAAAAACCGTTTTTTTTTTTTTAACTAACAGGTAACTTTTTTGAAATTAACAAAATATTTGAAACAATTATCTAATATTTTATTGTTTTTTTAGGTTCTTAACTATACGATTAAAAAAGTATAAACTTTAGAATATTATAAAAAATTCTTAAATTAATAGCATTTCATAAATTATTGAGATATCTCTATTTTGTTTAATCTTTTCTACCACGTTCGAAATGTATTCAATTTGTTTCGTCAGCGATGTACACATTTTATTTTTGTATGTATTTAGATTAATTCAACTTTAAATTTACTAATTTTCATCAAATAACGTTTCAGAAAAATAAATTGTATTTTAGAACCATTCTCAAAAATAGAATTAGCATTTGCTTACAAATATTTTAACACTTTTTATCGATTATTTTTTACTGACAAAAAGTACAAAAACATTCTAATCAAGATATAATTTCTGTTTGAAATACGCCAGGGTATTTTGCTTACTGGAAATAATAAAACACATTTTTTAACCCTTTAGCTTTCAATTAAATCAACAATGAAAGCATTTGTTTTTTAAAGTCATTTTTAAAACTTTGTTATTGACAATTAGTGAAGGTACCCACCACAATTAAACATAAATTGATAAAAGGAAATTAATTTCAAATGTACATGAAATAAAGTTTGAACATAATTGAACTAAATATTAGGTTTAAAATATAATGAAGTGTTACATTTAAAAGTTTTTTATCAAAATATAACTCGCAAAAATAAGGAAACTTAAAAAATTAAAAACTAAATAAAAACATTTTTTTTTTAGGCCTCTCAATCAAAATGTACATACTCCCCATCGTGAACAGAGTAAACGTGATGCATTTACTTTTCGGCAAATATTAGTCATAATGCTTATATTATTGCCAAAATTAAGAGAGCATGCAGTAAATCATCCCCTTTTGAAAGTTGCACTAGTTTCTAAAGTTTTCCGGTGGGAATACCAATCTGTAAAATCAAGAGGGAGAGAAAGTTCACCTGCAATTGCCAAACAACAGCTAAAAATTGGTCGAACAATAATCATATCAGAGAAATCTGGCAGATAATTTGTGACAGCATTTGACTAATATCGTACGAAATGAAGGAAATTGACAAGGCGAATAAACTGAATAAATAGTTTCCACAGGATATCAGGGAAAGTTAAAGAATTTGCGGTTTTCAAGAGGTTTTTTTGTTGCATCTGTGAAATTTTATGACAACCGTAAACGATCTACTCACTGGCTTAATCGTAACAAATCATCCAGACACACCAAAATGACACCAACTAATTATGGTGACTGTCCGGTGGTCCACTTTTGGCTTTATCCATTACAGCTTTTCAGAACCTAACCAAAGAATCACTGACAATACTTGCTGCCTGCAGCTGGACGAAATGCGACCGGAAATTGTTAATCGACGAGGTCCACTTCTACTTCATGACAATGTCCGTCCAAATGTTGAGAGGATGACAATTTCATGAAGTTAACGATTTGCTGTGTGTCTTTATAATACCAACTATATTCTCCTGATCTCTAACCGGCTACCATTTTTTCAAACATCTTATTTTAAATCAAAAGACATTCTGTTGCAAAGATGCAGGAAACTGCATTTAAAATATTCTCGGTGTCCATCAATTTACAGTTGTTTCGTAAAGATCATAGATTCTTTGTTACACGATGGTAAACATGTGTATGTGTTCACCATCCATATTTACACATACAAGGTACCCCGAAAAGTCCCTATCGCTTTTGATTTATTAAACAAATGGATATACAATATATCTGAAACACAGTTAGTCCACAAAGTAAACGGCATCGAGAAACTTTTGCTAACCTGCCTCCAAATGCAAGGACTTGGTGATAAATATGATGTGGCTTGGACGT
>OZ038486.1:57738637-57768637 GCA_964036315.1 Acanthosepion esculentum | reverse complement strand
ATATATATATATATATATATAGTTTTATATATATATATATATATATATAGTTTTATATATATATATATATATATATATATATATATATAGTTTTATATATATATATAGTTTTATATATATATATATATATATATAGTTTTATATATATATATAGTTTTATATATATATATAGTTTTATATATATATATATATAGTTTTATATATATATATATATAGTTTTATATATATATATATATAGTTTTATATATATATATATATATAGTTTTATATATATATATATATATATATAGTTTTATATATATATATATAGTTTTATATATATATATATAGTTTTATATATATATATATATATAGTTTTATATATATATATATATAGTTTTATATATATATATATATAGTTTTATATATATATATATATATAGTTTTATATATATATATATATAGTTTTATATATATATATATAGTTTTATATATATATATATATAGTTTTATATATATATATATAGTTTTATATATATATATATAGTTTTATATATATATATATAGTTTTATATATATATATATATAGTTTTATATATATATATATATAGTTTTATATATATATATATAGTTTTATATATATATATATAGTTTTATATATATATATATAGTTTTATATATATATATATATATATATATATAGTTTTATATATATATATAGTTTTATATATATATATATATAGTTTTATATATATATATATAGTTTTATATATATATATATATATATATAGTTTTTTATATATATATATATAGTTTTATATATATATATATAGTTTTTTATATATATATATATAGTTTTATATATATATATATATATAGTTTTATATATATATATATATATAGTTTTATATATATATATATATAGTTTTATATATATATATATATAGTTATATATATATATATATAGTTTTATATATATATATATATATAGTTTTATATATATATATATATATAGTTTTATATATATATATATATATAGTTTTATATATATATATATATATAGTTTTATATATATATATATATATAGTTTTATATATATATATATATATAGTTTTATATATATATATATATATAGTTTTATATATATATATATATATAGTTTTATATATATATATATATATAGTTTTATATATATATATATATATAGTTTTATATATATATATATATATAGTTTTATATATATATATATATAGTTTTATATATATATATATAGTTTTATATATATATATATATATAGTTTTATATATATATATATATATAGTTTTATATATATATATATATATAGTTTTATATATATATATATATAGTTTTATATATATATATATATATAGTTTTATATATATATATATATATAGTTTTATATATATATATATATATAGTTTTATATATATATATATATATAGTTTTATATATATATATATATATAGTTTTATATATATATATATATATAGTTTTATATATATATATAGTTTTATATATATATATATATATAGTTTTATATATATATATATATATAGTTTTATATATATATATATATATAGTTTTATATATATATATATATATAGTTATATATATATATATATATATATATAGTTTTATATATATATATATATAGTTTTATATATATATATATATATAGTTTTATATATATATATATTTATATGTATATATATATAGTTTCATATATATATATATATATGTTTTTTATATATATATATATTTATATTGTTTTATATTTTTATATATATATAATAACCATGGCGAATTGATGGAATAATTCCGGGAGGATTCGTCTACGAATCTCTTAAGTCATGATATTGAAGTTAACACGAATCAGCTGAGTGACAACTGATATTAGCCACAAATCTTTGCTTTTAATATGCTGAAAATTCCCTTTCTGGAAACTGCAATTAGCCTCGTCATAATAGACAACGCTCGACTTCTCTCTCATATATATGTATGCACCATTTTACTAAACATTTTCTCTGTAAAATAATGATATTTTATGAGACTGATAATAGCGTGATCAAATCTCGTCCAGCTAATGGAAAGTAGAAACATTGTTATTTAACATCTCAGATAGATGTAATTAATAATTATGTATCCCGTTTTCTGGGATGTAATGCTTTGTCAATGACTTTGTGGGAGCTGAATAGGGTAAACAGAAAATTAAATCGATTCCATAATTGCTCTGAAGGTCAATGTCTTTAACGTTATAACTAACATAAAACGTTAATATATGAATAGATCTGAGAATGCTTGGCTGCATACACAAATCTGATTTTAAAATCGATAAAAATGAAATGATTATGAACATAAAAATTTTACTGTTATGGTCAGACTGAATATCACCGAAATTTTGCTAGAAATCAAAAAATAGATCCCAAGATTCATGGAATAAAGAAAATAAAATATCCGAATAACAAATTAGTAACTCTAATTAAAGAAGCAGCAGAGATAACAGAGACAAAAACGGAAATAGAAATAACGAAGGGAATTACTTTGTTATCACTAGAAGTGAGTAGTAGCGGAAAAAAGAGTCAAAAACTCATTAAGAGAAATAAAATTTTTAAAAATGGACTGCACAAATTAAAACGGGAATTCTTGAAAATAACAGATTAGGCTAACAGTTAATGAAAGATTGAGAAATAGTCACAATTCTCATAGACGAAGACCTATTACTTTCATTGAAACATAGGTATGGAAATTTACCAAATTCAGAGATACCAGTTCATTTTCTTTGCTTTTACTCGAACATCGAATAGTGTGCGAAAACTACCCAAAATATTGTTTTAGATATTCATGTTGTAGCAATAGAGATAGTACAGAGTGTGACGTATAAATTGTCATGTAAATTACGCAAAAATGAAATTAACACGAACATCTCATTTTAACAGATATATTTTCCAATATCACATAAAAATGTTTTCAAATACTAAAGAGCAAATTTATTCAATAAAATTGTCTTCAATCACGGCTTCCAGACGAATTCCGAATCTTTTGCATCTCTTCTGTTTCTTTGTTTAAGTTGGTGAATACTACCATAACCCTTGCCTGCAGTTCATCTTTGGTGTTACAAGGAATTCTGTTGGTCTCTCGTTCAATTGTGCCCCACGCATAATAATCAAAGTGTAGCAGTCTGGGGAGTATTGTGTCCCGATGTAAGGGGTGATGTCGTCGCAGAAATTGTCTGACAGTCATGGCATGTTTCAGGGTTCTGTTGCCAGACATAGGGTCTTCCAGCAGCCTCTCACTTGATCCAGGACAGCACTACGTTGTCAAAGCACTTGATGTAGGTCTACGTGTTAAGTGTAAGACTCCCTGGGAAGAAGAATAGAGGAATAACGTCGCCATCACCCCCAAATCTATGATTTTGAATGAATATATCATCCATCTCTTTCCGAGTCTTTTGAAATATTCGTATAGGATCTTCCCAGGCGAATGCCAAGCAATCCAGCATACCATTTCCAAATTCTGCTGGAGTGAATCATGCCATGGTACTCTTTCTCACAGACACTTCCCAACTGACGCCACTATACTGTGCAGACGACAAAATCAAAAGCGAACAACGCGTTCTGCGCAAAAGTATTAATACAGAAAGGCGACAATTTACTAATCGCGCCGTCTAATCTGAACGTGAAAATGCTGTATAAAAATGAAGTAATAAAACCATTTACAGTTATGACCCTTTCCCATTACAGTCTAACATATATACAAACAGAACAACAAACACACTAGATTAAAATCAGCTCTGCTAACAGGCAGATTTTATGCACATATCAAAAATATTTCAAATATCATGCCCCTATAGTATATAGGCCATTAGAACTCTCCACATATTATTCATAGATAAGAACGGAAACCGTGGACGGAATTATCTTCAAACTCTATCCCCACAAATCATGTGGAGTCAATTGTATCCTTGCAATTTTTAAGTATTATACCGCTGAATTGGCCATTGTTAAAATTATAATAGATGCCTTGTGGATTGTTAATTTTCAGATAGTTGGGAACCCTCTTTTGTCGTTCTTGCTGTTAATCAATATAATTATGGTCCTATTAGTTTTCTAACAATTATTCGCAATATACTAGAATCTCTAAATAAACGCTGAATTAGTCCAATTCTTCTTTCAGACAAACAATATGCTCTTACCTAACTAGATTGAGACAAAAATGCCGAAGATCGGGTTCGGCTGTTGCTTCAGATACTTCGAACGCGTTTATCACGTTTTGGCATGCTGGTCTTCTTCAAAAACTGAAAGTTAATGAAAGTTTTCTGGCAGTTTGGTTTTATTCAATCGTTCTTATCATACGGCGTAATAAGATGACTTGAACGACCACTGATTTACGTTATTTTTGCGTTAAAGGATGCGCCGCTCGGGGCCCTTTGACCTAGTCTGTTCATTATTTTCATTAACAACATCCTGATAATATCAGTTCACAATTCTGTATATACGCTGATGACGCAAATATTTATTCTTGCTTTGATATTATGTCTGATCGGTTCGATGACTCAAATTGGCAGCTGATAAAGAAACCGACATTCAACCCCTTGATAAATGGGGTGGAAAATGGCTTGATATTTTTAACACACTGAAAAAGAAACTGCTCTATAATAAACATCAGAAGGATGCTTTTCCTTCCCTTAGCATGGCTGATGCTAACCTTATGAGTAAATCGTTGCACTTTCGTGATCTCACGTTTTACATCGACATAAAGTGAAATAAGTATGTTGAATCAAATGCCAAGGTAGCTACTAGGAAAATTCAATTCCCTACGTTGGATTAACGGATAGCGGCTTGGATTGAGAAATCTGAGAGTTCGGTTTCGAGTCGGAGCCATTGCATTCGCTTACTTGCTAATAGTCTTAGGAAAAGTAGGAATCCTCTTATTCCCCCCCCCCCACAGCTATGGGTAAATAGCAGGACAAGCCGGGTTCTATAGCCTTAGATGGCAACTGGTCTACCGTAGAAACTAATGGCAACCTACTGCGGGAAAAATCTTCCTCGTCAGTCATGTATCGAAAGATACATAATCGCTTAAGCGTGTATCACGTATGTCACAACACTGAACTGATGTCGTGCTAAATATTTTGTCTTACCAGAATCTAACTTGGGGTTAATAATTCTCTCATTCAGCCTTATTTCGATGCCACATCTGATCTGGTTTCCGCCTAGAGATTATTGATAAAATCCCAAGAATAATTTGCAATGTTTTCGTTCCAGACCGAGCACCTCGTCTTCAGTTCCTTTAACGCTCTAACGTAGTTTCCTTGATTTCCTATGAATAGGCTTCCGGGAATCTTTCTGATAAACTTTCCCCGTTGGTAACCAGTGTTCACGAATGCTAAATTGACAGCTAGGTTTCATAATTTCCCTTTTGAAATTGCTAGTTGTAACTATCAGTACTTATTTCCCTTTTTATTTTTAGAGTTTCGAATTATTTCGAATTTCTATTTATGCTATGTTACTTATTTAACTTATATACTGAGTAGAGATTGATTACTTTTAAATTTTTATTGATATTAATTTCGATATATATTTTGTTATATTCCGTGCTAAGGGAATAAACACATAACACCAGGTGGATACTAGAAGAAAGGTTTATTGTACACAACAAGTGCAATAAATAAATACGGTACAGTTATACACACAGGTTAATCTAGTAGAGAGTGCCACTATTTGGAAGGTCAGACGTGCTTGCGTCGTCTCGCTCTCACTCATCCTCTGAAGTCTTTTGTAGACGGTTGACTTTATAGGTACTTACTACCTATAGTGTAATCATACATAGGGGTGAGTGGTAATTCCATTACAATATACAGTGTAACCCGGATATAAGAGAAAACCGGATATAAGAGATTTTCTCTGGTTCCAAATTAGAGCCATACTTACCTAAACAAAATAGACCAAACCAGGATATAAGAGACTCTCTTATATCCGGCTTACACTGTATTTCGAATGAAAGCAAAAAAAATAAATGTTCTTCTTTCTTATATTAAATAGAGAATTTCTTGAAACCATCACTAGATTTTCTTTTTTAAATATGAATTCTAGTTTGCTGATTTCTCATATTTGGGCCAGAGCTGCCCAGTCCTCACTTTCCAGTCTCTATAGGGTCCTTATAGGTAACAAATTATTTTCCATTCATCAAACTTTCTCTCCCAGGCGGGATGTGCCACGGCTCTCCCTGCTTTATCGCTAGTTGAAAAGTGATCACACAGACTGCATTCCGTGGTTCCGTCTGTTATAACGTCCATGGCCATGACGCAACTGTCCACTCACATTGAAGCAAAACACCCTTGTTTTTCCTCTATATTCCATTGGTCAGAAATTCCATTCGAATAGATTACGCCCGTGAACCACTACTCTGTGGAATCGATATCCTGATCACTACAATCTCAACCTGTTCAAGAGTTAACCGTTATCTTCACCTCCTATCAAATGCCTCTTACTATAGACTTCAACTCCGAGTGGCTCTTGGGCCTTTTCAGGGTGAATCTCATTGTCGAAAATGTTTAAATCGAGGTCTCTTTTTGCATATACGCAGATTTTATTTCACTCTTGGAAGTTACTTCATTTTATAAATTTTTCTTTCTGCAAGATTGGAATCATACGGAAAAATCTTAAATTTGTTTTCACTCTAAAGAAAAAAAAAATGAAATTCTAAATATACATATATTGTCGCATTATGTTGAGATCGATTTCGCCCTGTGCGAATTCTTATTACGTTTTCCTGAAGAATTTTACATTGAGCGCAGATAACGACCGTACGTAGGTAGTTTAAAACACATTGAAAACAAATTATTTCGATTTCCAGAATATTTTCAAGACATGGTTCCCTTGATTCCAACATGTAATATTCAACATAAATTAATTCTGTTTGGGACTGTCTACATTTTGAGAAAAGCTATTTCCTAACTTTAGTTGAAAACCTAGAGAAAAGAACGCACCTACACTTTCAAATGAACTTCTGGATATCTCTCGGTAAAAAGCGTTGATATTTGAGAGAAAATGAAAAAAGAACGCCGTACACCTCGCAATGAATGCAGGTTGAAATCAAGCGATACTTGTATGATGTGTTGAATATATAATGTACGGCCATAACTTATTCACCTTTTTGAAAAAAAAAATACATCGACAACTCCTCACTGTCCCACACACACATGCAGAAACAAATTTATATATCACTCAAAATGCTTATTCACATGTTTTACGGCATATAACGTTTTTGTGGGTTATTTAATAACATATTTAAATTGTAGGAGGACGATTATAGTATCCAGTGTTTCCAAGCGAAAACCCATCTAAGTAACACCCAGACTCAACACTTAACTTCATTGATTGAACGAGTGTTCTTTATTAACGTATAAATGTAATACAGAAGTTTAAATGCACCGGTAACTAATTATATTAAGAATAGAATGTATTGTTTCATGAAATATGAGAAAGTTTTACTTTGAGTGGATCGAACCGCCGCTCTTCGGTAAACATGTCTTAACGTAAAGTACTAGGTACATTAGCTTTTAACACCCACCCCTGTGATATAGCAACAACTTTAACGTGTTTCTCTCAGAGAAGAATAATTATTGAGTAGAAGCTTATAAAATTATATTCAACTCATTTCCGTTAGTGTTGAAAAAGATTTATTGTATTTTGATGGATGGTTACAAGCGACAGGGAAGATGATATATGCTTATTTTATTATCCCTACAAACATATATAATTATGTATACATACATGTATATAGGTGTGTTATTTGCTTGTGTATTCTACAGTTAACAAAGGCTTTACAATTAAACTTATAAACAGTTTACATCAATGTACAAATGTAATCGTTCAATGTTCACAGATTCTAATAGCAGTGAGACCAATGGTGCCTAACCTTTCCCAAGAGTTTTAATGTAAAACATCCAAAGAACTTTTATGATCGACGGAATCACAGCACCTACTATTTCTATTTTCCTGTCTGTTGAATTCGCTTTTATTGCATATTTGTTATTATGCTTTTATTGTATTATTATTTACATTTTTATTATGTTATTAGACAATATTTTTATTATGTTATTATGCTTTTACTGGTGACATTGTTTTTTTTTATTTTTTAAATATCATTGCAAGGCAACAAAGTCACTAACTCACGGGGTGGGTGATACTGAGTGTGAAAACGTAAGAACAGCATTAAGCAGTGAAAACTATAAAAGAACAAAATTTAAAAGGAAAGAAGATAAAGTTTGATATTACATTTTGAAAAGAGTTCCACAAGCTGAAAGCGCAAGAAAAGCAACTGTTAGCATAGAAATTACGGTTATACCTGCCGTTTCGACTGCAAAATAATGCGATTCTCCCGACAAGCTTGTAATGCACTTATTCTAACACTTCAGATTCTTCTTTAGATTTTGTTAGGAATCTCTAAATATATAGCAGGAGAACGATAACATATGCGTAAGCAAAATTCTAAGTTTGGACGAATGGTAGACTTCGAAATATGTACGATTCTGGCGAGAAAGATTGTCTAGCACGACACGGTGAAGAATCCAAATTAGCTGCACTCATAGCAATCGATTCAATATAATCCATCCACTTCATGTCTGTGAAAGAATTTAGCCCGAGAAAGCGCAAAGAATTACTTTCCAAGAAGAAGAATTATGTGCACAATTATTTTCCTAAATCATGATTTCTGAATGTAAAAATAATAATATAGACCCTTTTTGAGGCCACGTTCTTTCACACTGGAGGCGATCGTTACCCTCTACTGGTTCATTTTATTTCTTATCTGTGAATTTTGGTCGGGGGTGAGATAGTGGAATGTCTCTATTCGTTGCCTTGAATTGCATGTAGTCCTTCGTTAAGGTGCACATTTTATTCTGCTATTCAACTCACTAGTACGAAAAGAATATCAATTACTATGGACATTACCACGTGCTGTAATGTATAATGCTCGGCTGGTGGAATGTGTCATAATTGGATGAAGATCTGTTAATTAATAAAGAAGTGTTTAATTAAGTTTATTTATAAAAAAATGTATCACCACCACCAAGGAATTTTTTAAAATCGTATATAAGTATAGTAGTATTATAACTTTGGGGAGCTTTCTAAAAATTTCTGGGAAGTCGAAACTTCTTTTTATATGTAAGTTTATATACTATGCTAACAAAGTGAAAATTAAAGCTTCTGAAATGGTTTGATTTCTTATCATTATTGAGTATATGGTAACGTCGACTTTTCGCTTTGGGGTATCTTTTCTCAAGAACTAAAAGAATTTCATACATTTTTCTTTACTTTTCAACAAAAGTTCGTCAATTTATGACATAGGGACATAAGGCTACAAAAATGTCATGAAACTTTATATAAAATGGCTTTAGTATTTATTACTTTATTTGACCACTTTAAATGTTATTTTTAGTAGAAACCCATATTTAAGCAGGCACATGGAATTCTAAGGCACTATTCGGTTTGATGCTTCAGCGATGCCCTCCATGTGTGTGCGCGCACGCGCATATCCATACATACATACATACATACATATATATATGCGGAGCAATCGCGCTTTTATACAAGTTTCATTAGAATCAAGTAACGATAAAAGAATATATGGATATTTTATATATGTATCTAGAGTTATAGGAATGTTTAATTTTCCAAGCACGGTTAGAACATATTAGTTTAAAATTAAGCCTTGATTATAGTCAAATATATTGCCGAAATTTCTCGGACATATATAACATTCGATCAATTTCTAAATATTTTATGTCCAGAAAAGAAAATTATAACATAAGAAAAATTAAATAAAATTTTTAACCGCAGTACCTTGTCAATCGTTTTTTTTAATGAAATTATATATATATATATATATATATATATATATAAACTAATTTGGCGTCATGAAGACCTTACGATATGTCAGTACCACTCTAGTTCGTAATTGTATTTTTTATCACACACTTTTTACACAATTTATGTTAATACTAGTGTTTCTTACCATGAAATAAATGTATGCAACAAAGCGTAAACCAAATCTTATATAGGACAATTTTTGTGTGTTATCCACAAATTTAAGTACGTGATAGCACGCTATTTCCGTGATCAACTTAGCTCCGGCGTATATAAAATTGCTCGCCTGTGGATATATCTCTCTCTCGTTTTAAAGACAATCCTTACAGTGTATGTATTTATGTATGTGCAAGAAATATAGCCACTACTTGTTTTAACTTTATTGATGTGTGTGAGAAAGCAAAGAGTTGTATATAGAGAGAAGCTGATGTCTGAAAATCAATTACTGTAATGCGTGCTTCTCTCCTAAACCTCTCTCAGATATACGTGTCCAGAATCACCAATTAACTCAGCAGTCATATTTTGTACGGAGATATTTAGAAAGAAGAACTGATTGTTTCTACCCACTACACGTTATGAACGGATTAATGAAGACATCTCCAAAAGGCCAAGTAGAGTAGAAAGAAAATGCGTCGAGAAATCTGCTGAGAAATAGTCATTTGGGAACTTCGCTATTGTGGCGGTCACGTCTCTGTAGATACAGTCACGCGTAATTATAATTGTATACTGTAAATAGCTATAAGTCGGAGGCATCATTAACACTTTCCTTGTCATATGGTATTTCAAGTTATTTAATCTTAGCAAGATATTTGGTAAAATTGGAAAGAGATCTGTGAAACTGTGACGTGAGAGAGATAATTTACGCTGAAGAACTCCACATTTTACAAAATTTCTATGTAACTTTTTATTAAAGTATCTGTCTATATTTCTGGGATGAGGCATTACGTATATTATTTACATTGTTCTGGCTATCGTTCTCATACTATTTGCCATATTTATCACAAAGTTTGAGCCGTTGTACGCTCCGGCCTTATTCAGGTGGTTGGAATATCGAACTGAACCCTTCATTTCCCTCGCTAGGGTAGCCTGTTCTAGTTCCACGTGCCATACTTAATGGATGTTAGTTTTCAGTTATCTCATGTTAATTATCCTTTCCCAGTTCTCCACCGCCTTAAGAAGGTATTGAACTCAGTCTTTGGGTCCTGTCACTGGATCTAACTAACGCCTTCATCAACTGTACCATGTGTCCTTTTTGTGAATGTTGTACGGAACGTTGGCGTGGTTGCATAGCATTAAACTCTTACGTAATATAATCTATCATATATGGCAGTGAATGTTAGACAGTCTCCTCACAGATGAAGAAGAACCTTGATGCAACGGAGATATGGAAATGCCATAGCCCGAACAATATGAGCAACAACGATTTTTTTTTTAGAGAAAATAGAAACAAAAAAGGAGACTTATAACTGACATTAGAAAAGGACAGATGAATTTTCCAGAACACATGAGGATAGAGGGCTTATAGAATTTGATATTCACTGGATAGATTGAAGGCAAGAAGGACTGGAAAACACATAGCTTACCTAGTGAGCTTGAATAATGGTTTAGGAGAGATAACAAAAAGACAAAAATTATTAACCGTTACAAAGGACAGAGAATTGTGAAGAACCTCGATCGCTAACGTCATAAATGTCACGGCACGTAGAAGAAGAGTGGCGTAATTGTTAGCAAGCTTGTCTCGCTAAAACAATTACGGTTGAGTAGTGAGTTCGATCCTCATTGGTTGCCTCTTATTTTTGGCCTTGTGCCACATCTAAGCTATGCTGGGAAAATCACTAGAAGAAGAGTAACATCCGTTCAGAATACGAAACTATATCTTTCATGTTTAAAATAATTTCTTATCCAGTTCTTGTTTTCGTAAAATAACGTTAAACTTGGTGGGTGTGTAGTTTCGTGGAATTTGAAGAATCTATCTTTTACTCTCCGTGGATGTAAGGAAACGCCACCTTACTCACTCACAATTAGTTTGTATAAATAAGGTTCTGCCATTCGGTAACCGGGTGTATTTAGTGACTACGCTCAGTTTGGTATCTTTCCGGTTTACTTTGCTCGATTCTGCATTTGATTGCCACAAGGAGACCTATGTCAACGCAGATGTATCTATTTTGATGTACTAAAATGCCACATATACAATGCTTATATTACGGTGAAACTAGTCCATATTCTATAGGTTAATTAGTCAGACATGTAAAACTATATCATTATTTTGTTAACGCAAATAATTGATACCATCTAAAAATATTATTTGGCTTTAAATAACCTGTAAAGCGTTGACAACTGTAGAAAACGAATCAATCAATCAACCAATAAAATCGCAAAAATTGCTGTGTTCAGCTGCGATGGCAAAAAGATCTAGCGAGATACAAGACGAAGGATGGCCGAGCTATTTTCGTATTATACAGTCTTCTTATATTTAGCAATTTAGTAATATTTCTTTTTATTCTAATACTAAATTTTTAAGAGTTGTTTCGGTTTCCTTTCTGAGTCTGCCATCGATACACTGCCATCCGTTTATCTTATGTTGTTAAGATTGTGTCTGCCGATAATAAATCATTAGTTCCATTAGAATCGTCCTGCTGTCTATGTTGAATAAATAAATTGGGAAAACGGTTCCTTGTCTAACTCCGCTTTATATTTTTTTACTTATTCAGTAGACTCATACCCTCTCCGAAACTATACTTCGTTCCCGAAAAATAGATTTAAGTCTAAATTCTCCACTATTACTTCCATCAAAGCCAGTGAATCTGTCTCTTACTCTGTCTTGGTCTCTTCTTATCTCTTAATTTAGAGGTAGACAAATATGGTGTTTCAAAGGGATTTTGCCGTAAGCCGATTAGACTGCGAGCCGACCGACTAATTGCCATTGGCTCTCTTCTGTTCTGTATGTCAATTCCTTAACGACATAGACGATAATGTTTCTCCTAGTCGGCTTTATTATCTTTAATTGCTAAGACTTACATGGAAAGTTAATTAAGTAATTTGCTGTTCACATCTACATATTTTTGTATTCAGTGTCATCCAACTCCAAGATTGGCTGCCAACCAAACGACAGCCCAGTTTACCATGTTATTTTACCGCAAACCCGGTTAAGAGTATGTGTATCCACTAATTTTCAAGTTAAATAAATGCGAAGGCAATACAACTGTGTGGGTCCTACTTTTCATGACGATAACCGTGATGCGACACGCCCATCCTACATGTCTGTGCTGTTGTCCAATTGAATAGAATTTTTTTTTCTTTCGTTTCAATCAGCGCTTCGACCAACATTAGGGACTCTGAATGCATTAAAAAACAACAATCAGTGCACATTCTCGAGTCCATATCATGTAAGATCATAATAGAATACTGTTGTAAATTTAGTTAAATTCCTATGCAATTGCAATTTCTAAAACAGACAAATAAATTTCAGTAGTTTCTATATTTTTTTAAAAACAAAATGGAGTTTTTGCAACGTTACACAACGTTTGCAAAACGTTTATTTTTTAGACTCCCTACAACGTGCCTGCAACATTATCTTGCGTCGTTGCAAATATGTAGCCTTTTTAATAGCCAAGCGCTCTGCAAGAAATAAACAATAAATATCAGGAATATATTAGAAGTTGAATCCATCGTCTAAATGGGTGCTTCTTAATTTTAAACAAATACGAAATGATTCTTTTTACCTTCACTTAACATTGTTAACAGAAGTGAAAAATTCTGATAATATTTGTACCGTACGAAATTTCTCAACTGCTTCACTTCGCCACGTCATCATAACTTTTTGAGAAAGATGGAATGAACTGTCAGTTTCTTATCTGAAAAATAGTTGATAGCAATGTTACAGTAATGTCGCCACCACGTCACTTATCCCCCAACCAAAATACAACGTGTTGGCAACTGTGTACGCAAGTTCTGTATTATCTGGATCGTAATATTTAAATAATAATTCTGTTTCTGAACAATAAACTAATAATTCGCCTATTTTGATTTATAATTTTTATTATGGCAATGAATATTACACTAACAATATTCTATGTAGCATTTCATAGGAAGAAGCAAAAATAGAAGCTGTTTATATTTCAGAGAAGAGGTATTATGTACACTATATATGTTATTCGGACTATTGTCATCTTTGTTGCCATATTTATCACGTTTCGGCCGTTAGACACTCCGGCCTTCTTCAGATGATTGGTATGACGAACTGAGCCCTTTATTTCGCTCGCTGGGTAGACTGTTCTCGTTCCACATGCTATGTATAATGCATATCAAAGATGACCCCATCCTATCCAACCAGATGGTGAGCTTGGACGTGTTGAGTTTGTTTATCAAGGTACCCACGGAGGAGGCACTCTCAGTAGTCATCACTAGACCAGCATTCCAGTAGATAATCTGATGAAGATGTTGACTTTCCGTACACAAACAACACACTTCAGAATGGGATCACACATATATCGACAGGCTTAGCAATGGGCTTGCGATTATCACCAGCAATGGCGAATATATACATGGAATAATTTGAGGAAATGGCATTAGAATCTATATCTCTAAGGTCAACTGTATGATTAAGAAAGGTGGATGACACCAGGTTCTACTGGACCATGTAAACTCAATAAGACCTTCGATGCAGTTCACGATGGAGAAAGAGAGTAACAACACACTCCCATTCCTGCATGTTCTAATATTTCGAACAGAGCATGAGTTCAAGACATCCGTATACCGCTAAATGAGATTCACCGGACCTCAATTCCAATTCCCACCATCCCTACAGCTTAAAGAAAGAACTTATAATTGAAGCAAACCGTCTGCATCGGGACAGAAAATGAATTCAATAAACACATAAAATAGAAATGGATGTAAGATAAGGATGTGTCTTCCCACCAGATTTATTCAACTAAGTGTCATTTTTGGCGTCCACACTCTTAACATTTAATATGCAGATGACACAATGTTGATAAGAGACAGAAAGGAAACTACAGCAAGTAGAAGAGTGGAAGAAAGGACTAATTCTCCGAATGTATGATTATCAGCAAAAGTAAGAGCCTAATATAGGAAGTACGAATTGGAATTGCCGAATGCAAGCATGTACACAAATTTAAATACCCAGGAAATATTTTAAAAGAGGATTGAAAATGAGACACCATAATGTAAAGACACATTTGAATAACGGAAGACATCTTCCGAAAACTAATCACTGTATCAATAAACAGGAAAATTTCCTGAGAAACAGAGACAAGAGTACTTACATTTTATGTAATATAGTCACACCTATATGACAGCGAATGCGGAACAATTCCTTCACAGATGGAGTAGAGACATGAGAAAATGAAGTTCTACAGAAGATGCTTGTAATACCTTGGACTGAGAATGCGTTCGCCGACCATTCCCTGGAGAAAATGGGAACAAAATGGAGACATACATTAAATAAAGAAGTGATTACTAATGTCTTGGCCATAAAATAAGGTAAGAGGTCTTCTCGTATTTGAAGGCAACAGGGACAAAAGAAAGCTGCGAATAACCTACGTAATGAGTTTGTGCACGTGGTTGTCAGAACAGGGATTAGGAGAGACATCAAAAAGGTAAAGTGGTAAAAGGGACAGGAAGTTGTGAAAAGCTATGATCGAATTTATGCTGAAGGTAGACAGCACATTGAATTTGATCTGAAAATGACTGGAGTAAAAAGTGAGAGTGAGCTACAGGTTGTAAATATATGGTTTATTCCACCTTAACAGGCATGATGAAATATACTTCATATCAGAAAAAAAGGTATTTGTTTCCTTTTGTTTCATTGAGCCAACCAACTCATTTTATATACGATTTTCTAAACAGTTTACAATAACTGGTGAATAAAGTTAGCTGTATATGTTACCACACATTTACAGAGTTTTATGTGACATAATTCACAGTATGAATGCGTAGATAAATGGTTCAGTCTTAGTGAAAACGTGTTCTTATGTCTGTGTAAATAAATGTCATAGAGAGCCTTTGATCTATTAATTTGAGGCAGGGTGAATGAACCTAGTACAGAGCAACAAATCCCGAAAAATCTTTCTCTTTCCCTCTCACGGGAACTCATTAGAACTTATAGGTAATTAGTGGATCAAATCGTGGCGTTTTTCCAAATTGCGGGGGCAATCCTGATTCATCATAAAATTGGTTTCTTTTATCCTGATTTTATAACAAGACAGAAAATAATATGTGCAGCTTATGCGCAGAAGACTTTTACAAATTGCTTCATCGTCGTCCAAAATGTTCACCAAAGACGAATATGTTTGAATGTTGTCATTTGAATGCTCCTTCTCTTGCTATTCAGTTATCAAGTGTTACTCTCTTGTTATTTCTTCTGTATCTTATAGCAAACTGGATAATACTGTATTAATCTATTTTGGATTAACCGATATTGATACTAACACTTCATATAGAATTTAACGAGTTTCAATAAAAATAAAAGAAATCACGCAATTAATTGACAGATATTTAAACACACACCTATTCTATTATAGTAAAAAATCAAGTTGAAATTGCTAGTTCCCTGCATATATTTATCCACATTTCACAGAGTATTTTCCCAGCTGTAAATGTCAGGGTTTAATCCTAACTCTCTCCCGAAGGATAGTGTATGTGGAACCAGATTCCCTGGGAATAAAGATCTCTATTGTTTGTTGATGCAAGCTGAAAAGCTTGACTTAAGATATCCATGACTTTTTCACAATGCCTATTTTTCTAGAATAACTAGGAAACCCGATTTGACATCGTTTTCACATAATATACCATGTGGATGGGACATCTTGGCTTGGTGTAATCGTTAGCAAGCTTGTCTCGCTAAAATAGTTACGACTGACGAGTGAGTTCGATTCGCACTGAGTACCCCATAAGTTCGGCCTTATGCTAAACTAAGCTACGAATAGAAAAATCAATATATCATGTCGATCTTCAGAAGTAAACAACAACTCCTGCATTTTCTCTCATATAAATATACATGAGCGGATGCGACTGTTTCCTTAGTGTCATTTACACAATGCGATACATTAAGATAAACAAAGTACAAAAAGGAACCGAAGCCACTAGATTTAGATCTGATAAGGATATAGATTCTAAATCAGCCATTAAAAATTTTATGTATCTATCAGGTTTTATTGTTCAATGAATTATTTCATGAATGCTGTACGTATGGGAATAGACACATAAGAATATATAACTTGGAGATGTTATATTAACAATAAAATATCAAGATAAAATCCAGAGATTATAGAGGTTTAGTGGTAAGTCATATATGCTCAAACGAAATGGGTAATCGGTTCTGAAGAGAAATAAACATAACAACCTGCACTATATCAATATATTTGATATCCAAATGAAGAAAGACAAAGAAACATGTTAAATGTTTGTAGACAATGTGCATCTGCGGAGATAGTTTAGGAGAAAAAGCGTCCGGCTGTCTTGTGTAGAGTTATTGTTAGAAATAATATATCTTTCAGTTTACGACGAGTTTCTTTGGGTATTTAGTAATTTTTCTTAAGGTTGCTAATTCCGTTCTTCTGCAACCTTGAAGAAAACAGTGTATGGGTATTTGAATGTAGTGCATATACAGGATGTGACAGAAATACCTCCAGTATAATAGTAAGACACAGCTAGGAGAAAACACCGTTGCCACTAATGTCTTAGCATTATGCGCGAGGTATTCATTGTTGGTATATGTGAGAGGTATTTCTTTCGCATCCTATATGATAAATATCATGTGTGACAGAGTTACAATTCTTGGTCTTTTATTTAGCCATTTTATATCTTCATTATAGTTAGTGCTTGATTAATCTCATTTTTTTTAATTACAATATTATATATATATATATATATATATATATATATATATATATAATTGTTTTTTGAAAAAAAACTGTTTCGAATATAACAAAGAGCAAAACATTTAGAGATTCGGCGGTAAAAATGCTTTCTTGGTTAGTTTAATAAGTTAAATAGATCGAATAAGTAATCAGAAGTTTACATGCTCCTGGTCACGCTTACGAAAATGTATTTTAACGTAACGATGACAATGATTTTCTATACAAAAGTTTTGTTTAATGCCTGTAATTAGTTAATCTATAGGTAAGAATTAATATCGTCAGTACAATGTTTAAAGAATGTAATCTTACCCAACGTATTCCATTCCCATTTTATGGATGCTAGAGATGATTTTTTATTTTTAATGTGCTAAGAAATATTACTGAGTATAATAGTTTTACTTGCAAAAACATTTATGGATGAATAATTTAATAAAAGTGGTTTCGAAAGAATCATTACGATAAGAAAAAAAAAACTTTATGGAATAAAAGTTAATGTGAAAACAAATTTCAATTCATCGTGAATGTGACTGAGAAAAGATAAACAGCAGGCTTGATTCCAATTCATCATGTGATCGATTAAACAATAAAATATGAAATCCTGATGTGGTATCTGATAATCGGAAGTATTTATAGCCTCTGCAGGCTTTAAATTAATATCTCAGCGTTCACCATGCAGAAACATTTCTTTCCGTAACTTGAACTAAATGAAGTATCCCCAGCATCAAAACAGCAACAACGGGATTCCTTTTGCACATTCTATTCATGGTTAATTGATATTTCACGAGAAATAATAACACCCTCCACACACACATTCCATTAAAAGAAAGAAAAATTAAATTAATGTAAAGGAAAACATAAAAAAGAACTTCATGATAAGAGTTACACATGGATTTATTTCGGTCAATTTCCCTGAGTAGGAGTTACATTGCACTGTGTTTTAAGGAAAAAAGATAAGCACCAAAGTTTAGAAAGATTATTGAAATGTTAGTAATAATAGTGAACATATTTTCTATGCCGAACATGAAAAGCAGTAACTTTTAACACAAACTGCGTGCTTCCTTCTTGGCTCCTCAAGATATGGCTCATTAATAATAGTTGAATTCTATATCTCAATGGTATTTTTAGTTTGTCAATCTTGAATTTATATTAAAAAAGATAAACATTGGACAAGTAAAAGAAAGGTTTTGTATGTTACTTTGTGTTTATGTTAATTTTTCGGGTATATTTTGAAAAATAAACATTGTATTTTTAGTGTATTTTTTAAACATAGGAATTAGTTATTTTAGATTTCATGGAAAGAATTCGCCAGAAATATTGCAAACATATTCACCCAAATACGTATTTCTAGATAGCATTTAAGTAGTGGCAGCTTTAGTAGTCATTAGGTTGATGTCTCACCACCGGTATGCTGTATAGAGCATAGATTTATCCAGGTTGCTGGCGTCAGCTGGTCGGTTCGTGTTTTTCTACCAGCTTGTTATAAACGGTTAAGTGAATTAGTCATGTTGTGCAGACAAAATGGAATACTTGAATCATTGTATTTGTTTGTATTTTTAAATATATTTTCTGAGTTGACTCTATATGGACGCCAGGTTTTCTGGCTTGTCGTCAGTGGTGTTTCAACTTGAATCAGTGTGATTTCTTATCTTCAGTATGAATCCTCTTTTTCGTGCATGCGCCTATGTTAAAGTTAATGAGTATTTATTCCCGTCTCTCAGAGCTAAATTGTCGTTTATGCTGAACGGTACTTAGTAACAGTTCAATAACTTCCAACACCAGGACCATATACATTTTGAATTAAGGATTTATTTCTTTTATATTGTTTGCCAACCAAAGATAAAAAAACGCCTATTTGTCCTGCTATTTAATTCATAGCCAAGAGAAGAGATAGATTCATACAATCGCAATGGTATTTATGTTATAACAACAACCGCGATTTCTCCTATTATACCAGTCTCACATCAACTGGCTTAACACTGAGAAAAGTTCTTATAACATTTAAAAGTAATTTAGTTCATAGTTGTCAAATTTACATCTGGTCAAATGTTATTGGTTAAAACGTATTCATATGACACGCCTTGTTCCACTATCTCTGTGCTATTTTTTTTCTTGTCCTATTCTTCCGGAGCCCAACGTAAAAGTTTGCATATAATTACAAGTCCACGTTCACCGAATGTCACCTCTTCCACACATGACTGTTTAGTCTTTATCAGAATCATAAGTGAAAAAGTTACAGATAAACCGACATGTAGAACGCAGATCTCTATTTCATTCTAGTTAACAAAGTCGCTTATTGTGCCCGTATAAAATTGGAATTTTTATACTGAGCGTCCGTTCTTGAATTTCTTGCTCTTTGAAATAATGGCGAAACACTAAATTCCTCCCTACATTTTCAATGTTGCACCTTTTCTTAATATAAGCGAAGTGGAAATAACAGCAACACAAACATGTTATGACTTCCGTTTCCCCTCCCCCAAGTATTTTGGTAAATAATAAAACGTAGTAGACTATTTATATTCTACCTACCTATATGATGGATCACAGTAGGTATCATAGTCTGAGTAATAGATCTGCATATTTCTTGCTAGACTATGGTTACTTACTATTTTGAATTCAAAGATTTTTGTTTCTCGTTGACTGAATACCACTCAAGTCTGGTGAGCCTAGTCTGACCTGCTGTTTAACCCATGGACCCGGGGAGAATAGATATAATCCTATCCCCCAGAATATATGTGCGTAGGTGAATGTAAATAACACGAAAAGGATTCGAATTTGGCTCACGGATTGATCGTTCCGAGTCGCTAACCCTTTAAACCACCTGCGCATCCGATTTAATATGGAATCAAATATAAATGAATTAAGAGAAATAAATATTTGCCCACGCTTTGAATACTGCTGCCCCATCTGGCCATGTCCTTTTGCCATGTATTTAAAAATCTTTGATAAAATACAAAGGAAAATATGTAACATTGTTGGTCTTGACCATGCAACTCGATTTCAGTGACTTTCACACCGCCGTACCATCCCTTTGCTGTACCTTGTTATATAAATATTTCAGTAGTAATTATCCTCATGAAATTTGCGCTATGATACATAGAATTTATGAAATAAAAGGAGGTAAAAGATTGGTGGTAAGGTGTCTTCATTTTACATTTGAAATACATAGATGTAACCATAATTTCTATGCTGCCATTTTTATTTGTATTGTACGTATCTCTACTGGCTTCCCAATCACATCTGCTATTCAAAAATTAACTTGTTGTCTTCTAAATTCATGTTCTTTTATTCTCTATCTCTTGTTTGCTTCTCATATACTTTCACATTGATCAACCCCTTGCTTGTTATCGGTTTATTGACTTGCTTTGGGGCAAATAATTAAAAACAAGCAATATATTCTATAGTTTCAATCACAAGAATCATTATTTCTGTCAACATTATTACTACAACCTTGTGCAAATTAATTGAAACAAAACGAATAAGTTCGTCATTATTTACATTTTCGGATTTTTCCAATGTAACATAACCCAGTGCACATATTATTACTTCGTATCACAATTCTACGAAGTCTTTCCTTGCAGGTTGACCACAGATTCTCTATTGTATTTAAATCGGGAGAGTTACCGAGCCAGTCGATAGTACTTTGATTTGGTCACTGGTAAGGCTTGCCAGTCTCTTCGGGCAGTGTTACAATTTTCTCCCGCTTCCTTGGAGTGACGTCCATCGCAGACAGTGGCCGTAGGATAATTAATCGACAGTCGAGACAATAGTGCCTGGGCATGATGAACATCTAATGCAATCATGGATGACACAATAATTATTAAGGCAAAACAAAATTCATCATACACCCTGAAAATAGATTAAAATTACTGCACACCACTGCAAATGATGTAACGTTAAGAAAAAAAAAATAGAAAGCGATTACACCCTGTCACTCCAGTGGGTCGAAAACTGACCGTACTGTGAAAGAAAGGAAACTAAAGCGACTGTTTCAACTAATTTGCACAAGTATGTACGAAGACAACAAAGATTACTAAAACCCTGCATAATAGTATGTATGTAGATGCTAAGTATTAAAATCAATGTAGTGATGATTATGAGGAAGACAATGAGAAATAGAAAAATTGCATAAGTTAGAAGAGGGAATTACCAAACAGAGTACATAATTGGAAATCTTCCAAAGTGACCCACAATCCCAATTACTACTTGTTAGGGCGTTGATGCCAATGAAGTTTTGTATAAAAATGTGAGAAAAGTTGAATCAATACGGCTATGCATGAAATTAAACAAAGAACTGGGTACTCCTAAAATATAAAATAAAAAAATAATAGGGATATCGTGATGGAATTTTGTATTACAGCAAATAAATTAGATAACAGATAGAATTAGAACAATCCAATGATAAAGAGCCCGGGCGCTTAGAGAGAATATTAGCTACAAAAAACAAATTATTTTGAAAGGTGATAAGATGTAAATGGATAAATATGAAGAAAACCGTAACTAGTATCCCGGAAGTGTAAAATCCAAATCGGCAGCAACATATCGATTAAAAGGAATACTTAATTTTTCTTTCTTCTTATGGGGCGAGTAATCGAAATGTAATAGATTTATGTATAGAATTTCAAACGTTGCATTGTTGCTTCAATCCTTTTTTTTAATAAAGAAGCTTATGTAAAATATTTTGTAGAATAGTGATTAGGAAAGACTATAAAGGACAGGAAAATGGCGAGAACCATAATCGTCCACTAAACCGAGGGGACGCGGCATATACAAGAAGGAGGAAATAACAAATTTGTTTATAAAATATCTGCTTTGTAATTTTAAAAAAAAAGGGGAAATATAAGAAAGGGCGATAAATAGGATTGGTAAGACGCTTTTACTTAACATCAGGTGAAATTCAAAGAACATTTAAAGGGCTTGAAAAAGATTATACTCACGTGACAGATTTAGTGCAAAAAGGACAGAGAAAACAAAGCATAATGGCGGGTTTGAGTAAATAGGATGGCAGAACAGAATTTAGGAGCCTTAAAAAAAAAAAAGACAAATTTATTAAGTACTACAAATGATATGAATTTGTGAAGAGCCACCATCGGCAACATCCTGAATGGTCACGACATAGAAGATTGGTGATAATAATAAAAGACACAGAAAAATGTACACGTTTTATCTATTACTCTCGCATTTTAACTATATTCTACATTTGTGCTTACGGCGCTCTACTTAATACCCGAAGGAACGTGATTAATAACATGAACATGAAGAAGACCTGAACAAGTCTTAAGACGTGAGGCCAAAACGGCATGCATGTACTGCATCATATTCAGTATAATCTATAAAAGATATTCTTTATCTGAAGTTTATTTATTTAATGGACATTTTCTAGTCGATATTATTACTATGGTTAAGACATCTGGACGCGTTTCAAGATCGCTAATGTATTTTTCATGCATCTTCTTTAATGCTACTTTTTAAAAAAGCCAGACAGTACAACCACTAGCACACAAGGAGTGACAGGGTGTGGAGTAATTAGGAACAGAAACATTAGTAATGAGGAAAAAAGAAAAGAGCAATCAAGAGGAAAGTAGATAGCGATTGGCATTGCGCTTAAATTTTTGCAGATAAAATTTGGTTGGTAAGCCTGGAGCCGGAGTGGGAAGTTCCATAAGAGAGATAAGAAAGTTTTGACAGAGAAAATACGACTACCTCTAGCCAGCTCAAATGTAAACCCCCGACGACAGTCTAGTATTGTGTTTAAATTCATACAGACGAGGTAACATAGCGTAGAGCTCATCTGAAGAATTATCATGAAATTATTTATAAAAAAGAAAAAGGCAATCGTATGGAGATGGGCAAGCGATTGAAGCTGAGTCTCGAGATCAGGACCAATAATACTGCTAATTCTTCTTTGGAATTATCGAGGAGCTCCAGGAAAATAGCAGGGGTACTGGACCATATATGACATCTACATTCTAAGAATGGACGAATAGTAGACTTATAGATATGCAAGATAGATTCCGTAGAGAAAAAATTGTCTCACTAGGCACAGTGAATCAACTTTTATAACAACTGATCTGGCGCTGGATTCAGTGTTTTCTTTCCACCTCATGTCAGCCCGACAAGGCGCAACGTGTCAATTTATTGAAGGATAGCATCAGCCATACTGATAGAAGGCTGTTACTCGAGAGTATAGTTTCGGGGTCGTTAAAATTGAAAAAACATCTTTTTAACAAGTTAACGACAGTCTTGAGATCGTTTTGTACATCGGCTGCCATTTTGACCTCATCTGACTGATCATCAATACTATCGATGCAAGAATAAATGAAAGTGTTGCCAGCGTAGATGTTAGGTTGAGAGTTGATGGGAACGGAGTAGTCGTTAATGAAGATTAAAAACAGTGTTGAGCCCGGGTGGGGGGAACAGCCGTGTTTGTAGGAGAGTATGTGGACGAATGACCGTTCAGGATATCTTTCATTTCGCGATTTAATAGGAACGACTGGATCAGACCAAAAATGTGCCAAGAGACACCGTAAATTTTCAGCTTGTACCGAAGACCTAAATTCCAGACCCAGTCAAAGGCGTTTGTGATGCTCAATGCTACAGCCCGGGCTTCATCGTTTTTATAAAAAAACACAACATACTCTTTTCGCAATTATCGTTATTACATCAACATTAAATCTGGAGAAAGGAAAAACCGTATTACTTGTCTCAGAAAAGGTCCTGTGATGAGAGATGACGAACCAATTCAGCATTGATTAAGGCTTCAAGGAGATGCCCAAACAGGGGCAGAAAGCTACTAGGCCCATAGTTGGATGGGTCAGACGGTTCACAAGAATTGTTAAAAACTGGAACAACAGTCGATGAGTTCAAGAAAACAGGTGGCAGCGAGGCATTTATTATACAGTTTAGAGAGAACATAAGCTAGTTCTGGAGAACGCATTTTAGTATCTATTACAGGGATTCCATCGGGTCCACATGCTTTGTGGGGGATCAAGGTTAGTGATGATAGCAAAAACCATGCAAGGAGTTATATGCATATCACTCAACAGAGAGTCTTTATGAAGTGGGGAGTTATTCAGGGATACTGCAGATGAGTCAAGAGTAGCGTTTGAAAAGAACTTGCGGGAAAAGCATTTCGCTTTGACAGCAGAGGATGATAA
Organism: Acanthosepion esculentum; assembly: GCA_964036315.1. NCBI lineage: Eukaryota > Metazoa > Mollusca > Cephalopoda > Sepiida > Sepiidae > Acanthosepion > Acanthosepion esculentum. The sequence goes on along the minus strand of OZ038486.1, from coordinate 57,743,737 downwards.
CAACTCAAATCGATTGAAGGCCTTATGATAGGTTTCTATATAAAGGGCGCTTGGAGATAGTAATAGCTACCACAGAGTTGTCAGTGTAACCGAGAGAACAGTATTAGGAAGCTTGGCAAGAGCGGGGAGAAGAGATAAGAAATACAAACATTTGACAAACCTGTTGCCAGCTTTGTCTAGAGAAATAAGTGTGAAAGTTCGGGATAGGCAATTGGAAAATGTAATGTCTGTATACCGTCAACATAAATACCTTTAGAATAAAGGTCATGCATGTGAATGCTGGAATGTTTTTCGGAAAAGGGGCGGCTAGACTGGAACCAAGAATTCTTTGGTCAAAATGGAAGAATTAAAGTTGGTATCACAAAGGGCAATGATATCTGGCGACCGTTCCTGGAGGAAGCATTTTATGCTTGATAATTTGGAACGCATACTGAGAATATTCGAGAAACAAAGATTGGCGGGGTAGTTTTCTTTCTATTTCTTGTGATTTCCCTGAAATATGTTTTGTAGACGGAGGAAAAATACCACCGATATTTTCACTGTCGTCAATGGCAATACAAAGCAGCCAGCCTCGAGAAGAACATAATGTGGCGTTAGGTTTGCCTACCGGAAATACATGAAATAATACCTACGACATGGCACAACAGTTACCCCGATATTAGGATGCTGTTGATCGGAGCATGCTTTCTAAGGGCTGTCAGAGAGTCCGGATCCTAACGACTAGTCGGAAGCAGACTGCCAAACCGGTACCCTCATAATGGAAAGTCACAGCCACGAGAAAGAAAAAGGACCGATAAGCCATAGCTTGTTACGTATTTTGACAGATGGTTATGATCTCAAACGGAATTCTTCGTCACAAAATTTTATTGATTTCAATATAAGTTAGAAAGATTTTGAATGAAAGAATTGTGAATAAAATGTTAATATGTATTTATTCAAATAAAGGAAAATATGAATATTAAAACAACGTATTTAAAACAACATAATCGAAGAAGAAGAAAAAAAAAAAAAAAAAAAAAAAAGAAAAAACGGACAAAAAGAGCAAAAACGAATACACAGTAAGCCTAGTGGATGAAATGCGCAGCATAATCTTCTCTCATTCATACCTTGAAAGAAAGAAAGAAAGAAAGAAAGAAAGAAAGAAAGAAAGAAAGAAAGAAAGAAAGAAAGAAAGAAAGAAAGAAAGAAAGAAAGAAAGAAAGAAAGAAAGAAAGAAAGAAAGAAAGAAAGAAAGAAAGAAAGAAAGAAAGAAAGAAAGAAAGAAAGAAAGAAAGAAAGAAAGAAAGAAAGAAAGAAAGAAAGAAAGAAAGAAAGAAAGAAAGAAAGAAAGAAAGAAAGAAAGAAAGAAAGAAAGAAAGAAAGAAAGAAAGAAAGAAAGAAAGAAAGAAAGAAAGCAAGAAAGCAAGAAAGCAAGAAAGCAAGAAAGCAAGAAAGCAAGAAAGCAAGAAAGCAAGAAAGAAAGCAAGAAAGCTTGTAGTTTGCTAAAAACACTAAAATAATGCCATTTATAGATACAGGTTAGATTATTATAAAGTTCACAGGATTACCAAAGAAACACGAGAAGGAATGGAAAGTTCATACACTGATTATGAAGGAATAATACTGAGCTGTGAAATCCTGCAAGTACTAATTTAGTACTACATATTAATAAACGCATTGTTCTTTTACAGGTAAACTAACATCTGACTGTACACTGAAGACATCAAAGTAACCATATCGACATACTTTGGCGTCGGTGTGTTATAAAATACCGACAGAACAAATGGTTTCATCCCAAGGATATTCATGGTGACATAGCTTCTACTTTATGGGATACTATTCAAGTTTATCAAAAGTGTGCAGCTGAATCTAGGAGAAGGGAGATATCTGATGTTCGCTCCTGCAAATGCCATTAATGAGTGATCCAAATATTGCAACACATATTGAAGTGTGTGGACTTTATTTGGTCACTTTCTATGAGAGTAACTTGGTCAGCCTATGAATTTCTCCTCCGACCCACATTAAGAACAAGGCATATTTTTTCTTTCACATATACTTAAAAAGTGTCCCAGCATTGAACCGGATGTCGTGTCTCGGCTCAGTAATAATATTGTTATATCGTTGATATACATATTCAAATAACGAAAATTCCCATTCGTTTATTAAACAACAGTAACCAATAACAATATTTTGTCATTAATGTTTACAATTTTTCAGCAGATTTTAAAATTACAAATTTCCGGAAGTGTTTCTATTTTTCATCAGACAACTGTTTGCGATAACGTTTACAATAATTCATAGATTTTAATTAATTTTCACTAATAGTGATCTTTTATTAAAATTGATAATCGGAAGATACTCGATTTGCTAAATACAGTTGATGACTGAAAATATCACAAGAAATTTCACCTCGTCAACATACCATCGCACAATCTACCTTTATCCTGATGAAAAATACCATCTTTCATTAACTAAGCGATATATAAATGTGTGTATTAACCAGTTCAAAGCACTTGGATGGGACCATTCTCTCTCTCGGATCAAAATCTCGACAATATATATTTTGGACTGGAAGGTGGCCAGAGGAGATATTAGTGATGAGTTTACTGGCAGAAAGTCAGAGTTCAAGCTGCATATAAGAGGACTCGTTTATTTAAGAAACCGTCCCAACAATGTGAGCGCTATAAGGAATGAGGCCTAGTTGACGCCATCACTTTGCCCTTTACCAATTTTACAAATTCTATTTGCAACCTTTTTGTCTCGCACAGCAACAAACCAGTATTAACTTTTTTTTCATCTTTAGTGAATTTTTGACAACGTTTTCACTTTTAGATCTCGCCAAATTGTCTACATCTGGTCTCAACGATCACCCAAGTAGCGGCATCCAATGTTGAACGAAGTGCCGGTACAAGTCATATCTCTTCTACTTTAATAGATTGCTACATTCTATTATTAGGTAGAGAAGTGTTTGAAATCAATCGATCGGTTCTCCAGATGTCGCTCATACACAGACGCATCAAAGTTCATAGGATAACCATATGAAAACCCCATGAAAATGTCTAAACATATCAGTTATGTAACATCAGCTGCGCTACCCATGGCAAGGGCATGTAAATTATCGGAGTTAAACATGAGGATAAACTTTAGTGCAAGAAGGTTACAATATCCCAGTTCTGAAAATGTGTGGACATTTCCGCGCACTGTAGACAAAGCAGTGAACATCCAGGAATCATTAAGATGTGGATGGCTAGAACTGGCTCCGGTAACATACAAATTATACTGGCTAAATTCGTGACTGCAATCAATATAGGAGATACTAGATCCATATACATCGAGTCATTTCAGTGTTATACACCTTCTATGGAATAAGGAAATATAAAACCTCCGTGGTATTACTTGTTAAAAGCTGAATATCAGTCACAACTTCTGACATTAGATCTAATAAAACCCGGTAAGCCTAGCTGTAATATCGTGCACATATGAATCATATTTTCACCTATTTCCGTGTGATTCTATGATACCAGGTTGGCGCAAATCCAAGGGGCAATGGATCCTGGTTTTCAACAACGTACTCTGCAACATGATTGGGTTTCAATAATGTTCTAGGTTTTATACATATATCGGGTCCACTTAAGCAAAGTACTAACAGTTATTTAGCTAAGTGACACTTTGCGTACATTTGTTTACTATATATATACCCCAATAAAAATCTATGATACTAACTGGATTATCGTGTTATCTGGATAGGTTGGCCTAAATTTTTTTATGATTATCTATTACGGAGACTTCAGAAGAGTAGTTTAGCTACAATGTACGCAGTGTATGCCCGATCACGTATTTCGGAAATATGGTGAAGAAGTGTGTTTTCATGAAACAAATATCAGAGAGATATATATACAGTTATCTACAAGAAATGACTAAATCTCTCCAGACAAATTTGAACCACCCACAAAATTATGCTATATTAAGGTGATGTACATCTTCTGTTTGATGATACTAGACACATATCAGATGATTTTAAGCAGAGTATCTACTAAATCCTAAATTATCTCAGGACATACGTAGAGTATTGCTTTATGCGGGGAAAATAAGACAAGGCTATAGTTATTGTGTTTTTATTTGTTTAAAGAACTTTGTTCATGTATTTCAATGTTTCTTATCATAATGCGTGTCAAACATCATTAACTGAAATATCAACTACAGTGTTATTTTTAATTAAACAATGTGAGAAACTTAGCCAAGTTGGTGCAATGAACTCTCGAAATTTGGCTCGATCATTTTAGGTGTTATTCAATCTTCTACCTAGAAAGACAGTTGAGCATTCTCAAGTTATACTTTTATTTCATCGCTATCAACCTCAACAGTCCGATTCTACCGTGGAGTCAACGTTTCTCACGAATCATTGAAAATCAGTTTCTGTCGCATTCTCTCATAGCACCTTCGTTAGAATTTCCAAAATGTTCTTTTTCATGAATCATATTAGATTTATATTTAGCTAAAATAAAACATGGGGAAACTTTTTACTTTCTCCAACTTCAAAGTTTCAATCATTGAAGGAAAAAGTCATCATACTTTATTATTTTAAAAATATTCGCTGAAATAGAAATACAATGAACTCCAATCTTGTTGAATTGACTTAAAGAGAAAAGATTCTAATGCTACGCAAAAGATAAAGCAAATTTTCTGGTTAAATAATAATGAAGAAGAATTTTCTATATTAATATCATTATTATCATATTTTATATTATCGTTTCCAATATCTACTAAATTATACATGACTGAATAATGACTAATAAATAATTTTAGAATTTTCTGATGCTTCCTGGCCCACCCACTGTGAGAATGATAATAAAATTGTCTAAAGATATCGTTTTGGAGTCAGTAACTGAAGAAATATCCTTGTCACTCATAATGATCACAAGACTGTAACACAAAAATATCTCTGAAGTGTAATGTGCCAAGGCAAGTATTGTATCAAATTATTTACACAATGAGATTAATCTACCTCAAGGTCACAAGTATGATTGACCCAGTAGGAAAGGAAATCATTATAACATTAATGGTGCGTGAGAAGAGATCACTGACCAATTTTTGTCTCTTGAGGCTCTCCAAATCCAGTAG
>OZ038486.1:57668637-57733637 GCA_964036315.1 Acanthosepion esculentum | reverse complement strand
TATTAAAAAAATATTGAAGTAATAAAAATTACACCATTTTTTTTTTGCACACACAAAAGCCTGACGATTGCGCTTACGTATCTTTATATTTACACGTACACATACATATATATATATATATATATATATATTCGTGTGTGACAAATTTATATTGTATATATAAATATAGATGAAATCAATGAAGCATATCTCGCGCGATCGCGAATTCCGTGACCCACCAGCGTCGTAAGCGCATCACGCGTACTGCAGTCGCAGTATGAGTGGTATTACTTCGAAAAAATATCCTGACAGATCCCAAACCTCTCCAGGGAGTCTTGAATTCAGAGTTTCTTTCTCGTAGACCGACTGTTAGCAAGGCTATAGAACGCATCCTCTCCTATTGCTGGGAGGTATTAGCTCGTAAGTGAATGTAATGGATCCGATTGCTATCCATTACTCCACAGTGTCTCCTCACTGAAACATACATACATTTTTAATTAGATGATTTTTCTCATAAATCCGTTACGTGTTCTCTTTATCTTCTACTCTCTATAGTCTTGTAAACGAACATATATAGCTGCGACTGTTTATGTAGGCAGAAACATGATTGTCTATAGTTATGGATAGTAATATGTAGTGTTAGAGAGATTGTGCATAAAACTTATGTGAATGTATTTTTTTATATTATTCTTTAATTGTCCCATTTTTACTTTTTTTATATATATTTCCAATTCAGAATATATGAAAGCTCACTTATCTCTTTTTAAAAGAATTCATTTAGTTATCCCTTTTATGTGTGTGGCTTCTTCCTGTTTTTTTATGTATATTTAAGAGTCAACTGCTTAAAGATATTAAAATTTAATGAACATTTGAAAAGTGTAAACGTTATGCGAAGAATTGCATATAGTATTAACACACTAGTGACAGAAATTAGGAAAAACATATCAAATAAATAGCTAATAAGCCAGTTAAAATATAGAAAGAAAACTGAATAAAAAGAAAAAATATAAAAAGTTCCTGAGCTAATGAAATTAAACTAAAGTTACATTGCATTAAAGAATATATATATATATATATATATATATATAAAAGCACTAAATAAAAACAAATAAACGAACAAAGGTTTCTTTCAACAATTACATCTGAGGATAAGCCTGTCGACGTACAAGAACCTTCGATTCATATGCATGCTTCCGGAAAAGCTGAATATTAAGTGGGAGGGGCGCATAATGTGGAAGTAATAATGGAGTTCGTAGTGCTCAGAGGAGGCAAGAGAAACCGAGAAAAGTATTATTGATATTTAGAGTAACCAATCAGAAAAGTGGGTTTAGTCAATTACATAATAAAGAGAGGACGATGAATAACTGAAGAAAATAGAAATCACTGCCCCTGTCAGCTTCCCTCGACCATGGCTATATGAACGACAAATTCAAAGATCAACCATTCCAACATCTTATTCAAACACCACATAGCAACGCAGTTACATCAAGAAAAACGAGAACAGTGGCACCAGAATAGGGAAGAACAAGGCTGGCAATCATAAAAGAAATTACTACGCTTTAAAGACATCTTATGACTTAAAATAACTTCGCTTTCAATGAGAACTTTTTACAAGATAGCTTGGGCGAAATACGCCCGGTTACGTCCGCAGACGCACATTGTCTGCAAACAATTTTTCCTTTATTTCCCATTTTGGATATTAAATATATTTAAATAGTCCGGATTGTTCCGTTGTTTTCACTTCAAAGAAGGGGCTCTACTCGTGCTAGAATATGCGGTTTTACCACTAACACTGTATAAACATAGGGATATATCCTGCCGTATTATTGACGAAAAAAATCGTCAAGAATGCGGTAACCTACTTGACAATGGAGTAAGAATGAACATAAATAAATGTGGGACAAAAAAGAAAAAAAATAATTGCCGAGAGCACAAAACACTGCCAGCTAAGCAGAAACATGTTCAAACATTTACTGAAGTGATACCACACTATATATATATATATATATATATATATAAATAAAATGAGAGAGATAGATATTTGTCCATATGAAAAATGTATTTTTAAAAAATCAGGAACAATATATTCTTTGCTATTCGGACGGTCATGCGATTCTGTGTAATTATACTCACAAAATTTCAGTCTTCATCGGGTGCCTAATTATTGTAAGTTAGAATCTCCAAAGGTTTTCAAAATTTTCACAAAATTTACTCGACTGATGTAGAACGTCTCACTTTGTTTAGAGAAGAATTTGTATCATTTGATACTCATTAATGTTTCGCTTGTCACTTCTTTTCACTAAACCAGAAAATGTGAGGTTTATACACTACTAGACTCAGGAATACATTTCAGAAATACAAGGCAATCAGATATAATTTAACCAATATTTTTAATCTAATAGTCCCTGTACTTAAAATTTATGGGGAAAGTCTAGGACCTTGAATCTAATGTCTGTGCTCAACTTATATAAAACCAGAGTAAAACCTTTAACACACAGACACGTTCAACTGCGTCTATGACTCCTTGCAGTTTTTTTTTGTTTGCTGGCATGTGTATGTGAGTGTCTGTGTTTTAGTGAGAATGTGTGAGCGTGCATGTGCGCAACGATTGACTGAAGAATATAACTAAAATATATTTCAAATTGAATAATGAAACTTGTATCCAAATGAAGCTACTTACGCCTTTATATTCTCTGCTCAAGTTACACATTTATTTCTTTTAAAATCATCACCATGTAATGCTACATTTTTGCCTTTCAGTCTTTCAAGCCACATGTTTCTTCCAACCAACGACGATTTTTTTTTCTTGTTTCCATTTTATTTTTATTTCAGGATAGCCACTTCAGCTTCGGCATAAAAATATCTACCCTTCAGTGACATTTTCAATGTCGACGACAACCTAATATCCTACAGTACCAAAATCGTAAGCTTAGCTTTGTGTAGTAGTCAGTCTTCGGAATCGTGTAGGAATCAACTGGAGTCCACTCAATCCTCTATGCAAAACATTTATCGAAATTCACAGATAATAGAGAAAAAAAGCAAATGGGAGTATGAAAATAATTCAGCTACGTCATAGATTGATCTGTTTCTAAAAGAATCTGTAAATATAACTGTGTTACATGATAGGAGAACAGAACTTATAAATTTATCTTATATTCACAGACAGACAGACACAGACTTATAAATAATTTCTTAAAAAGCTACAATAAGTTTTGAAGTGTATGTGTGTGTGTGCATATATATACTTTTTCAAAACTTTATGTACCTGAAGAATGGGAAAACCATGAAACGCCGAGACGTACTGTAAACGTAAATATATGTGTAGATATTAATATATACTTTACAGCTCTGTTTAAATACATTGAGCACTGTTTTTAGATAGCGCGGTTGACTGAATACTATCGTATCCCCTATTATTATCTCCAGAAAATAACAATTTTTATAATGTAAATATATTTTCTGACTTTAAATAACTTTCAAGTGTGCTTGATAAGCCGTATAAATCCAATCCCACAAGCATTCACATATCCCGCACAATCTTCAGTATTCTCGCAGGTTCTCGCTGTTAATTTTCTTACCTGGTATTCTTATGTTTACTTTGTTCGGGATTTAAAATCATTTTCTTGTAACCCAGGTATCAAGACAGATAAGCCCTTCTATAAGATAGACATTGAAAACGTCAGAAACAAGGACGCACACAAATGTTCTTATCTATGAATGGATGTTAGGGTTATCACGGACCGAGCGTGTGAGCAAGGATGGATCTCAAAGAGAATGCAAACAAGAAGGAGGCTTAAAAACATCAGGAACAGGTAGCTGAAGTTTCTGGAAGACATAATGAGGAAGGAATGTCTGGAGAATCTGATACTCACGAGGCGAATAGAGAGACAAGGGAAAAGAACGCGTGAAATACCTGGCGGACCCAAGGAAATGGATAACAGAACGTGATCCGGTTTGAAGCAGAGGGAAAGAACTTCTTGTTGAGAGGGAGGTGGAGAGCAATGATCGCCTACGTCCTAAAAGGACATGGCACATGCAAAGAAAGATTAGAGTATGATCTTTTCCAGAAAGTAAGCAACGCATTAAGAGAAACGAAAATTTCGCTAGAAACAAAGAAACATTTTATAAATGGTGAATGTTGGGAATTTTTTTGCAAACGAATATGCGACTAGAAGTGTCAGAAAGTGGTCCCACAAACAGACGGTGAGAATACCACAGACTGAGCATGTGATCAACTAGGATGATTTAAAGAAAATGGGAATGAAAACAACGTAAACACATCATCAGGAGACAAGTGAATTTCATTGCCGGGATAAATGATGAATGTGCGTTTGGATAATTTAAAATAAACATACTGAAGTCAGTCCGAGTAAGGAAAAACATTGAATAAACTACCTAACATGTTTGTGTGAATGGATAGCAAAGCGGGAACAAAGAGATTCTAATGGGTGAAAAGTTACATACGGCAACAATGGACAACGATGATCACGAAAGTTATGAAGAGACACAGACCATAAAAAAGATTATTACCGTATTTTTTTAGTAAATGAAAAAGCAAAATGATAAAAATCTTCTCTAAAGAGATACAGGGGTTGGACAAAATAATTGAAACACTTGCTAAATTCAAAGAAAATTTATTTAATATGGGGTTGGTCCTCCTTTAGCTTCCCAGACAGCTTTAATATATCTAAGAATGTAATCAGAGGAATTTTCAGCCATTCTCCCATTACCACATACTCCAGCTCTTTAAGACACGACGGTGGAGGATAACGGCTCCTAACTTGTCACTCCAAAATGCACCACAAATGTTCAATAATATTGATTTGGGGAGGCCATTCCATGTGTTCTAGCTCACGTTCATACACTTCATACCAATTCTTAACCACTCGAGCGGTTTGTATTGGAGCATTATCGTCTTGGAAGATACAGTCACCACCAGGTAATAAAGTCTGGGCATAATTCCTGTTGATTCTGCCATGCAAGGCAACTATTGCACCGAGACATTTCCATGATATGGCGGTCCAAATTATCACTGATCCACCTCCATACTTCACTGTTAGAAGAAGGCAGTCAGAGTTGTAAGCTTCTGTGGGCTGCCTCTACACAAAAACTCGCCCTGAAGTCGAGAAAAGAGAAAAAATCGACTCGGCTGAGAATATGACACGCTTTCATTGGTCTGCAGACCAGGCATTGTGATCTCTGCACCACTCCAACCTATTCTGAATGTTACGGCAGATCTTCCATGATACCCAGCCTTATGGAGCTCACGACGAACACTTTTCGTAGAAACTGGACTATTCAGATGATTATTGAACTCAGCAGTCGCTTTGGCCGCAGTAGTCCGATGATTATTTTCGCCACATTGCATTTCAATGCAGGTCAGTCCCTGTCAGTATATTTGCAAGTCCCGCCCGAATTGCTACGGTTGCTTGGAGTTTTGCCCTGTTTCTCGAATTGTGTCATATTTCTTGATATGGTAGCTCTTGAAAAACCAAACAGTTCAGCTACCTTAGTGATCGAGGCTCCTGCCATGCGAGCTCCAATAATTTGCCCTTTTTCGAACTCGGAGACGTCAAGCATTTAGCTTAAATATTACTAAATTCGAAAAATACATAAGACAAAGACAGTAAATTAGATAAATGAATTTATTCACAATCGATATAACCTGCAATTATGAAGTTTTAGTTAAAGTTCTCAATATAATAAATCTTTGAAACATAAGAGTGGATTTTGCACCTGCTCCAATTATTTTGTCCAACCACTATATTCACGGTAGACTAAGGTAGGTGTGAAAACAGAGAGTGAAGTAAATCCATCCGGCTTCACAATTTAATGCGCGTTAACAAATCTAAAGCATTTGAATTGCAGCGTTCTATAACCGCAATCGATTATTATTTCCCATAATTCTTATTTCGTCCTGCTTCCTAACAGCCGATCTCTTACACATCTGTTCCCAGTATTCAACTTTTCAATATTCCCTACATGAGTCCCTCGCAACAAACAGAGAAAAAATGTTAAAAGAAAAACAAAACATGTACATAACCAAAATTAAATAGATAATATAAGAGAAAACAAAGGAAAAAAATGTCATTAAAATTTAAAAACAATATCAAAATAAATCACGAATGTTTCACCTGTCATACAAAACAGTAAATATAACAAAATAGAAAACCTCTTTAGATTACCTGTATCCTCCGGACGTTGGGGATCATGGCTTTTACATAATATCTTATCCATTGTAGTTCTTAATAAATTTTAAATTTTCTTTTATTTCACATAAAACCTGTTTAACCATCATTTTACACAAGCTCGTCAATTATCTCATGCGCTGCTCTTCTTGTCCATCTTGCTCTCAATCTGTCATGTGAGTATCAGATTTTCCAAGCCCTCCTTCCTCTTTATATGCGCAGAAATTACAACCGTCTCTTCCTGATATTAAGAAGTAGTTTCGTTTTTGATCCCATTTTCTATAAAAACCTCGTCGTTGCTCACATGTTCGGTCTATAGTATCCGGAGCATCCTTCTGTAAAACCACATTTCTCTTGCTTTAAGTCTATTATTCATCTTTGAGGAGATTGTCAAGCATTCACAGCCATATAGGAGGACATATCACTTAACAATTCACTACTCTTTTCTTTGTTTCTTACGATTTTTTTCTGTTTCTTAATACTTAGCTTTTGAAAAAAATAATACTACTCATATAACGGCATTAAAAAGGTTGGTATAGCTTCATTAGCATAAATAATGTAGAACTGGATGTTCTTCCCCTTTTCCTTCTAGTCCTTTATTGTCGGTGGTTTTTTTTAAATAACATGACACTAATTTTACTAACCCTGTAGAAAGTTCGTTACTTAATTATAGACCCGGGATCGAGTAATTTCTAATAATAATTATTTGGATGTGAGAGAGTCTTTATCTACAATAAAGGAATCAGTCAACTTATTTCTTGGACTCTGATACAAACAGCTGGTTCAATCAGTTATTTATAAGAGATAATTGGGAAAATATTTCTAATATTTTTATGTCAGAACAGTTTTGGCAAAACCTATGAGAAACCATCATAATGTAGGTACTTAATAACAAAAATTGATAAAAAACAGGCAAAAATAAACTGTATGAAATCAGGTAGACTATATACCTGTTGTGGAGTTATTTCGCAGTGGAGACTTGTATTTGTACTAAAATCGGTCCTAAATAAGTTCGACGTACCAAACATTAGAAACTTGATATAATAGGTATTACGCAGAGTAATCAGGTTGTGGTCGCTGACTACTTTCGTATTCGACTAACTGTCGATTACTGTCGGCCGACATCGAAATTATTTACTGCCACCTCCACAAGGGATAGATGTGGCACAAGGCCGAGTTTAAGGTGGGGTATTCCGGAGCCCGTAGGCTCGGCCAAAAAAATGCTGGTAGAACCCGTATAAACGGGTTCGGGTTGGTCAACCTCCGCGAACGAGAGACTGCCCTTCGGTAGAGCCTCGTCCGGGTTCCTCTCTGCTCAGAGGCAGAGAGTTCGACCCTCTAGCCGAGTTGTTCGACATCGACTAATATTTAGTCACCACCCCCCACGAGGGTATCATGTGGCACAAGGCCGGTTTAACGTGGGATCGCCGAGCCCGTGGGCCCGGCCAAAAATATATACCCTTTGAACCCGTATAAACGGGTTCAGGGCCGGTTTACCTCCCCGAACGAGACTCCGCCCCTCGGCGTAGCCTCGTTCGGGTTCCTCCCTGCCCGTAGGCAGAGATTTCAACCGTTCAGGCTGTCGTTCGACTGACCCTCGTTCCTCTTACTATTCCTACTTATATTAGGTGGGATAGTCTAATAACTATAGAATAGGTGTGTTTCACAATAACCAAACACATATTATTAAAATTCCAAGTTAAAAATAGTAGCGACCCTTAATTTTAATGCGCATGTGTAATCATATCAACGTAAACATCACTCTACTTCGGTGATGTTATATGAAAAATGTTTTCCACTCTCGTAGATTTTCCAATAATATGACATTAACGATTGGATAAAAATGATATTTTCCGAGCGCATCCAGAGAAAAATAGCCAAAAAACATACAAAAAAAAGCAAAGTATTAACACATTTTCCAAACATACACCGTATGTTATAAGTGATTGTGTATGTACACACTTACGCGAGAATGCACACACCTACAGACAGAGAGAGTTCTGAAAATTCTATGAAAAAGAACTATGATGGGATTAATATTTAGAATTTGATTTCGTAACTAAAATGTTGAATTATTAATCAACTATATATTGATAATCATACATGCTTGTCTACATACAATTGCGAGTGCACACACATATATGAGAGTGTACTTCAGTTATATATATATATATATATATATATATATATATATATATATATATATATATATATTACTTGAAATATCTCACACACACACACGTGTGTGTGTGTGTGTGGTCTCCAAAATATATTGTTTTACCTAAAAAATCTCAAAACATTCATGAACATATTCATAACCATACATATATACACGCATAGCTGTATTAAACGAGCATCGATACACACATTTATGTTTGTGCATGTATATATATATGTGTGTGTGTATATATATATATATATATATATATATATATATATATATATATAGAGAGAGAGAGAGAGAGAGAGAGAGAGAGAAGTATGTATAATTGAAAAAAGTTCAACATGTTTCGTTAAAATCTTTTATTCATAGACATTCGTACTTTTATTTTTTACCCATCAAAATATTTCCCTGTTATTCTCTTTCTTTTTCTATTTACGTCCCCCGTCTTCAAGTTAATTTTGTATTCCGTATTAAATAAAAAATAAACTATAACTTTGATTCTTTTTCGAGGAACTATTATTGTTTATATATTTATAAACTGAACAAGATAGGAGCGTTGCATTAATTGAAACGCTCAAGTACGTTGAAAAGATCTCTGTATAATATGCCGACTCTTTGAAAATGTCTTTCTCTGGCTTCCCGACACGGTACTGCTATAATGAAATAAGCGTGTTGCTTGAAGGCTGTTTAGTTGTTTTTTTTTTATTTTTTAGTCGAACTTATCTTGGTAAACAGCACAAAACGCGAGGAAGCCGTTTCCAAGGCGAGTTCGATACCACCCACGATTGGTTGGACTCGAGAACTGAGTGTTGTGATAATCCTTTCTTTCTGGAGAACGACAAAGAAATACGACTTGATAAATAAATTGGTTTTACTGCGTTTTTCACTGTAGTAGAAAACCTTTGGACTTCTTTGGTCCTATAAATAACGCTTAAAATATTTTAACTAATAAATTAATTATACACACACACTATATATATATATATATATATATATATATATATATAGTGTGTGTATAATTACTTTATTAGTTAAAATATTTTAAGAGTTATTTATAGGACCAAAGAAGTCCAAAGGTTTTCTACTATAAACTATATATATATATATATATATATATATATATATATATATATATAACATGACTATTAAAATTCACTGCATGAATAATTTCTAAAATTCCCGGTACCAGAGTGGTGAAATAAAATATAAGACTGTCCAGGTGTCTGCTGTTGTTTGTGAAGCCTGCGATTTCAGGTATTTCCGCTTTGTCGTCCCAAATCTAACCCAGAAAGGTGTTGTTCTAACTTTCTTCTGATTGGTTATTCCAAACGCCTCTTAACTGATCGAAATGATTCCAACTCTGTCTTCCAGGTGTTTCTGTATTTCTGATGTCCTGCATATAAAATCAGAAGTTCAGACTTGCATAGTGTTGTACTGATAGTAGGACCCCACATTCAAATCGCTGGTGACATTTTCGATGAGTGAGCTGCATGACAGCAATGGTCTCATTCCAAGAGTCATCAATATCAGTTTATTGTCATACTCCGGGGCATATGGAAAGCAAACATATTTACCAATCGGATTCCTTGCTTAAAAATATTTTCCACCGATTCTCTTAACTGATTAGAAATATTATTAGTTGTGAGGCATTGCTGTCAGAATAACAACAGTGCAACAGCTTTCATATGTTATTGGTCACCTGATGCTTCAAAGTTTCCCTTTCCGCAATTTCACGAAAATTTCGTTTGTATTTTACTCTCTTGTATCAGTATCATTTTAAGCTATATATTGCTAAATACCTAACTGCATTGCTCATACATGACGTTGTTTAAGTTTTCCCATATTTTACATGATGATTATACTTTTTTTTTTGGTTTATTCAAGACATTTATTTCATCATTTCACTCCAAGTAACTCAATAGAGACACTACGACACGAGGAGTTACCGGAGTGAAAGAGACCGAGAAAAAAACATTAATAAGGAGAGAGGACAACAAAAGATGATTGACATTGCATTTAAATTTGTGAAGTGCAAAGACGACAGGATAGGGTGCAGCTGGAAACGAGTTCCACAAGTGAGAATTGCAAGAAAAGGAAATGTTAGCATAGAAAGTTCGGTTACGTCTTAGAATTTCAACAGCAAATAGTTTGCCACTCAAGCCTCGAGCTTAATTTCTTGAAACCCATGTACACAAGAGCGAAGCTCATCATAACAATTAGCATGAAAATATTTATGGAAAATGCTGAGGTAAGCTACGTTACTGCGGTGGGAAATTTACCGAAGCTGAAACGTCAGCTCAGGAGTGATATTGTAGTTCTTCTTTGTATTTTATCAAGAATCTCTAGATATATAGCAGAAGGAGCAAGCCAAATGTGGTCGCAAGATTCCGTGCACAGAATAATGTTCGATTTATTCTGGTTAGTGAAATTTTCTGGAACGACGCAGTCAAATAACTTTCCTATCAGTAAGACTAAACGCTTGATTCAATATAATATTTCCATTTCATGTCAGTAGAAAAAGTTAGACCGTGAATTAAGATAGAGTTTTTATGTTTCTTTTGTGAATTCTTCAAGAGTATATAGCCATAATTATACCTACTTACTCACTAACACCTCAATCGCTATCGTGAACATTGGTTCCTTAAGTCCACACGGCAGTTAATTTTGAAATCCATTTTCAAAGTTATATGATATATGCATCAGCAAGACTACATACGATTCCGAATCCTCTTCTATGATGTATTATATCAGAGGACGTAGTGCAAAACTGAGATCCGAAGACGGATTGATATGCACAAAGGTTCATTCCAAAAGCTAAGCAGAGTATAAAGAAACACAAATACTTCGTTAGAAACAAAGAAAAGAGTATTGTTATATTCTGTACATCGGTCCTCCTGCATGACAGCGAATGCTAGACAATATCCTCAAAGATGAAGAAGAGAATTGAAGCAACAGAAACCGGTTTCTACTGAATGATGCCGATGATACCGTGAACTGAATATCTGAGCAACGACGAGGTTTTAGAGA
The DNA here is from genome assembly GCA_964036315.1 of Acanthosepion esculentum. Classification (NCBI taxonomy): domain Eukaryota; kingdom Metazoa; phylum Mollusca; class Cephalopoda; order Sepiida; family Sepiidae; genus Acanthosepion; species Acanthosepion esculentum. The sequence continues at coordinate 57,722,279 of OZ038486.1, read as the reverse complement.
ATATAGAAACAAAACGGAAAAATTATACTTAATATCCAGAAGACATTTTAGTTTTAGTTTAACGGCATATCCACCTCGAAGGGTTATTTCATTCTGACAAGATTTTTCTGATAGGTTCATATGAATAGAGTGTATATTTTCTATAAGGAAACATTTTGAGAGACTCGCCAGATTTGGTATTTAATCTATAGCGGATAGGGAAAATGGTGGAATCATTGTTTTAGCTGTGGCATATGTATGAAGTAGGAGGAGTAATGGATAGCGGCTAGGATTGAAGAATCGAAACCATTACATTCACTTACATACTAATACCCTTGGGAAAGGTAAGAATCGTCTTCTTCCCCCACCTATGGATAAATAGCAGGACAGACTGGGTTCTATAACCTTGGATGACAACTTGTCTACCGCAGAAAGAAATGACAACCTACTGCGGGGAAAAATCCGCCCTCGTCAGTCATATATCGAAAGATATATTATCGCCTAAGCGTGTATCACGTGTGGCACTTAAATGACTGACATATACGAAAGATAATGTAACTACTCCACCGGACATGAATTAGACACTTCTAGGATTTATTTAAAATTTATGGTGATTTAACTTTTTACATAAAAACATAGAAACACGTGCAAAAGTTTGAGTAGTAAGCAAACTGTTTGATATTTGAATATTTCTGTTTAATTTTCAGAAAGCGAAGAAAAACTTTCCCTGTTCAATGTGTTAATCGAATATCCTAGAGAAGCTTTTAGCGAGTATGTTTTCTTTCTGAAGTCTGATGAGGAAACTTACATCATTAAATCTCGGTAAAATAGCTGATTAGAAATAATCAAAGATCACAGACAAGAACATTTACGCCATCGTATTCAAATTAGTTGTGCTTTAAAAGAATTTTAAAAGGAACTGGCTTTCAACTCAATAAGCAACATTTATTTCTTCGTGTCGAATTCGATTAGCACAAGACTGCATCGCAGTAGTAAAATCTTCTGTAATTTAATGTAATTTGACAATTAAAAAGAAAACGGTATTTTTAAAACTACGTATTGAATCATTTTCAATCATTTCCTCACCAAGCGAGGCATACATGTCATTAGATGTGAGAGAGAAGACTAAGTATAGGGAAGATTGAAGAAGGAACAAAAGAATGCATAGTGTTCAGGAAGACAGACCATTTCATTATTAAAACGTGGGAACTCGATGCCAATCTTAAATTCAAGTAGTCGTAGGCCCAGAGTATAAAGCTCGTCAGAGCAGTTGCCATGAAAATATTTGTAGAAAAGAAAGAGATGCCTGGTCATGGTCAATTACATTACGGTTGCTTATATAGATTTTCTCAAGAATCACGAGATGTACAGCAGGGGCACGGGGCCTGATATGACAACAGTATTCGATTCACGGAAAAATGGTAGATTCATAAATGTGCAAGATGATTTCTGACGAGGAAATTTAACTGGTACGAGACAGAGGACTAAATTTTCTTGCAAGAGAGGAAACAATTAGCCTGATATTATCACTTCACTCGTAAAGGCAAAAATTAGAGTAACGCGTTGCTGTCCTGGAGTTTAGCACCAGCCATAATGTTTCTCTGACGTTATTAAATGAAAGTAGCTTTGTTTTGGAAGCATTCAAATATGCAAACAATTTCGTGTCCCAGTTCACTACAGATTGGAGGACCTTTTCATGAGCAGCTGTCAGGTTTACTTTGTCAGATATGCCTGAACAGATATCTAGCCACGCATCATTCAACAGGGACTTCGTTAATATTTGCAGGCTTGATACATGTTTTAAGCAGAAACCAGATATATACAATATTTGATATATATGAGATTAGGTACTATCTATGACATTAATATGTGATCCTTAAATACAATATTATTTTTGAAAAACTGGAGATTTTTGGGTAATGTTTTTGCTTTGAGGTAATTTGCGGTGTTTGCTGCAACTATCCAAAGCGTAGCTATTTTTCAATTTTCTTGTCACCTACATAACATTTTGGATGACTGATCCATTATTTGATGTCTTTAAATTTTCAGTATTTACTAATGCCACATCCTGGATCTTTATGAGGGATTCATTATACTCTGATATCGTTGCTTTTATTCCAATTCATATGTTCTGTTTTGAAACGTTTTAGCTTGATTCCTATTTCTTGAAAAAATTCGCAGAGAACGTTGATTTATGTTCATGATCATTGTTAAACAAAATATGAATATCTATGATGTCAGCAGTACAATGCCTCCCTGAAAGAAAGCATGGACGTTTTTTGTCCATTAAGAGATTACTTTGGGATATTGTATAGAATGCGAAATGGATCAGTTCCCATCCCTTCGCATCTCTGCTTGTCTATACGTAATGAATAATCTACAAATTAGTAAATAGCCTGGGGCTGTCATTTCATCGTTGTTGTAATCCTGATAAGGTTTGAACAATCTTGATATTGGTGTCGTCGCCAGATGTCAGATCTGGGCAGCATTTAGAGGAATCAGAGCTTAGAAGTTTTCCAGATTATGAGAAGACAATATATCTATTGATTTGGCCATATGCTGCTTTGAGGTCAGCATAGATCTTTATAGTTTGCTGTTAGATAGCTATTGAATGCCCTGGTGTTTTTTTTATGACATATATGCTATGATTGCATCACTTTCCAGAATGAAAGCTAAATTGCTTAAGGAGACATAATGTTTCATAGATGTATATTGGTGTACGTTTAACGTGGTCATGGCTTCATTAAATTCCTATCCATTTTTTCAGAGATATTGGCTTCTCAGAATATTACCTATTTTTTAATTTTTTTTTAACTGTTTATTATTATCACTTACTTTCATCTTCCTCCTCTATTTGTTACTATCATCTGTCAATCTTACCAAAAGAGAATTTTCATCCCACGGGAGTAATTTTGAACCGTCTAGTTATTTCTTGTCACGATTAAACGTGAGTCTACTAAAGAAAATATGATTATATTACTTGTGTCGTCTATGTTGTTTCAGTCAAACTTTAGGGACGTCAATTTGGATTATAGTTTATAAGAGAATTCTGCTATTACACTTCAGTGCTTTGTTCCTTTTACGAAAATCGGAAAACGAATTCTCTTGTGTGTGGTTTTGAAAATTATTCATATTCCTTCAGTTAACATAATTCCTATTACATGATCGTCTTCTGTATGTCGTGTCTCCTCACGGCGTGGGCGAGTATAACCCTTCTAAAGCACTTACTCTTCGTAGGTGTCAGGAGTGTTTGTTTTGTTTTTCTTTAATATCCCCATCCCTCCGCGTTCTGCCGACCATTTAAAAAAAACGAGTGAAGTAGGTTACTTATTTTTTCCCTCTACCCGCTTTGCATTAAGTATATCCTGTGTGTGCCTAATTATCTAGTGTCATTTCTAATCATGTGTCACATATTTTTCAAATGTCTCTTTCTGATGTAAAATTGGCCTTTTCGTTCCTTTTTTTTTCATTGAAACTTCCTCTTTGCGTGAATGCTCCGTCGATGGCATTCCCAACATTCTTCTGCAGAAAGACATCTCCATTGCTTCAAATCGCAAGAAATTTACAGTATCCATCTGTGAGGCTTTATTGCCTTGCTTGGGGTAAATTTTAAAGAAAAATACAAAATAAATAAATAAAATACAAAAAAATAAAATCGTATATTCTGTTTTCATATCTACAATTATAAAATCCCCCTAAGAAATGTTTTTGATCAATGTTTGAGTTTTGACACACAGTATCACAAAAGTCAATAGTAGTAGATCAGTAATTTCAATGAAATCTACGATTGATTTTGATAAATCCAATAACATCTTGAACGCTATTTTCTCTTCACAACAATTATTGATTATTTACATTTTCACAGAGAAACGATTTTAAAAGCTAGTATTAAGCAGTATTATTTAAACACTCTCGTGAGTATATTATTTCAACTCCTGGGATATATTTAAGATTAAAACTTAGCAAAATTTGTCTTATTTAAACTCTTTTAAACTATTTCAGATTGGTGACTAATGTTTCACTTATCTTTAATGTTATTAAACTTTATGATGGTGGAAATACGACTGAAGCCGAGGCGCCAGATCAGATTTAATAATATTTATCTTTAATACCAGTTTTATTGAACTGATGCATTACATTTTCATTTATTTTTATGGGACAACAAACCATTCATTAACTAAAAATAGACAATATTCACTTTTGTTACTTGACACGGAATTCATTTGAAACTGATACCAGCAAATATTTTCTTACGGTCAATTAGTTTCTTCACTAAGAACTTATTTGAGGCATTAAGAAAATAAATGAAAGTAAGATATTTATTAAAATAATGCAAAAATAAAAATTAAAAAACAAAAAAATCGGTTTTGGAAGGTTAATAAAGCACCCTGCATTGAAAATAGATAATAGTAGTGTTACGCACTGCTGCAGTACCAATGATGAGACTAAGTTTAATGCTACATGTGCTCAGCCCAGGATCCCCCCTGGATCAGTAAGCACGGAACATGATTAGGTTGTGAAGTTGGTGACACAATAATTATGAGTTCAATCATACAACTGGGCAGAGCATTGTATTAAAAAATTCAGTGGAAACGTCTTGAGTAGAAACTGTTCACAGTTCGGGCAAAAGCTTATTGGACCTAAATCCATGGCCTTTTCAACCCTTTCACAAGAATAGCTCTCTAATTAACCATGTCTTCAGGGATGTTAGCTTACACACCATGGTTGGCCAATTGCACGTTGATGAGACTATTCAACCTACTGTTGAAGCTTTGCATTTAGTGTTGTCATTTTCCTGGACAGGTTGACGGCGGTCTGACCTCTTATTTAACCATGTCTTTCACTTATCGACGTAAGTGAATATATCAATACGAAACGTACCAATTAAGCGAACGTTCCCCCACTGAGCACAATCTGAGCAGTACTAAAATAAGAACTAGAAGATATATCCTTAGAAGTGAAACGAGAATAATCTAACACACTCCTTAGGTTAAATAATGATTTCAATTCGAAATTCCATGAAGGTTACTCAGATCGAAAAGCAACTGATGAAGGTCGCCTGATAAAAAGGACAAAAAATCTTTTGATAAGAACACCAAAACAGTGTACCGTTAACACACGTCTAATTACAATCTATCTATCTCTGGAGCGTTGTGTTGAAATATCCTTTTTATTATCTGCTCCCGAGACATTTCTATTATTGGTTTGGTGCCGTCGAAGTCTATTGCGGCTGAGAGTTTGTAGAAGAAAAGAAATTATGTGCCGTGTCTATTCACGACGCGGGCTATCATAGCTCTCCATAATTTCCTATGCTTCGTGGCGTTTAGAAGCCTTTCTGTATTTGCTAAGCCTCCTGATACTCCTTTCCAGTAGCTATTCACAAAATCTCCTCTGATAGGAAGACCGATGCCACCATCAATCACACTTGCCTTCAATATACCTTTGAGTTTTCTATGCAATCTTTCCACGTTATGCGTCAAAGATGTTCAGTTGTGTCTTTCTGATTCTGGGTATGAAATATATTTCATTCTCATTTTAATTAATGATTTATCGTTGCTTAGTCGTTTCATCCAAATCATTGTCAGTATAATTCTGTCGACCCACATTTCTGTTGTCTCCAGCTTCCTCTTCAACGGTGCCCCGCATTCCCTACCATACAAGAGGATATATATTGCATACTAGTACGTCACTCTGTTGATAAAAAAATCTTCCTGTTTGTAATTTTGCTTAGAATGTGGATGCTAATGATGATGACTCGTTCTTATGATAGCGCCTCTTATGAAGTTGAACAGATCTAGAGAGAAGACAAGTCCTTACCTGTAAGATCGGGTCTTCTTGTCTTCCTTTAACTTTTAAAGGTGCTGTCTGATCACATCGGTTACCTCAACATCCTGACATTTTCTCTTGTCGTGTCGTCGGACACTCCTTGGTATAGAGAAGAATTACTTTGGCGTGTCAAATGTATTATACTCGCGCGGTACACAAATTAATCTATGTGAGATTCCTCACGTGTACTACGTGTCATGCCTCTGTCGGGATAGCAAATAGAATAACACAGACGGGATTTTAAACATATGGAAAATTTTAAACGCAAAAGGCAAGGGTATGAAATAACGCCTTTAAGAGCGATTCTATTCAGCGCATGCGTCTATGATGTCACGTAATAGTACCAACATAGAGTTGAGAGTTTTCATGTATTTCTGCATGCAAACGGCAACAGTTCAGCAGGAAATCACTTTCAACTTGCTGTTGTGTATGGAGAGCACGTTTCGAGCAGCAAGAATATATCATTATCGTGCCGTGTATTCAGAGAATAGCGCAGAGTGGGCCTTTTCTGGAGCGTTGACATTCATCAACAGCAGACTACAAATCTGCACTCGTTGAAACGTTGATTCATGATGAAAGAAATGCGGTACCTGCTCTTTCTCTTCCGGCAGTCCATGGAATCATTCAAAGAATGCTGGGCTATTGGTAAGTGAAATATAGATCCGTCTCAAAACAATTAACTAAGGGACTCAAGATCATATATATATATATATATATATATATATGTGTGTGTGTGATTTAACTACAAATATATATGGAAGGTAACACTTTTTGGGATAGAAAAGAAAAGCACGAGAAGCTTCCTTAGAAAGCTTCAATAGTTAGAAATTTTCAATATACACACATATATATATAACATTTTATATATATATATATATATATTTATGATAGTTTCCCCCTTGTCCAGATTAAGCGTTTGAATTGTCTTTCAAGAAAACAACGGACAATGATAATATTTCTATTATAGATATAGTAAAAAGTATTCCATTGTCAATCAGTATTAACCCTCTTTTAAGTCTAATACAAACTTTCAAGAGACTAATAGATATTTTCTTTTTAATATACTGACTCTAGATACCACTGTATGGAGTATCATTTCAAATAGAAAGGAATGGAAGCTTTGCTACCATAGGATGTCACCCACGATATTATTTGGGTAATGCATGTCATTGAAAACTAACGAAATCTACTTCATGTCTCTACTTTTTGAATCTTCATACAGTGTTTTAATGTATTTTTATAACTAAGTAACATTACAGTCTGTATTTCTTCTCGCCAGAACCCTTTCAAAAGCAACTGAATGTGAAATGAGTGGGTGTATATGTGAACGCATGTCCACGAAAAAAAATGCAATATATTTAAGAAATAATTATGTATGCAAATGTTTAATATTAGCTAGTTTTTATATAAAAAAAATATATCAACGTTGATAAATACAAATCAGTGTCTACTTCAAGAGATTTTCAAGTAAATATTTTAGGTAGAATTTATATTATTCGCCCCTTTTTACATTGTTCGGGAAAGGGGAAATTTTATATCCAAATACTATCTCTCGCTAGGTAGCTAGTTAGATAGTTAGCTACATAATTATCTAAAAAAAGACGTTGTCTTATTCGAGCACTGAATAAGCCCGGACTTAAGAAAATTAGTCACTTCCTCCACGTATTTTATAAATTTTAGCTACTGTAAGGGACTTACAGGTACAATGTCAATGTCCATTTTATTCTTTCATTTATGTATTTTTGATTTAATTTAATTTTTTAAAAAGTAGTTTTATACACCTACCCAAGAGTGCCCTTATCTAACCAAAAATAGTAATTACTGACGTTTTGTAAAATTTCAGTCCTATATCCGACCAAATTCTATTCTGTCACTTTAAGATATACCCATTATATGTCTCTCCATAACTTCGGTCAGTAATTATTTTGAGCATCGCTTTAACGTTAAAATGTATCAACATATATAATTAAACCTTTTTTTAAGTGTATCACCCCAAACAAGGCTGGAGGCCACTATCACGCAAGGGGTTATAGAAGGTTTGGAGTAAGAGCAGATAGGAGTGGTAAAGGAGAGGATGTGGAGAAAGCGAAAGACAGTGGATCGATCAAGGCAAGGGGGTTACAGAAGATTTGGAGCGAGAGCAGATAGGAATGAAAGGTGAAAGGATGTGGAGAAGGGAAGTGGATAGATCAAGGCAACTGGAGATGTCGATTGACGTTACACTTAAATAGTTGGAGATTGTATTTGTCAGGGAAACAGTAATAGGGAAGGCAGTTCCACAGGCGAGATGTGCGAGACATGAAGCTATTGGAGTAGAAGAGACGTCTACATCTAACAGTTTAAACGGTGAAGGGGTGGGAACGGGATGCCAGCCTCGTAGGACGTTTAAATTCATGAGGCCTAGGGACAAGCGAAAGCAGCTGCTCGGAGCAATTACCGTGAAAGTATTTGTAAAAAAGACAGAGCGAGGCAACATCGCGTCTGTGAGAGAGCGACTGCAGACGAGATGATAGATCAGGACCAATCACGTTGCATATCCGTCTCTGGATCTTATCAAAAACCCTGAGGCAAACAGCAGGGTCTCCAGACCATATATGGCAGCAATCCTCCATGCAAGCGCGAATGGTCGATTTATAGACTTGGAGGATCGATTCTGGGGAGAAAAATTTCCTGATCCTAATGTTACATCAATTGAAACAAAATCTTACATTTATTTTATTTTTTTATAGAATTGCTCATTAAATTTTCATGGGAGAGAAAATCTGCATTGAAATCTGTATTACATTTCTGAGACAACATACCGCGATAACTAATTTGCTAATGGTCTGACCATAGCTCGGTAGGCCTACCCAGTAACGATCGAATTCTTGACGTAACTTTTGCTTGCAATGATTTCAAACCACTACTGAGTGTCAAGAGCAAAGATAGCTTGATTGCAATTTTTTTCTAGACCCAAATATCAGTAAGACAAAAAGTATTTTTCTCAATCCTTAAACCAGATGAGCTGAGAAGGTGACGTTACGTAATTCTATAGCATTCCGATACAAGAATTTAAAATAAAACATTATTGAATAATGTAATTAATGGTTCGGTGGCTTCCTTGCATAAAACTACTGGCGCATATGGTTTCACCCTCTATATGTCCTTAGATCACACAAGTAAATTTCAGAATTAAATGGTGCAGAGGAGACTTGTATGTGGATATTTAATTGCGTATATTTCGAGGAATAAAAAAATAAGCGATAGCACGTGATGAACAGCGAATTTGGAGTGAGATTGAGGATGTGAAATGAATAACATTTATCAGGAACCCAATAATGAATAAAAGTACGAAAATAGCTCAAGGATTCAGCTCAATTTTCATTGCATATATTTTTATGAAACATACTTGATAGATTCGGAAACACCTGCTATTAAAAATAATTTAGCTATGAACAGAACACATCTCAAAAACATATTGACACTCGACGAAGTGACTATAATATGTGAGCATTTATTAAAACGTACAATGTGTATTGACCCGTACAAAATGTAGTCAAGGGGACCTCAACCTTGTGCAATTGTTAGCAAACTTATTTCGATAGAGTAATTACGCCTGAGTAGTGTGTTCGTTCCTCACTTTCGGACTTGTGCCATACCTTTTTTAAGCGTTTCACCCCAAGCAAGGCGGGAAGCCACTAGCACGCAAGGGGTTAGAGAGTTGGAGCGAGAGCAAATAGGAATGATAGAGTAAAGGATGAAGAGAAGGATAGTGGATAGACCAAGACATCTGGAGACGTCGATTGACATTACATTTGAATAGTTGTAGATTATAGCTATCCGGGAAACAGGAAAAGGGGAGGGAGTTCCACAGGCGAAACGTGAAACTATTGGAGTAGAAGAGACGTCTGCATTTAACAGTTTCGACTGTGAAAGGGTGAGAGCGAGATGTCAGCCCAGGAGAACGCTTAAATTCATGAAGCCTGGGAACCAGCGAAACCAGCTCATCGGAGCAGTTATCAAGAAAGTATTTGTAAAAAAAGACAGAGGGAGGCGACGGCACGTCCGTGAGAGTGCGACAGCAGACGAGATGCCAGATCAGGGCCAATTACTTTGCATTTCCGTCTCTGGATTTTATAAAGATTCGTGAGACAAACAGGAGGGGCTCCAGACCATATATGGCAGCAATACTCTGTGCAAGGGCGAATAGTTGATTTGTAGATTTGAAAGATCGACTCCGGCGAGAAAAATTCCCTCGCACGGCACAGGGAGGGAAATTTACTTTGCGGTGTAATTGACTCAATATATACGTTCCATCTCAGGTTAGCAGTCAGTGTGAGACAGAGTAGTCGCAAAAATGTGCTCTCGAGAAGTTGAGCCTCAGACATTCTAATGGTGGGGAGCAGGGATGGTTCTCTGTGTTGAGTAAGAGAGAGCAGTTTTGATTTTGAGGCATTAAAGTTAACCAGCCAATTCAAGCCCTACTTTACAACCGATTGGAGGTCCTTTTCGAGACGAACGACCAGGTTAGTTTTGTCAGCGACACTAGATTTGTTTTTGAGGCAACAGCAAATTGTAGTATCATACTTGGGAATCTCTGACGTCAGGAAGATCGTTGATGAAGATAAGGATCAGAGTAGGGCCTAGGACGGAACCTTTAAGAACACCTGCGTTCGTCGGATAGGAGCTGGAGGAGAATCCGTTGAGAACGACCTTCAATACACGGTTTGACAGGAATGATTGTATTAAATCAAACAATCGACCTGAAATTCCATATCCCTTAAGCTACGCGAAAAGGTCGACATGCCAAACCCTATCAAACGATTTGGAGATATCTAGAGCCACGGCACGAGCTTCTCCGTTATTATAAAGAGCTTGGTAAACAATTTCAGTGATGGCCGTAAGCCCATCAGCTGTAGAACGGGAAAAGCCGAAATCATATTACTTGTCGGAGAGCAGATTATGGGATGTAAGGTGGTTAACCACTTCGGCGTTGATTAAAGCTTCGAAGACTTTGACGGAGTGGACGGTAATTAGAAGGGTCAGAAGGGCCACCAAAGTTATTAAAGACAGGACCAATGGATGAGGAGTTCCAATAGTCTGGAAAACAAGATTCATTGAGGCAGTAGTTATATAATTTGGAGAAGGCAGGGGCCAGTTCAGGTGGACTTTTCTTCAGGACAATGGCTGGTATCCCATCTCCACCAGTAGTCTTGTGTGGGTCTAAATTAGAGATAATGCCCAGTAGAGATGACGGGGTTATGTACAACTCGCTCAATAGAGTGTCAGTTCTAAGGAAGAAATAGGGTGTGGGTACAGCGGAGGAGTCGAGCGTTGAATTGAATGAGAATATCCGAGAAAATTATTCAGCCTTGACGGCAGAAGAGGTCAGATTGTTAAGTACGCTCTTGCAGAGACGCCAATAATCCTTGCAGCCGAATTTGCGAGATGCAATATGTTCTTTCATTCGAGCAGCAAATAGTGACTTTGCTTCATGGAGGACACGCTTACACTCGTTATGGGCAGAGACAAAGAGACGTCTATTGCAGACAGACATATCACTACGATATAGGTGGAAGAAGTGGTTCCCATGGGCAATGGCAGCTGAACAAGTAGCGCAGAACCAAGAGAAGGAGGAGGGCGATTTCACCTTATATTTCCTTGAGGGGATGAAAGCCTCTATTCCTGCGAGGAGACCTCGGAAGCGCATTTTTGAACGGAGAGCATAAGGACAACATCTCAAGGGACATCAAGCTAAGCTAAACTTAGACAATCGCCATACAAAATACAACCAGAGGACACTTCGACCTGGAGAAATGGTTAACAAGCTTGCCTCGATAGAGCAATTACGATTAAGTAATAAGTTCGATCTTCCCTGGGTACTTCATAGGTTCGTCCTTGTGCCACATCTACGTTTTAAAAATCATAGCGAGTTCGATCCACACTGGGTGACACATACTTTAGACCTGGTTTCACATCTAAGGAAGAGTTAGAAAATCATACGATTGAATTTTGAGTGCGATCTTCATTAGGTGACCCAAAATTTTCTAAGCTGCGGTTAGAAAATCACTTATACGATTGAATAGTAAGTTCGATTTTCATTTGGTGCCACAAAATTTAGGCCATGTGCCACATATAATGTACACTTAGAAAATCATACAAAAATGCCGCCAATGTATACGATAACAATTAACATTGATAATATTTAAGAGTATAGCAATTATAAAAACACGTTTTTGCATTTCCTGCGATTACAGTCATGATCGTTTTATGTTCATTGTGCCGGGTGACCTACACGAATTGCGCTTTCGTAACTCTCCACAACATCCCACATTTTGTAACTCTTCCGACGACATCCTTTGCATCTGCTCTTTTACCATCCATTTATACAAGCTCGGGAGTGAAGTTACGTACGGCTTTCATCTAACCCTCTTGCCTTCATTATCTCCTGTTCGTGTAGATTAATCAACATCCTCTTTTCTCATAATGCTTTCTAAAAAATATTAAACCACTAATTTTGAGTCTAAGTATGTGTACTTTTTGTTTTTCATTTTTAGAAATTTCTTCATTACTTAAATGTTCGGGCTTTCGCAGCATTCTTCTATAAAACCACTTATCTGATGCCTCAAATCTGTGAACAGACTGTCCAGAGGATCGATATCGTATAATATACCCGCACTCTCTTATTTATTAATAACAAAATGCTCCTGTTTCATAGTACTTACTGTTGTGAATATGTATTATCTCCTCTTTGATCATCCAAGCTCAAAAAGCTGTACATTTCCGCTTGTCAAGTAGACGAGTAGTAAGTTTCTTAATTGAATAAAAGATTACTAGACAGAATCTCTTGTCCTGTTTTCATTACAATTTATTCAATTAAGAATCTTACGACTCGTCTACTTGACAAGCGGAAATGTACAGCTTTTATAGTTTGGATTATCAAAGAGGAGATAATCCATATTCACAACACTCACCTTAAATTTTGAAAACACCATTCGATATTTCACTACGCCTTTGATTTTCGGTGTCACATTTGCAGCTCTCTGTTAAAACGCTTTGCAGATATTTAAATTTTTCGTACTTGTCTCTCGCTCCTCAAATTCGTCGTCCGAATCTTAGATGCTTCATCTTGCTGACAACCATATTTTCTCTCTAAATATAATTGATGCTTAATCCATTCTTCTAATTTTACTTTACTACATTCTGTTACCAAGATATAAATATCACAGCTTTTAAATTCTAAATAGATAATAGATAAGATTAATTTTAATCTAGTATAAAGACTGAATCTATACGTTCATATGTAGCGGGAATATTACGCTATCGTTTCTTTGAACATAGATTCTCTATACAAAAATGATAGCAGCATACAAAGATTGCAATATCGTCAGGTGACTTTTTCCTCCTACACTGAGAAAGAGAATAAGTATTTCTTTAAATAAAACAAGAAAAAATATTGTTCTTTTACAATTAACAAGCAGCTGATATAAACACTTTTTTTTAGATCTCTTTTGAATTTCAACAGCTCTTTATTTATCTGATAATTTGTGGCCACTGTGTATGATAAAATGAATGTGCAAAGTCTTGTAAAGTTTTGACAAATTAATTTAAGAGAAATAATATTGGGTTATGTCGATCTTATTTTCCTTTCCTAATGAAGTTCACATAACTGAAGACATATCAAAACCAGCAAATTTTGGAAGCCTTTTTCGTAAGTGATTATTAACCCCCAGTAAATATCATTTCGAACTGTATACAATGGGCATAGTTTTGGAACATTGACCTAATGACAATAGATCTGAGAACCAGATTTTCGGCCATTTTAGAAATTATAATTTTCGGAGAAAGTCTCGACATGGCAATATGCAAACATCGATTCTAATTACAACATGTAATATCAATTCATCTGGTGAATTAATTCAGTGGAATTTATGTTAGCCATTATTACAAGTTCATTCTAGGTAATGCGCCTGTTAAACTATATCTTGACGTACATAATCTGACATTGGCATATGTGAGTAGAATGTGGTACAGCGCTTTTTTGGGGGTGACAAGAACATGATTCGTTCTGATCCAACAATGTCAGTTCCTTAACCTGATATATTATATTTTGACAATATTATTCGTTTTAATATAAGACATACAGAGGAAAGCAACGAGTAACCTAACTAATGTGTAAAAAATGTCAGAGCAGAAATGGGGAGGGATATTTAAATGTAAAGGTAGGTAAGTGCTACGAAAGATGGGATACTGTTTAGAGACATGAGCAGAGTCGAAACTAAAGCTTAAAATTCAGTGATCCAAATCCTAGAAAGACGCTTAAGCAACATATTTAATGAATGATTTGTCAAAAACATTCGATGATTCTCAAGTGTTTGCTCTTAAAATAATGTCGTTTCAGTGTCAGAATCGTAAGTCATTAGGTTGAAGTAGCTAATATGCATTAATCGCCATTTCATATAGCCTCAAATTTCTAATTGTAAAGTTTTCCTTGGGTGCCTGAAGCAGCCGGACCCCTAACTGTATCAGTTCATTGAGCTTGTTAGAATAGTTTACCTTACATTTTTTTTATTTGGATCCTGGAATCTATAGTTCTTGTTGCGAAGGATCTCCCATAGCTGTTTAAGCTTCAGGGTTTCAAAAATATAGATTCTCCACTGGCCATAAGCAATCAATTCCTGAAGTGACATAATACACAGAAGACTCAGTTTGTTAATTTGGCGCCATGAAAAAAATCCTTTCTATTCTGAAAGAAACAAAATTAATTCCACTTCAAAAAACAAAAGAAAAAAACATATACCAAATATTTCTTAGATTCTACATTAACCTATATAGGGGCGAACAGAGACAAATTAGGGCACTTCGAAACAAAGTAAAATAAGTACATTTACACCGTCTTTGTCATTTTAGTTCATTGAAATTTTGATATTTTGCTATACTTTCCAAAACCTCAGGCTTGTAGTCATAAAAGATAAAATCAACCTTAGTTTATATTGTAAGCTTCTGGCATTAGCCGAAGTATCCTCGTTGATACTATGTTTTATAATAACATAGATAAGAAATATTTATTCTGTTTATTCTCTTTTGGAATAGGGGCATATTCGTTAGCCGAATTTGTTATACGAAGACATATTTAAAGCCCAGATATTACGATGGTATTAAACTGAATTTATTCCGGATGAATGTAAACATGGTAACGAGGTGGTGTTATATACTGGAGCGGAAACAAATTTTAATTAAAATCTGGGCATCTTACAGACATGATGTTCGCTAATAGGTCGACAATAACAAATACGTCGACTCTGAAGACGTATTTCAAAGACTGATCTCCTTTGAAGATTTGAAGTACAGGACATTTATTTGAATCTTATTTACTACGTTTATTAATGATCCTAATTTAAATGACATTCTAAGTACTGAAGAAAATTTTCATGCGAAAGTAAGATAAATAGAAAGTTTTATTATACAGTATTGTAAGCATTATAATAATTATATTATTATGAGTAATGTGGTTGGTCCTGATCTGGCATCTCGTCTACAGTCGCTCTCTCACAGACGTGTTGTCCCCTCCGTCTGTCTTTTCTACAATTACTTTCATGGTAACTGCTCCGAAGAACTACTTTCGCTAGTTCCTAAACTGCACGAATTTAAGTGTACTACTAGGCTGGCATCACGGTCCCACCCTTTCACTATCGAAACGGTCAAATGTCGCCGTCGCTTCTACTCCAATAGCTTCATGTCTCGCACCTCCCGTCTGTGGAATTCCCTACCTATTACTAATTTCCCTGATAGTTATAATCTCCATCTAATCAAATGTAATGTCACTCGACATCTCCAGATGCCCTGTCCTATTCCCTGTCCTTCTCTTCATCCTTTCCTCCATCACACCTCTTTACTCTCGCTCTCAATCTGTAACCCCTTGCGCACTAGTGGCATCCCGCCCAGCTTGGGGTGAAATGTTTAAAAAAAAAAAAAGAAACAAAGGGGAGTATTAATTTCAAGTGGGATTATTTTAAAATCGACACTTTTCGGTAAATCTGTCGAAATGTTCATTTTGTTTTTTTTTTTGGTGAGAGTGATCTTTGCCTGGCACAGTTATTTCCAGTAGACCATTGTTTAGATGCACAACATCTGCCCTATACATCGCATTTGATTATATTGTAAACACCAAACATAAAATAGAAAACAGTTAAAATTGATCAGTTTCTGATGGCGTCACTATGAGATGTGATGTTTAAAGAACAGACAAAACCATCTCATTGAGCACGTTTTACATAGATCGTGCCGTTTCGCTCTCCTATAATCAACCCCCATCAGATTAAAAAAAAACGAAGTGAAACGTCTTATGATGAAACCCGCCGGGTAATGAATGCCACTGCACATTCCATTAAAAGTAAATAATGTTAGGTTTTAACACTTTTCGTAAAAGCAAAAATAAAGCATTCTTATCTGCAAAGAAATCCATCTTCTCTGAGCTAAATCGCCTCTGCGCATGGAATTAGATTCACTAATATTTGCGTATTCTGTCCAAGTGTTATCCTTCATTTGCTGTAAGATAGCGTTTAGACGCTTGAAATTCAATTGAAATAAGATTAACCCTACTGCAGCTGCAGACCGACGATTAGCATAATACGGTTTCGTCCAATTGTTAAAACGATCTATTCCTATTGAATAGGCAATGCATCAGTTCCAGAGGCTTAGAGGATTTATTCTAATGAAGCTTGATTTTTGTGAATGGCGACACGAAGAGGAATGTTTTTCAGTAGCAAGTTCAATTTTGCCAATTGGCTATTCGTTTCCTAAAATCAAGGCAATCCTTTCTTGACAAAAGATGCATATTTTCGAGAAAGGTTTTGACTTTTTTCTCATTCACCGCCTATGTAGATATTTTTGTCAAATCATGTTTGCTGTTATCACGAGTTGATTCATTTCCCTTCAGCTCAAATTCTCTATCTGACCTTCACGTTTATCAGAATCATTTCCTGTAAATGTTTACATACTCTGATTCGGCTATATTGTAATTATTCCTTTGTAATTAGGCTCCCGCTCGATAGTTCGCACAACAGTTACGTCCTGCCAATACCTCGTAAATAATGGCCATTTACATTTTAATCGCATTGAAGAAAGGAAAAAACAGTAATTGTTTACTTTGAGAGAGAAAGAAATTAAAGTGTTTCACGTCTCCTGTCAATACCTCATAAATAATGGACTATTCAGTTTTGATCGCGTGGAAATAGGAGAAAATACCCTATTTCATTTCAGTAAGAAAAGAAATAAAGAAGGGAAGATACACGCGTTTAACACAATCTGAAAATACCTAATAAATAATAGATTCGTCCGCTTTGATGAAGAAAACACTTATCAGAGACGATACTGAGATTCCACGAGAAAATTAATAAAATAAAGATAGACGCGCTTAACGTTTGTTTCTGTGAAATAGAAAACAAAAAGTTTTTAATTTCAAATCATTTCAATTGTACCCACTTCTGGACACTTAGCCATGAATCAAGATGCCCTTTGCAGGAGACGGCTGGCGAGCAAAACAAATACTCGCGAGGTACTACTCTGGCCACCCAGTCATGTAGGAAGACTTTCTATAGGCATGTTTTCTGGCTATTCTTTTAAATTCTTGAAAGTAAATTTTATTTGCTTGTATATTATATAGTTTTCATAAGTATTTTAAAGAAATATTTGTTTCATGTTTCTCAGCTATTTATAAAATCGTATGTGAACAAATTATTTTAGCATGATTGATCAAGATGTTTTTTTTTAAATTAAGATTTGAAATTTGGGAGGAAATTCACTTAACAGAGTAGACAATGTTTTTTTTATTGTAAATTAGTACAATTTTGATTCTCCAACACAAAATATTAAATGAACAAATTCCACTTTATTTTATGTATCTAAAATGTAGATTGTTATTTATTCTGAAGTATTATTTATATATACTTCTTATTTTTCTGTTTTAACTTAATATGAATATGTCATCAATATGCAGAAATCAGAGAGTCAGCAAAACTGTTACGAATTTTGTTATCACCGTGAGCTATGTTATTAGTATGAAGAGGTGAAAGTATGCTTACAGTTGCTTGCTTGCTTTAGACTAGTTCTTAGTAACCCAGTAAGTACATATACAAATCAGAAAGCAAAAATAAATAAATAAATAAAATAATAATAACCAGGAAAAGCCTTGAAAATTTCACGGTTATCCTATTTTAATATTCTGAAGAATCATAATTATTACGATAATGACTGATTAAGCTCATGGCAAATTATAAAATAATAAAATATTCGTAGAAGTCCCCCAATTGCATACTTAAATATTTGAGCTTAACATCATACTACAATCACAATGATAAATATGAATGTCGGTCGTTATTTTAAGAAGTGGGTACAATTGAAATGATTTGAAATTGAAAACATTGTTTTCCATTTCACAGAAACAAACGTTAAGCGCTTCTATCTTTCCTTTCTTTTATTAATTTTCTCTTGGAAACTCAGTATCGTCTCTGATAAGTGTTTTATTCATCAAAGGGGACGAATCCATTATTTATTAGATATTTGCAGATGGTGTTAAACGCGTCTCTCTTCCCTTCTTTTCTGCAGATTCTCTGTAAATGTTACAATTTTAAAATCTATACTCATTTATGACGTAGCTGATCATAGTTCTTTAAAGATTCATTGTCTTTTGAATAATAATTGCCAACAGCTATGCATTCTTGGGAAATATAGTGGATATATATATTGATTCCGTTTTGTCTACTCCACAGTATTGAATCCAGAAACTGGATACCAGCAATGGTTAGACTCTACTTGTTATTGTACGATATTGTATGTATGTTTCGGCATTCACCCTGGATCGGTTAAGCCGGTTCCTTCCAATGCTGAAACGAGCGACAGCCATTCCCGATTCCAACGGCGGTGAACTCTTGAAAGGGAGTAACAAGGGAGTTTGAACTTCACACGCGGTCCCCAAACCTCCACTATCCCAGTGGAGGGAGGAATATGCTCTTACTTGCCGTAGAATTTCCACAGAGTTGAACTTCTCGTAGACCAGTTGCCATCCAAGGCTATAGAACCCAGTCTGTCCTGCTATTTACCCATAGTTGGAGGGAGAAGAAGAGGATTCACACATTTACCAAGGGTGTTAGCACGTAAGTGAATGTAACGGATTCGACTGGAATTCGAACTCGGCTCTACGATTCCTCAATCTGAGCCGCTATCCATTACTCCACCGTGCCTCCATATAATATAATTGTGGGCGACAAGAAATTAATTCAAGGGAAAGAGAACGAAACCGACTAAGCGGAATTAGAACATGAGCCACCGATTCCACTTGACCTCCGATTAACCATGTTTAAATATTTATAATAATAAGTTACGACGGCAAGACAAAAGTGACTTTATTCATAGTTCTTGGTTTAATGCTAAAAAAAAATCACAGCGGAAATAAGGTTATATATTTTTGTATTAATATATCTATAGGCTCCTCGGCAGTGACTTATTGAAGAAACATTTGACATCTAACCAGCCAAGGGTAGATAATTAGGCTTATGTTAATGCAATATTTGAAGATGAAGATGGCAGCATTCAACGGTTCCTTCCTTGTTTGTCCCACTTAAAACAGCGTCACAGATACAGAGGTAGAGCTGATATAAAGCACGGTGGTTTATTGGGGTGATATATTTTTACAAATACTGAGGCAAGCCAATCCAATGCTCTTGTGTGCCAATGCATGACTTATCAACCTAAGCTGAAAGAAGTACAGCCACCCCGAGACATTGCTATCAATCTGGGGCTCGATCAACATATGCAGCACCTTAATGTCAATAATGGCATTGCTGTTGTTACTCTGCAGGAAGAAGTGAGGTGGTACGAAGCAGAATTCGTTACTCAAGACCTCAGAATTTTCAGAGACAATTTTAGTCGATTTCAATACGTCTGTAAGCCTCACAACCACATTTACCTTCTAATGTCCATATTATGGTCATGGTTATGAAGACGAATCACTCGAGCAAGCAGAGAACCAAGTAGGTCTCTATTGCAACGTGAGTAAAACAGAATATATCACAACGACCCCTGAACAATCCGTATTGAAGTCACTCAATAATGCATCCATCAAAAGAGTTGAGGACTTGAAATGTCTTGGATCTCCAAGAACCTTCAACATCCACAATGCTCGTGCATAGGAGACGTGTAACAAACTTCACAAGATTTGAAGATCGAAACATTCATACGGCTTAAAAATCCTAACCTTTCGAACATTGATTGAATCAGTCCCATTCTATGGATCAGAAGCTTGTACATTATCTGTTCGTCTTGAAAAACGACAGGATGAAACATATGCAAATCTACTTCGAAAAATCCAGATCATTTGGAAATCCCATGCCACGCTTAAAAAAGAAATTACGGAGAACTGAGACCAATCTCTCTTAAGCCCAAACAAAAACGATTACGGTTTGCCGGCCAATGCCACCGAGCGGACAGGGAAATCGTTTCATCCTTACTCCTATGGCATCCTTCTGGAAGTGTCTTCTCACAAAAATTGACTTTCTCAGACACCAGAGCTCGGGACTTAGAGTTGGACATTGCTGATTTGGGGACAGCAATACAGGACCGAACTGTGCGGAAACGGATTGTCAATGGAGTTCCGACCAAACATAGGGAGATCGAAGGATGACGATGATGGCGAATCTGAACATTGCATTCTCATCCTGATGATAGAGCCTTTTCCGAAAAGGCTTATATCTGACCACACTCTGCTACAAATTACTGCCAGACAAAATATACCCTATCCTCATTATATAATCCACAGTATATAGAGTTATAACCTCGTGCACAAGTATTTAAGTCATATTTATCAACGCTTAATTGACTCATCTCTGACACACATTGACTTTATAGTGTGTTAGACGATGATGGCCTGGACGTCCTAGAAAAACTTTTCATTGAAAATAGACAATGCATTTGATCCAGATCTGTTATAATCAATTCTTGAATAATTTCGAATCTAATCCCGACATCGAATAACTATGGATATTTATAATACTTGGCTATATCAAACAGTACCTAGCTTGTTCTTGACCATTTCACGCATCTCCAAGACGCAAATACATCTGCTGATAAACAACAAACAATTACTTGATAATGTCTACCAAATATCGCTTGAACAGTTCTTAGGCATTCTAAGTCACAAAGACTATATCTCTTGTAGGAATGCAAAAAAAAGAGCTTAATCGCCCAGGCTTGTCAGTTAAATTCAATAAATAAATGCATACATATGTGTGTGTGTGTGTGTTATGAGAAAATGGAAAAAGGGTTTTAATGCGTTTCATCTGACGGGTGTTCATTGACGTTGACACGTCTACAGATGCACGAGAAACCTATGTATACACTTTTTTCTCTATCTCCAATGGAAGAAAAAGAATACAGATGAATTTGGTTGCATTGAAAAATATCCTTTACAAAAAAGATATATATATATATATATATGAGTGTGTGTGTGTGTGTGTGTGTGTGTGTTAAAAAATATTACAAGCGTCTCAAGTTTCGTGCCCATAATTAGATATGGCAAGATCAATAAAGCCCAGTTCGATGAAATCATGACGAATGAAACGCGTCACAAAAACCTTTTCCAGTTTGTTATACTATTTTCCTTAATATTGTTTGTTGATATATAAAATGATACAAAATTATATATCGTTACACACACACACATCATATATATATATATATATATATATATATATATATATATATATAGTGTGTGCTAGTATAGTATATGAGTTCGGTACGCTTGTAGGCTTAGTTAGAGAGTTAGTACTGCTATGTGATTACTATTTAAAATGTAAAACATCGAATTAAACTATGCAATAAAGAGACCAGCTTACCTCGTTATCGATTCCGGAAGTATTAGATCAACGGTAAACCGAATGAAGTAAAAAGAAAACACTGCATAGGAAGGCAGCGTGAAAAGCCTTGTTTTTATTGGCTGACTTTGACTGTCATATGTTAATAAGAACGGTCGAAATCCGAGTATGGTCGGAATTTTTTTTCAATGTCGCGGTGCATAGCACGACGCTTTCAAGGAGGCGACCTGACTCGTCTTGAACCAGGTTGGGGTTGCTGTTAGAGCCGATATGATGCAAAACCCGGAATAGGCGATGAAGACAGTGCATCAATGTAGACCAAATGTATCTAATATATATATATATATGAGTAAAAGTTTGTCACTCAGCTAATTGTTGTACCTTCAGCATACAGACTTCAGATTAGAGTCAAGTATGTGGACCTGTCCGTCCACTCTTCATGGGCTATCATCAATTTACTATTAATTTAATATATATATTATTTAATCACAAGCAAGTTGGTGAAATGAAAGAGGTTACTGGGAGTGAAAGAGCCAGATAAAACAATAAGGAAAAAAACGGGAGTTATGGAGGCAGAAAAACGTCAAAGATTGCATTTAAATTTTGGAAACAGAAAATCTCAAGAGAATTACACAAGCGAGAAGTGCTGGCGAAGAGATGAATAGCGTAGAACGATAGGTGTAACTAGTTCAAAAAGAAATTAGGACACAGCTTCAAATCTAAAACTGCACTTGAAATTGTGAAGTCGATTTACCAATGAGAAAATCTTCTCAGAAATACCTTGAAAATATTTATAGAAGAGCCACAGGGAACGTCAATTTGGTTGAAGGCTAGAAAGCCTCTTCATTACCTGTTTGAACAAGCTGTCACTCTCTTCATAAGTCTGAAAGGGAATTGTTAACGTTAAAATTTGGGCATACCGCTTAACATTGTGTATGATTGTCTTAAATTCATGACATTTCTAAAGCTTTCTTTTCATATACATGAAAAGCATTGTATTTCAATGTTTCAAGCTAAGGCAGATTATAACTTTGAACTTTCAAATTAGAAGTTAGCCGCACCGGCCAATATTACCGTATTCGATCACACACTTGAAAGATTAACTATCTAAGAAATACAAGTCACATACCGATATATGGTAAGTTATATTCAAAAACATCTATAATCACGTCGTCAATGTGATTTGCTTAGGAGATGATTAAAACGTAAGAGAAATATAAATAAATTCGAACAAGACCATAATAGAGAAATGGAATTAAGAAATAATATTCTAATCCTCAGAGGCATAAAGCAATTAATTTTGAGCAATAAAAACGGCGATTTTAACAGGAAGTAATTAATATAATGACTAATTAGCAGGTCATGACATTATTATTATTTTTCTATAATGGGATGCTATTTTTTTTCTCTTTTTTTATTAGTTTCTTATCGTGAGCCATTATTATAGCCGTGTGGCAAAAGAAAGATCTAAGAATCTCATGAGTTCGCGTAGAGATTGCAATTGTCTCAAAACTATTTTTTAACCAATATTTACTCTCTAGATCAGAAACATCTTTTTTAATCTTGTTTGGCATGACATTAATCTTAGCTATTAAATACCGAACATTTCATTATTTTTGCCCTGTTATGATTGTAGTTGTTTTTTTATTTTCTTTCTTCGTTTCATACTCGTTATAACTCTCTTTGTTCTTCATGTTTTCTTTTCATTTTCTCTCTGACTGCATAAATTTTATAATTAACCAAATGTTCTTCAATGTTACTCCGAATTAAGTAGCACATCCACCCGGGCGTGAATATATCAAAATTAATGATCTCAAATTAAAATATTTTTTTTTGTTTTTCATATCTGATAAGCAAACAAAGATTTCGTAAGCATCGCTGAAATGAACATGCTAAATGATTCCGAAAAGGTGTACGTTAAAAATTAATATATTTTTCATTACTACAATAATGATCAAACAGCATTGTTTGCATCTAAAAGGATTCATTTTTATTTCATTTAAATCAGTATTTATTTTATCATTATCCTGCAATATTTTAAATCTAAATAAATAAGCAAATTAAGTAAATATTAAACAAATAGGAAAATACAAATGTACACATAACCAAAAGTAAATGTTATAATATTAACACTAATAATGAGTAAAAAGTTAACAAACAGCATTTAAAAAAACGAGGTACAAATCACCGCACCCGTCTCCACAATTAATTTTACTCTATAGACAAAAGAACATAAAACAATTTGAAAAATAAGCGTTAGGATAATAAAATATAGGTTACTACCCATAATGCACTATTAGTAATCATATAAATAGTCGAGCCAAAAGACAACGCACATTACTTGACGGTTGGTTTGAAGCAGAAAGTGTCCATTTTTATATTTACATATGTTCTATTTCTGATATTGAGCAGTTATACCCAATAATATTGCATACCTTATAAATATATTTTCCTATATATATATATATATATATATATAAGGTGATAGTTGTTTCAATGACAGAAAAATTTGTACTTTTAATAAAGGGAGAATCCGAGTACTTTTTTGGTTATAATGTGAATTTGTTTTAGTATATATATATATATATATATATATATATATATATCCTAAAGAGCCAAGAACAACCTACCCAAGTTTCCCCTAAACGTATCTTCAGGGTAAGCTGGCTTATTACTCGTTTGGAGTTTTTTCTTTTGGCTAAAACTTAAGGCACTGGACGATTTATTTCGCCCTGTTCGGATGTTTCTAATTATTTCTTTTTTCCCCTCGGGTCCCAATTTGTTTTGTTAGGCTTTCAAGTTGTGCTATCCGATGTTTTTTATTGCAACCGAGTATTGCTAGTACCATAATATATACATATATATATATATATATATATATATATATATATATATATATATAAACAACTCTACACTGCGATGTACATAAGGGGATTTTGTAGTAACTCCTACGAATAATACACGCACTAGTAATAATTGTTTCGAATAGAAACCACCGAATAGTAATACGTAGAGTGAATAGTATGGAGAATTGCGATCAATAAACGCCACGCTTATTGCCATATATAACTTTCTGTCACGATTACGTGGTCTATTTATTAGAAATGGAATCACCTGTGGTTGATAACTTGTGATCTGTGTTCAAACTCCACTGTGTCCTATGACTCTTTATCCCTGTACAACAGAATGATATATGCCTTCCCCAATGAATTTTAACTCTGTTCACCAATAACACTTTATTTGACGCTCTTATATTGTGCACACATTTTTATTACCTAGTATATTATATTTATTTTCCAATTCTTTCACGAACTAGAATCTCAATATAGCTTATGGGTTAGGCTATATGTTAGAACATGGAGATAATTCAAGGCCACTGAATATATCTTAGAACTTATGGTTATTTTCGATTAGTAATTGCTTCCATAATCAATTTAACTGGGATTCGTCCTCAAGAGTCCACATGAATATAAATGCGTAATGTGACACATCATGCATCTGTAATACGACGAAATATTGGAAAGGATTTTAAAAAGCAAGAATAAATGTCAACAGAGAAGAACGAGAAGTAAACTCTTCTCCGCAGTGGCATATATTTTGTCAGAAATTAATTTATATATTGTGCGGTTAGACCAAAATATGTTATCATTATCTCATGAATGAAATGAGAGATTTACTTTTATTCTCTATTTCTTTTCCGGAGTATAATCAGTAAGCCTTCTTTCGAGTTAAGACCGAGTTTAAGTGTTAAGTGAGATTCTAATTCGAGACTCGTCAATTGTTTTATTTAATTCTAATCTACTATAAAAACAGGTACGCGCGTGCACACACACACATATTGATCAGTTAATGTATATTGATAAGCTTATTTTTATTATTGTATATATATTTTACTTTTCCATAACCTATATTTTTGGCCTAACCACGCCTTTTATTTAGTAACTACCAAATGTTTTTTTTTAATTTGTATTAGAATAACTTATTCGTATTACAATAATCTTATATATTAAAGGATCAATATCCACATTAAACTTACTATTAATAACTTAGTTTCATTTTCGATATATACCTACCAACACACTGTATCTTGAATTTATACACTAATGCTATATTATTTTTGCAATAATCTTGAACTTTGAATCTACATACAATGTAGCCTTGCCCCCCCCCCGAAATGAAAAATAAAAACGTAGGTATATTTGTAATTATTAATATATACTTTATCGCTGTTTAACTTTATTGAGCACTGTTTTTTTTTCTACACTATTGTTTAAATAAATATATGTTTGCCCACCTGTATGGGTACGTATTCGCTCACATAAATGGCGGGGCATATCTCTTTATTTCGATCATCTCTCTCTCTCTCTCTATTATATATATATATATATATATATATATATATATATATATATATATATATATATATATATATATATATATATATTGGGAATAATTACTTAAACAGATTTCCTTGAAAATTACATGGATTTTTATGTTTATTATTTTGTAACCATCTCTTTACTAAATTGGGAGTGATGGTGTCTAATATATAGCTTAGTTATCAAGGTTTAATAAAGATCCCAGTAATATATTTTGCGGAAAACAAACGCACCAACATAGCAGTAAAGATATAACACATTGGCATATTAAACCTGTAGATAAAATACCAATTTAATATTTATCATTTATTATAGACAAATTAAAAACAGCAATCTAATTATAAAAAATGAACATTTTAGAAGGCACCAATCCACTACATAAGTTTTAGAAGTTGTCTCTCAAATTGCTAATTGTATCGATGTAAACAATAAACGGTATATGTCGTATATAAGTTACGCCAAAACCACACTTTCTTTAGTTCTATCATAACAAAGTGCTATTAAACCGTAAATAGTTACTTTAGACAACTCATTGCAAAGAAGAGCAGCATAATAAACAAATCCAATAAACACAAATAATATTAACGCCATTTACATGATACAAAAACAACCACTCAGCAATAATAAAATAATTATAGTCTGCAACCCAGCAGTCTCCAAACATAACAAAAGCATTATCAAACAGGAATGATGCACATTATCCTGACACACTGCGGATAAGACTTCATGCATTTTCTATATGTCCGATTCATTAAACATATAGCGACACATTAAATGTATACCTATCATTTTTCCACTTTATTTTACCTAAGTACTTACCGTTGATAGCAGTCATACATTCAATACCCACACACCCCTTGTGAGAACTCAGGTAAGTCGAGAGCTTCGACACGGCAATTATATTGATTTTGGACATTACGTACATCTGCAGCTGTAAGGTTCGTGAAAGATAATTACTAACGTAGAAAAAAGGAAGAAAAAAAACGATGGTCAACTTAATAGGTAAAAATATATCTATGTTTCAAATATATAAAAAAACAGAAATAGATATTGATGCAAACATCAAGGTGTGACAGATCATGCTTGTGTGCAATCATCATGCCCTGAGGATTGCGCTCAAGTATGAAACAGATTGTCGCCGCTTGGTGTTGACCTCAGTGTCCATGTTTATGTTAAAATGATCACATTTAACGATATGTGGTCATAATATAAAACACATAATTCATGGAAGATATTAAATCCTCTTATCAATAGATACATTTCATAAGTGTAGCGTTTACAATTATGTAAACAGTGCCATATATATATATATATATATATATATATATATATATATACTAAATTTAGAGCAACGTGCGTTTGTGTCATTTCTTCTGAAGTTTTGTTTGAAGACCATAGGGAATAAGCTAGGTAATAGATAAGAGCTCTATACTTGTAATCTTTTACTAAATTCAAGCTTTACATAGTAAATGAATACCCAGTCTCGGGTGTTGCCCTCGAGACAGAAATTCCAAGAGACGTTCGCACCAGTTTACACCTTCCAGATAAGAATGGAGCAGAGTCAATTCATGATTCTGTGGCATCCCAAATTATGACCTGTCGAATAAACTGAACAATATTTGCAACCTCCGCATGTATCCGTGCAAGTTTTCCTCTTAATCTTTAAGAGGAATCCTCGTGAATGAATAGGTAAATAAATCACATATTACTCTTGTCCAAATAGTATCAATTGCAAATTTTCGCACCATTTAATAGTACCCGTATCTCTCTAAGCATCCAGTGCATGTGTTGTCTCTTGTATGTGTTGTAATGGAATGTCCCACACACTATCGCATATGTGGATTGACTATATCAGTGTATATATATATATATATATATATATATATATATATATATATATATATGTGTGTGTGTGTGTGTGCAGAGGATATACCTCCGGATTTGTTTCTGGAATTGCTAGCCTGCTAACCGATCCCCTGTCTTTCAGTAGTGTATACCCTTTTACAATAAACCTCTCTTTCTTTCATCTTACGTCTGTGTTGCTGTACTACCTTTGTTTGTTTGTAACCTTCTTTAAGGATACAAGATTATGAAATCCAGAACCTATTCAAACAAGTGTCATAACCTGTAATCGTGATATGTTTTTTAATAATGTTTAACCAATACAAGGTCCAAGCTAATGTTAAGTAAGAGGTTTAATGAAGGAGGCTTTTGTACGAATTCAAGATGAGACAATGAGAAGAACAGGCCATGGAAATATAGCAGTTGAACCTAGATTTGAAAAGGTTATGATTGTTCTGATCACAATCTGTTCTATAAAGCAACGGCTCTTGGGAAGATTACAACGTCCTGCTTATAAATGCGATACGAACACGGTACGTGACATGATAGTTTATACCTGATATGATTGGAACCAAGGTATAAGGAGCTGGCGGAAAAAGAACTTTTACGTTTCCTTTTTTACAAATATATTAATCAAACCGGTACGTCCCCACCCAGTGTAAATGGAAGGTACGTAATATAGAGAAAGCTAAGGCATTTGATAGTTGTAAATTTAGCAGATAATTTGCAAACGTTTGATAACACACTTCAACCTTATTTTGGGATAGATTCTGATAATTTCTTCTTCGAGCCATTGAATGTAAACAGTTTATTTTCGATGATAAAATAATACGAAATCATTTGAAAGTGAGTGTCATACTGTTTTTTATATTTTTTTTTCTTTTGTAAACTGAACGGTACATCTTTCTAAATGAATGGCCAAACAAATCTCTTCATGATAAGCCTGTTTGGAGCGTTTGCAAAGAAGTGATAGAAAGTTTAATTGACACACACGATCTTTGTTTTGTCATAAAATCGTCTTGAAGGTGATATCGTTTGGTATTTCAGAAGTTTTAGTGAGCAATTTCCAGGAATCTGTTCACCGAAACATTGTTCGTCTGTTCACGCGCGATGATCCAATATTTGGAATTGTGGCCGTAGACATTTCTGAATATTTTTCTTCCCAGCAATATTTTTTCGAAGACACGTGTCACAAAATATAAATGTCAGTAATCTATCATATGTTTACAGTGCTTCACTAAACCTCAAGAATGACAAAAAGTGTGCAACAATATATAACTATCTAAGCTTAGTCTTGATACTGAGGTATTAACTCATTTTGAACTTACTATCATGGCAACTAAAGTATTGTGTTGCGGCAGTTCACAAAGAATATTGAACATAGTATAGCTAGTCTTATATATACAAGAACAAGCCATTTGCTGAATTATGTAAAGTAATCTTATAATCTTTTCTAATATATTCGATATGTGTTGCTAATATGTAAAGAAGGGATTGAAGTTTATGGTAGCAGATATTTTTTTCGTTTTACCCATAGGCGAGGACGTTCCAATGAATATTTAATGCGCATTGCAAAAGAAAGCTGCCGGAAATATGCAATTATGTAAACCCAATTGATAAAGAAATCGCAGCATCTATACTTAGGAAGGTTTATGGTGCGTCCCTAGATTACATTGTAAATATATAAACGTAAATACATATGTTCTATATTAATACTGACCAAATATACCGCCAATGAACCACTCAAGGTATAGAGTTGAAGTGTGGTGTTTTATGTCTGTAAAAAAAGACAAAAAGTGAACTTCATGGTATTAGGCAGAAAATATAGCATTTGACCCTACATTGGAGGTCAAGTTCTTAATGATTGCAAACATCCTACCAGGAATCTTCCACAAAGTAGCAGGTCTATAGAATAAACAGTCTGAATACGACATTTCTTACTAATTTAATCTAATGGGAATGAGAATGATTCACTCTATTTTACGTGGCATAGTGGGTTTTAGGTGTAAATATCAGTTGCGGTGGTGTTAATATATGTAATTTGTCAGAACATATGCCGTGGAAATAGCGATAGAATAGCAAAACGCTGGTGACGTTTCGTCTGTGGGAAAGGCATTGTAGAGTGGAAAATAATCATCCAAAACGCCGTGTGAATGCTTTTGAACTCGATCGGATCGGATATTAGTTCCACCATAGGTCTGAGGAGAGCGCAATCCGAGTATGTATTCAAAGCAAGAAGCCTCTTTGAGCGAACACACTCCTGAAGCGTCGTGAGTAGGTGTCGCAGAGGAGCGTGAGGCTGGGCGTGTCGAGACCTCATTACAGTACGTCGCAGAACATTCGCGTTTTCACGGCAGATCGTACTGCACATGTAAGGCCGATTTGCAGAAACTGTTTCCCAGGTCTTAGTATCGATGTTGGATTGTGTCAGAAATGATCCTTGAAGCGTCATTCTGGGCCTCTACGTAACCTATTGCTGCTGGCGTGCTTTCCAAACAGGATGGTACGAAGGATTCGAGCGGGATGTGTTCTGGACACGTGTCCATCCAAGCCGAATCGATGCTGAAGGATGGTAGCTTACAGGCTTGGAAGAGACGTTCAAGAGAGTGCCACGATGTTGGTGCTGCTGTCCTCCCAACTGATGCAAAGGACTCTTCGGGACCTCGTTTGCTGGAATGCAATAATAAAACTAAGAAGAATAAGTGATAATTATAGTTTGAAACATGATAACCTATTTATAACCTAAGCCAATTCATTTCAACTCTCATTTTAAGATTCTGCGTGAATATATTTTCCACAGGTCTGTTGAAGAATTTGACAGCTGTTTCCGAAGGAAACAGCTAAGTAGTACATTTATAATTTGTTTTCAAACAGACGAAATATTAATATATGACAAAGTAATGTAGAAAAACCGTACACATATGAAACAGAAATAATCAATTTTGGGGTAAAATTAATCGCCGTTACCGGTTTCCTAAAATATTTAATAAGGCAAAAACAATTATCAAATTATTTGCAATTGATGGAAGTGTTTATTAAAAATTTTTCTTATATATTAAAATGAAAAGTTATTCACTTTCTATATGCGTATATAATTAATAAACCTACTACTACTTCACTCTCAAAACCAGTTGCTAGAGCGTAGAAAATAGAAAGATCTACAGATAATCTATTTACAGTTCCAGAGTATAGTATAGCTTCAAAAATAGATTTTAATCCGAATTCATGCGGGAATTAAGATAAATGCAAATGATATTTTGGAACAGAAATCCTGGTAACATATTTCCTAAGACGATTTTAATCTGGCATATTGTCAGAGTTAGCCAATTTATTTTAAATAACCGCCTTTGTGGTACACTTGATAACTATTGGGCTTTGAGTTGGGTCTCTGTGCGTATTGGCTATGTCTTGAATACTTTGGAAGAAATCTACAGAAGGTCTAAATCTTTGTAATAACAATGGTTTTGATTTTCTTTGGTCGTTCTATGCAAAAAATAGGTTAATTATACGACATATCAACAATTATTGTTTCATACAATATCGAATTTTATAATGGGAGCTGAGTGTGGATCCAACGCACTACTCAGTAGTAGTGATAAAATATATATATTCGTCACGTTTATTATTTATTTACCCCAAAACTCATTTTTCCATACAATATATTAAGGTTATATATTTTTTAGAAAATGGTTTCGTTGAAGTCGGTGTTGATCGCTAACAGTAGCTATAAGAGAGCATTTCTTATTAAACAGATCTGTATACTTAGATAGGTATGAGTGAGCCATTGATTTTTGATTTCGTGGCATAGCGTGGCCAGCAATATTTTCTAAAGTGACTATAGAAACGCTGAAAGGAACCCAATTTTTTTCTATTTCTATATATTTGTTTTTTAGGTTCTGAATGTATTTTATACAAACAATGTTTACTCTTCATTTGTGACTGATTGTGCTCATGCAGCGGAAAATACTGCTGTCAAATATTTCCCGTGTAAGAGTGAATAGAAAATAAAATAATATAAACTTATATCTGTAAATAAAACACAACTAACATAAATTCTTTTGCTTTCGCCTTTTCCTGTTTTGTAATTTGTAGATTTTCAGTTCCCTACAATAAAAGTAAATGGATTGTAGAATAAAAATAACTATTACGATTGCGCACAAGTGGACAGATTTTAAAAAATATGATTAACACGCTATCACAAGATTTATTGACAGCCTTCAGAATATATATATATATATATATATATATATATATATATATATATATATAAACGAAAAATGTTACTTCTTTTGCAGAAAAGATCCACACGTCTTCTTGATTCAAACAAACATAATTAGAGGAGAATAGAATGTGAAAATAATGAAAAAGATAATAAATTACGGAAAGAAACATCTAACAGAGGAGTGAATAAAACGAGAGAATTGGCTACGTTTAACAAATAACTACTTAATACCAGGCCCCAACTATCGAGCAAACAGTTTGGACAAATCACCGTATATTAGGAACAATAGTAACCAATCAAAACTGAACTCATTATTTTTTATGTGCTATTTAATACGTTTTGCTGCATATGGCGCAATAAAACAAGTAGTTGTTGAGAAAAATACTAATCATCCTATAGTACTAATGATATTTACTTACGTTAATGCATTTCATGACTATAAATTTCGAGCATTCAATAAGGACCTAACTTCCTTGTTTTCTATACAACCTCCCTAAAACTATCTTCAGTAAGATCTGTTCACTGAATGTATGGCATTATTTACACTCGGACTATTGCCCTAATCTTTTCTATTGTTATTACGTTTAGGCCTCTGTGACCTCCGGCCATCATTAGGTGCAGTAGTAATTACTTGCAGTGAATTGTAAACTGAACCTTTTATTTAAATCTACAGAAATAGATATTGACAGATCGTTCAACTGTCCATAATTAGTTATAACTCGTCTCGTTCTTATTCACTACTGTTAAGTTTTTGCCCGCCGTGTTTCAACTGATTTTAAGCCTGCAACACTCGACCCATGGTTTGAAACCATTATAGCCTAGTGGAGTGAAGCGTTAGATCGTTTACTTATCACTGAAATTTTAAGTTTAATTTCAGATAAGTGTGGAATGATCTTACATTCAGTTATTGCTCAACGAAGCGAGCAGTAACTGAGCAGTATTAAATAAGAATTAGACGCGAATCCCCTCGTATGAAAAGCGGAAAGAGAACAATATACACACCCGCCGAAACGTTTGTCTAATAGCAACAACAATGGGGAAAATGGTCCGCATGTATATGAAGCAAATAAGGAGGCGTCTATGTATTGATAAATGTGGTTATTTTAATGACTATATTGAAGCGTTATGTAGAATAGAATGTTTAGAAGGAAGATAAAACGAATGATTTTAAAGATAAAATTAATACGATCTCAAGCAAACATCAAGGATTGACAAGAAAATATAAAGAGTTTAATTACGTTTCGAATGCTAAAATAACTAGCGAAAAGTAGAAACTGTTCGGAAATATAAATCTTTCTATAAGTTTTTGTTAGCTGCAAGAAATCAATGCCTGCTCGTTAGCAAAATAGGCAGCTTAAAGTTTGGGCTACGTATTAGGGATGGCAATTTCAAATGCAGACATAGATTTTACTATCTTTAGTAGTATGAGATGAAGGGAAATATGAAATACATTCGAAGACGTAGAAGAATAATGAAATTTATTTTCCCCAATTTTAAGCAAAGTTTAACACACTGTAAAAGAACCTTAGACAAACAAAACACTATAGCAGTGACTGCTGAACAGTTTCATTACATATGAAAAAGAGAATTACAATAATAACACGTGATTTTAAAAACGAATAAGAATATCATGGCGAGAATAATGCCGAGGAAGTTCAAACGGACAAGGAATCTTATTTAAATTCACAAAGAGTCAAACGAAGAAAATACGGCTCGGAGAATTTGCAATACATAGGATATAATAAAAACAAGAGTAACAGGGGGAAACAGCAACGTAACATTCTTAAATTGTTTGTATCTGTGTGACTGGTATGTTGAATAAGGTGTTCAAATGACAGGAAGCTGGTGAGAGCCATGATTTCATAGTTCTAACAGTACTAACATGAAATAAGTACTGCCGGTTAAATACTGGATAAACAAATTTGGAATACTGAAACAAATTGAGTCAGATATTGAAAAAATCCGAGAAAGTACTACGGATAAAGTATTGATAAATTATATGCAAATCAATAAATTATGATTAACTGTCAATGACTCCTTAACATTTCATTGATTTACAGGCAAACCGGAGACACATAAATAGTCAATATGTAAATACCAGGTTTTAAGCAACAGAAAATAATTTTAAAAAAAAATCAAACAAAAATGAAAAGCGTTTATGGTCTCAAATAGCAAAATACACTAACCTGTGATGAATTGATTAATCGAAAAATGAAATATTAAAAGAAGAATTATTAAAAAGTAAGATAATTAAAACCTAGATGCCAAACTCCATATTCTTCTGCCGTTAGTTTCAACATAATTCAGACATAATTGACTATTTCTATTGGAATATTTAAGTTAGAAGCGTATTGGCATCTGGAAAATCGTTGGGAATAACAAGCTTTCAGATGATTCAGTAGTTTTCTTCAATCAAATTTCATATAACCGAGACAATGTAAATTTATTTATTGTATAAATGAATCATCTAATTGGAAATCTGTAGGCTTACGGCCACATCACATTGAAACACCGGTTCTCCTACGATCAACGTCAAGCCTGGTCAGTAACTAAATGGGTGTCTGCTTCGGAATACCAGATGCTGGGAGCTTGGATGTGCGTGTAGTGTAATGAATAATGGTTCGGAATTGTTAATCCGAGACCCGAGGTCCAATTCCTGTTGGTTTCGTTATACACATTTACCTTGGAAAAGGTGTGAAGCCGCCACTTTTCCCCAGCTATGGATTAATTAGTAAAACTTGTATCACTAAACCATTCTCAAAAAAATTTAAGAATTAAATAACCCATAGACGTGTTGATGTGCCGTTAGCAGAAACAACTAGGAAACCAGTGACTAATCTTTATTAATGGTGAAGAGTTATACAAAATGGCTGCTTCTATGATGATAGTATAAGTAGTAATGCTTTTCTTATATGCACTGTTTTGCTTTTACAGTAGACAGCTTCCTTGAACAAAAATTTATTTTGGGGAGCAACACAATATCGAGTTAAAAGGGAAAATAACGTTAAACAGGACGACTTGCTTGGAAATAGCAGCACAAATTAAATTGCTATTTATTCAGTTTTTACTAATTAAGTGAATATAAAGATGACAGGAAAAACCCGAAAGAAAATTTGCTTATTTTTGTTTTTCTATGTGTATTTTGTTTTATTTTAATTCGCCAACAGGAATAGAATAGGAATATTATTTCCATCTCTCATTAGAAATTGAACTGAATAATTTAAATATCTAATTATAGTAAATGAAAATATACCTCATTTCCATTAAATAATCTATATTAAACAGGATAATTGTGCCTTCTCAATATATAGACAAGAGGAACACGATGGGAAGTCGAACCATTGGTCCTTACTTCACTCCCATCTTGATTGAATTTATGGAAATATCTGCTATTCAAATTGACTGTGTAGGGTGCAAAGTAGTCTGCAATTGCTGTGATGTGGACAATAGCCTAATTAGCGATGTCCTAGTTATCCGTGTGATAAGGTTGCAGTCATCTGGAATTTCTTCATATTCTACTACTAAGCCCAGTTTTAGAGAGCATCACCACAACCTTTACCTCTCCCTCGGAAGGTAGCTGTTGGGTTTTGCGAATTTTTTACGGTACTGCCGATAATATTATACTTTAAAAACACGAACTTGTCTCACATTTGGTTGAGTGGTTGGTGCGCTTGTATATACCTATACATCCTGGTGCATAATGTATGCATCGAAAATAGACGAATCACTAAGTACATAGCAGGATAATGTAAAAAAAAATATTTATATTATCAGTTATGTTACACTATTATGTCCTTTTTTGAAATTTGTTTAATTTTCCTGTTATTTTATTTATTTTAATTAATTCTAAGGATAGAAAAAATTACAATTAAAATTTTCCTCCAATAGGAAATATTTACTGGTTGGATTTTTTCTTTTATGTGAATGTATATCTGTTGGAAGTACGGATGATCGGTAAATACTTAAGTGAGAAATGACTGCATTCTGATGAAAAAAGATCAATATAAGTTTTATTGAATTCAATTTCAAAAACCGCATACCACGAAAACATATACTGGCTAAAGTTTATTCAAGGTCTGTCAATGTACTATCTTATTGCAAAATGACACAAAACAACGTCAAGTTCAACGTCAAATTTTTGAAAATAAAATAAAAGCCGAACAGTTGTGTAATGTCAAAATTGCATTAATCAAAGAAAAAGTGAAATCATCAAATAATGACAATTAATTTTCACATAATAAAAGTTTCAAGCGCCAAACAAAATACAAGGTTACTGAATGAGGTGGGAGATATGAATGTAAGAACATGTTATAGGAAGTGATATTTTGAGAAAAAGAAAGAAATAACGAGATATATTTGCTTGAAGTGGTTAACATTTGTAGTGTTCAAGAAAATATCTATGTGGAAGTCTGTTCCGATAAGAATCAGTTCTTTAGAAAAATTTTGAGTGGGACTTCCTCCTTACAATTGGAATACAAAAGTATGATAAAGATTCGACTGTGCGTAGAATGGTGAGTTGTAGCTGTAAAGATCTGAATAGGGAAAACTAATTTGTCTGAACATGTGCAATTAAAAATAGCGATAGATTAATGATAGCCTTACTACGTTGTGGGTAGGGAAAGGAAGCAGCATATTGAAAATAAATCTTCCCCCGACGTGACCTCGTAAATGGTATGGTTTGGAAAAGGAGGATTGTGCTGTTCAAGCAGCGCGACAAAACGGATTAGATTATCGTAGATTTAAACACCGGTTCTCCTGCGGTCACCAAAGAAGTTAGTCAACGTCGAGACTAATCAGTATCTGGATGAGTGACCGGTTGGGAATAACAGGTGCAGGAAGCTTGGGTGTGCGGGTGGTTTAATGGATAACGGTTCGGAATCGTTCATTTGAGATCCGAGTTCCAATTCCAGTTGTGCTCGTTATATTCACTTACCTACAAAAAATCCTTTGGAAAGGAATGGATCCAGCTCTTCTATCGCTCACAGGTATGGGTCAGTTAATAGGACCTCTATCGGTAAATCATTATCATTTCGAGTGAGTTAACACATTTGGTTTTGAAAAAATGAGGCGCTAAAGTCGATTTTGGAGTCAAATTTCTATATATCTGAACGCCTTCAATCGTATAAATTCTTAGTGATATTATATAACCATTCAGTACACTTCGTTTCTAACGGAATTTTATTATTTCTTAATAGTTTGCTTAGCTTTTGAAAGGCTTCTTTCTTTGTCCCAATGCTCCTTCGAATTTCGGTGTCGCATTTTCGGCCCTCTGTTAGAACACTTCAAAGATATTTGTTTGATTTTGATTTTGATTTTTTTGGTAACTTCAATTTGTAATTTGCATGTTAGGCTATACCTTCTGCCGATAACAAATGGAAAAAATATACATATTTTAAAAATAAAATTGTAAAAATATGGTCACTAAGTCGCAAGGGCTACAAAGGGTGAGTGAATATAAGAAAAAGAAAACGTTATTTTGGAGAAAGTACAATAAAAGAACAGTAATTGGGAAGAGAGAAAAGATTAACATTGCATTTCAATTTTTTGAATACCAAAATTGGCTGAAAATCAGCAATGCCGAAAGAGAAGTTCACAAGGGAGAAGTGCTATAGAAGAAACTGATAGCATCGAACTTACGTTTATATCTAGCTATTCCAACTGATGTTACCTCTCTTCAATCTAGTAGTACGCTTAAAATCGTGATATCGAGGTAGAATTAAAGGAAACTCATAAGAACAATTACCATGAAAATAGTTACAGAAAAGTCATATCGATGCTAAGTTACGACGGTAGGAAATTGACTGAAGCCTAAATGCCAGGTCATGATCAATAACATTTCAACTTCTTTGTATTTAATCACAGATCTCCAGATACGCAGTAGATGTTGCCGCAATAGTCAATGCAAAGACGAAGGGTAGACTTGTAAGAATGTAAGATTCAGGTGAGTAAATTATTTTAGAAGAACACAGAGAAACAACTTTCTGACTCGCAGACTAAGCATTTGATTCAATGCAAGTGTTCCACTTTGTCAGGGGAAAAAGTTGCCACGAGGAGTCACTGTCCAGTCGTTTGTCCCATTGTTTATCCTAGAATCGCAGTGCTAGAGTTTATCAAATCTCTGCTGATCGGACTCTCTGCTTTCGGGTGGAAAGAAACTCAAACGAGATTATACCTACTGGCAGAGTCTCGTCTAGGGAAAAACAGACAGCCACTCGACCTCGTGTATGCGGGAGTCTACAGGGAATCTTTGCTCTTAAAGCCCCACGTTAAAAACCGGTCTTATGACATATCCCGCCTTGTGACGAAGTCTCGGGTAAATACTGTATCGTTGTCCTGTCTGTTAGCATCAGCTATTACGTTTAGAGGCAAAAATTCAGACAAATATATTTAGAAGATACCTGGTCGTCCGTTTACATGATGTTAATAACATGCCCTGTTTAACGTTTCTAAGCTACTCCGAACAATGTAAAAACAATATAAAAACGTACTTGTAAAATACAAAGGCATATTTACCCTCTGTCTCGAATTATGTCCTAGTAAGGAACTGTCTTCATAAGAAAGCAAAAGATTTAATAATAATAATTTTTAAATTGTAACTTGTCCTTTTTAAAAAAAGTACTATTCATAATGTACCGATTCTTTACAAATGTATATAACAGGAAATAGAAACATTCTGAGAGCAGAATATAATATTATAATGCATCCCCCTTTCGATTGAAAAAAAAAATGTAATTAAATTAAGTAACGAAAGTCTTGTATTTAAGTTCCGATAAACTAATTTTCAAATTTTATCTTTCGTCTCTATCAAAATCAATAAGTGTTATCTGAATGTATTTATATTAATAGAACGCACAGCTACGGTGAAATTATGAAACCAAATTTTCATGATCTTAATATTCATACGAAATCAAGGTCTTCAAAATATGTGACTCATTGCATCACTATATAGGATGCCTCTTTGAACTTACCCAAAATATAATTTAACTAATGGTTGGATTTTGTGTTAATTAAATTTGATAATATGTTTAATTACAGCTTTAAATATGTATGCATTCTCTGATAAAAACCACAATATATTATTATGGGCACATGGTCGAGTGGTAAGAACGTTCGCTTTCTGACGATGAGACACGGGTTCGAATGTCAGCATGGTCGTTATCTCTCTGGAGGTGGCGATTCCTTTAGAAAAAGCTAGTGAGTGAA
This sequence comes from Acanthosepion esculentum, assembly GCA_964036315.1. Taxonomy (NCBI): domain Eukaryota; kingdom Metazoa; phylum Mollusca; class Cephalopoda; order Sepiida; family Sepiidae; genus Acanthosepion; species Acanthosepion esculentum. Next base: position 57,682,980 of record OZ038486.1, on the reverse strand, counting down.
ATTAGGTAACCAGAACACTTGGAAACCGTCAGTGTTTGTGCTAACACAAAGTCACAAGTCATCGTGACCGAGCAGTATAAACCACAGATGGGCTCTGTTTGTGCTGAGCAAACAAAAATCTGCTTGAGCTAACGTCTGCAATGAGGGTAGCAAGCCGACCTAGTAGACTGGCATCCTTGGATTCGAATGGCTGCGCCATTTACTTTAATGTTTTATTTTTCGGTATATTGATAAAATTATTGCTTATGTAGACACTATAAATAGTTTATAAGAAAATAATTGCAGGACGCAGTTAAACAATCTAATATTTAGGACTGCGGCATTCTTAACTATTAAAAACATACTTACTATGACATCAGCGAATTTGTCCTTTATTAAACTAATAATACTAATGACATCAGTAACCATAAATATAGGTAATCGAAAATATAACCTTCAACTACGAACCCATCGCCGTAACATCTGTGTCTTTTCGATCCATATTTGCAAGTGTTGTGATAAGCCCCATCCCTGGTACTTCGACCTCGTGAATTTAAGCACAAACACGAGTGTATATAAAATATACCAAACTGTCAAAATATGTATAGTATTTATATGGAAACATTATAAATATAAATGTGTATTTATTTAAACTATTTACACTGTTCGGACTGTTGTCCTCATCTTCTTGCTATATTCACGACGTTTCGGACGTTGTACGCTCCAGCCTTCTTCAGGTTATTGGTATTTCGAACAGATCCTCTTATTTCGTCGACCGGGGTAAATTGTTCTAGTTCGATGTGCCATGCCTCTCCCGCATAAAAGCCTAGTAGATAAAAGAGTTGATTGAAGTAATCCGGTGACTTGACCGAAAGAGTTGTAAGTTCAATAAACTTGGGAGTTGAGTTACTAAAGAGAAATAACTTAAAATGATATATTCGGAAGAGGCATGATACGTGGAACTAGAACACTCTACCCGGTGGACGAAATAAAGGGTTCGATATAAATTCCAATTAACTGAAGAAATCCGTGAATATGATAACGTTGGGGCAACAGTCCGAACAATGTAAATAGTGTAACTTTTTAACTCATCTCAGAAAGACAGAAATATATATTTATTATATATGTAAATTATACAAGAAAATCATCAATCTTTAAGCTAAAAACAGAATAATCATTTAGATATATTTAGCTCGTTATTATTTTCTTCTTGAATATCTGTTCTTAGACGTTACATTTCCTATGTTTTGAATATAAGCCAACAGACTTTCTAATAAATTGTCTACTTAATCTGTCTCAACTACTACAAAACCGAAAAAAAAAAAATCCCCATTTACATATTAGCATTATACACGTATCAATTTTCAAATCTGTTAAAAAATCAGCAAAATATTTCTATATTTCCAAGAGAAACAATTCGAAATATATAAATGCATTATTGTGAAAATGGGAGAATTGTACAGATATGATTAGCAGGGAAAATAGTTTCTCCGTTGGTCACTTTAAAAAATGCATTTTCACCCTCGCCCCCTACACAATAGTGAATCAGCCAGGAGACAAATGTTATAGTTCCGTGAGATCTCATCGACTGACCAGACATTTTTCTCTTACATTCTTCTCACGCTTCCTTTCGCACAGCTTTCGCTGTTTGGCCCCCCAAGCCTGTATCTTCTCAACCAAGGCCCACGTCTCTCTTGCATTTGCTTTCATCGATTAATTCTCTTTGTAAAGGGCAGCTGACAGATTGCGTGTTTCCAGTTCTAAGCCAGGACACTCAAGGCGAAGAAGCCAGCATTTTAGACTTCTCTCTCCGAAATACTACGACTACTAAAAATAATAATATCGTGGAAACTTGGATTATTTGAATTTCATCAGTAGACATAGAAATAATAGTAGATGGTAGATCTTGTGTAACAGAAATAGTGCCTGAAAGGTGAAAGAAACAATGCGCCTATTATTCCTTTCCAAGACGTTCTTTAAGGGAGAAAACATGAATAGGGAACACAGAGCGGGTGCTTCATTGTTCATGCGGGCAAACGGTACCAGCAGAAAATAGAAGAAATAGATGGCGAATGGAAGATAGCATTTGAATTTTAGCGCCACAAACAATCTAGAAGAGAAACAATTTATAAATCATACTAAAAATCCTATCAAAGAAGTTTTGGGCAAATATAGGCAGAATAATGAGAGATTTATTTCAACAGAAACAAAGAAGTTAGAATAACATTGAAAAGAAAGCGTAATCTTCATAGGAAAACTAAAATAAAAGTCGATATTATAAGAAAATATAAAATATGGAATAAAAAAGAAGTTTGTAGGCTATGATATGGACGTTCTGGAAGTATATTTTAAGAAAAAAAATATTAGTAAACTAGAAAATAATACTATAAAAATGTCTGAATGTTATTATTTACATGAGGACTATGATCTTCATCCCTGTTGTTATTGTCACACTACTTCGATCTGTGGGCACTCTGGCCTTCATTACTTGTATATCGATCCGCTTAACCTATAGGGAATTTCAAACTAATCACTTTATTCAATCTAATTCTATCTAGGGATATCATGCCTCGCCCATTTTCACTGAGTCTAAGTACACACGAAATACCCTAGGGACTGAACTCACATTAACTATATCACCAAGTTTAAAATGTAAAGCTGTAATGTACCGGAACATTTCTATGTGGAGAAATTTGAGTTTTCAATTTAACATGCCTGTTGTTTATTGCTATTGCTTCTACTGATAGTCATTCCAGTCTTCACCCACTGATGCTTCTCCTTCGTTAAATGCGTGCTTTGAAGGAATAGTAGATACACAGGTGCTGTAGTACTTCAGTTATGGGCCATACTTGATACACGCTTAGGCGATCATGTACCTTTCGTTACATGGCTGACGTGGCAGATTTTTTCCCGGAGTAGGTTGCCACTTCTATCTGTGGTAGACCAGTTGCCATCCAAGGCTATAGAACCCGTTCTGTCCTGCTACTTACCCATAGCTGGATAGGGGAAGAAGAGAATTCATACATTTCCCAAGTTTTAAGGCACGTAAGTGAATATAACAGATTTGACTGGAATTCGAACTCGGCTCAATCTGAGCTGCTATCCATTACTCCACTGTGTAGAACTTAGAAGATCGGAAAGAAAACTGGCGAGCCTAGATAGAAATTCTTATATTCACATTCGCATAAATACCTCTTGTAAAGGTATGGATACATCTAAGAGTTAAAAAGTAGGGACTGGACTATCTGGTCTTGGTTGCCAACCAATAAACGAGAATGAGAACTCTGAATTCAAAAACATACTCGTCATCAGTATTACTAGCAGACACGGAAAGGGAACAAGAGGATTTCCAAAAGAAGATATAAAAGGCAAGCCAGAAGAAAGGACTAAACAACAACTGTAAGCAGACAGACTGTACATGTGTCAGCAAAAAGAACAACCCAAAATGCGAATTACGAATTGGAGACACGATAATCAAGCAACTACACATATTCAGATTTCTAGGAATTGTTTAAAAGGGGACGGGAAATGCAACACCGAAATCTGTAGATGCATTGAAATGTCGAAAGATGTATACGGAGTAAAGTACTAAGAAACAGGAAAATTTTGTTACAGGCAAAGAACAGAGGACTAAGTAGTTATGTAAAATCGTTCCTTCCATATGGTAGTGATTGCTGAATAATCTCCTCACAGATGAGAATGGACGCCAGGCAACAGAAATATGATTCTAGAGAAAGCTACCATCGACTGAACATGTGAGCAACGACGAAGTTATATAGAAAATGAAAACAAACAGGATGTTTATACTTGCAGAGACAATTATAATTTCTAGGTTACATAGGGAAGAAAAGAGGGCTTGGATAATTTAATACTCACATCACATTTTCAAGCCAATTGGGACAGGAGAAAGCAGCGAATAACCTAGGTTTGGCTGAAAAAGGATTAATATAGATAGCAAAAAATGTCAAACCTTACCCAGAGCTACAAAGGACAGTAAATTGTGGAGAGCCATGATCACCCACATCCACAAAAAATGCGATGGATAAAATAAAATGAATAATGATATGAAATTACTATGTAACTGATATAATGTTCCAGTGTTATTTATAAAATTTCCTAAAAATCTAATTAAACGTATTCTGAATGTTTTAGATATCAGAAGAAATCATTTTACGTGTCTTTACTTAATGATATCTACAAAATTTAATCATCTCATGGATGATAAATACCTGGGCTATTTTTCCTTTGAAGACATACATTCTAGGAAAAGGTTTCCCAATCTGAGCGATATCGCCCACCAGTGGGTTATTTCAGATGTTGGGTGGGCGATAATCAACTAAACAGAAAATAGTGGGCGACTAGACATTTTGATGGGGCGTATAGGATTTTGCGTGTCAAAAAGTATTTCAACATATGTTACCCGAAAAAAAAATTCAAAGGAGATATGCAAAAAAGAGAAAAAAAAAAACGGAAGGACAAAGGGAAATAATTTTGTCACATTCCTAAATAAGATAAACATATCTCCACAAACAAGGACTATTTTGGTATTTCCTATATCTTTGAGAAGGGTCATTAACATAGTTGTGTATATTCTTTTTGCTTTTATAATTCTCAAAAAAGATTGTTTAATTTGCTGTCAACCATAACTCTAACCATAAAACTAACAACCAAAAAACTAAATTATATATATATATATATATATATATATATATACTTTGTAATAGTCAAATTTGCTTTTTCTGTTGTGTAATACGGTAGTAGTAGCAGAAGTAGGTGTCTCATAATTTACCATTATTTTTTTACCTCCTTTTCATAGATACAGTTTACGAACCAGTAACAAACTTTCAACAAATATTTTTTTTTGCTTTTGAATATTCGAGTGAAAGTTGACAGTGACGTAGACGAAAAGGATAACCCTGAATTGAAAGCAATTTGCGCATGAGCTGGCCATTGGTCACCGTATGAAACCAACTTGCTACGTAAAGCACAGAATCAACATTATATTGGTGACTTTTTTGGCCACTATAGAGAAACATTTCTGGCTTACATCCGCATGACTGACGCTAGTCTGCTGGTGAGCAACAGACTACGCCTCCTTGGCCTTACATTTTCCATTGACTTGAAGTGGGGCTGGATCTACTGCAAAGAAATTTGGCTTACTGCATCGTGCTAGAAAAACCTTCTAATCAGTGTGCATCTTGCACATTTACAAATCTAACATTCGTCCGTGCATTGCATACTGCTCCCATATATGGTCTGGTGCTCCTGCTATTCATTTCGAGGTTCTAGACAAAATCCCAAATAGGATCTGTAATGTAATAGATCCCGACTTGGAATCTTACTTTCTGTCACTTTGTCTGAGACGCAACGTCACTTCCCTCCGTCTTTTCTACAAATATTTTCAGGGCAATTCCTCTGACGAACTTTAAATTCTGATGTCGAGACTACATTAATTTAATCGTTCTATTAGACTGACATTTCGTTCCCACCCGTTTACTATTGTAATTGCTAAATACAACAGTCACGACTACTCCAAAAGTTTCTTTTCTCGCACTCATTCCCATTTATTTGCCTCTCTGGTAAATATAATCTTCAAAAATGTAAATTCAACGTTAATCGCCTAACTTTTGAATCCCGTTCAACTTTTGTCTTTTTTCTCAGTCCTACTTATGCTCAGTTTTTTTTTATTCTCTTTCACTGCCTGTAAACTCCTGCGTACGAGTAACACTCTCACTTTGCTTGGAGTAAAATTCTTTAAATATATATATATATATATATATATATATATATATTCTACGTGGAGTGTGAAAGACTGGTCTCATTCATTTCATTCACTTCTCCGATTTTTAGTATCATTGTTATTTCTTATGCTTTTGACATATAATCGCCGAATAAGCGATCCATTGTGGATGGAAATCACACATACGGAATTATAATACCAATTTGCTGACAATTATAACACGATGAATCATCCGGAGATTTATATTTGGCATAGCTTAGACATAAGGCACTCAGTGAGAATCGAACTCACTAATCTTGTTCCAACAGTACAATCTCTTCATTCATTACCTTACGTCGGAGCACTGTTAAAATACTACATAAGAGTAATTTCGTTTCTTATTGTAAGAATGATTCTTTAGCCACGGCTAGACAACCTATTATTTTAAATATAGTTCAACTCATTCTCCCTATCAAAATTACAAAGGTGATGATATAGTTTGCAAATAACCTTGGAAAAATCATTATATCGACATTTCCCTTGTTTAATAGAGTCAATTAAATTACACACTGCCACGTATTCTTACCTTTAGTTCTGGTACACACAATTTAATCAAGAAATAAACAATACATTAGATTTGATTATTGATCGTCAGAGCATTCATCAGTTGTTATGCTGACAATTCCAATATGTTAATTTAAAAGCTGTATGCTATTTCTTTTAATTGAAAGCAGAGAGTCTTTACGTTTAAGCATGCTCGGAATGTGAAATCTGTAGAATCGAGTTCGAATTACCACTGTGTTCGTTACATTCACTTTCGCGCCAAATACTCTTGGGGAGGTGCAAATCCATCTCCTCACACAGCTATGGATTAAATAGTATGATCTTTATTTGGAAAAAAAGTGTGATTTTTATAATATTGTTAATGCAATATTCCCGAGTAAATATTCATTTTTCATAAAAGGAAAAAATTATGTTTTGATTTTAAATAAGCCACAGTGCTCATAAAAATTAAATCAATCAATTTCGACGTTAAAAACGAAAACTGTATTTGTATGCTATCGTAAAACCGCTTTTTATTTGTACAATATCTTTTAAAACAATATATTGCTAAAATTATTCTATTTTATTATTAGTGATACTACCTAAATAAAAGATTATACTTTATCATCTTAGTCTTATAAAATATTGGTCCCCAGATGAGAAGAACTAACTGTATTTTTATTGTAATCTTTGACACATCCTAAACACACACACACACTATATATATATATATATATATATATAAATAATGGGTACTAGTTTGCATTCGTATCAATAAAAATCCTCCAAAATTGTTAATCATTTTGGCATGCAGAAAACTTGAATTTTTTCGTACACAGTCTGTCGGTAATTAGCATGGGTGCTGTGGGTAAATATTTATATCTCACACTTTACTCAGCGAAGTGTCAGGACATTTTTCTTCAGAGAAATGTTATTGTATGAACAATACATACCCTGTTTTTAAATTACACAACAAAGACACAGTTTCAAATAGGGTAGGATATTACAGAACAGATGTCTTTTGCAAAGCGGCTTTTGTGGAGAAGTTTTATTAATAATAAAGTATTTATTGCAATATATAAGGAATCTTGGGCAAATCTTTGCATTTACATGTGTTATATATTTAGAGATTTTCAACGGTTTTTACTTTGTACTTAATTGCACTCTATCCGTTACTATAAAATAAGTTCTTGACTTAAAAATATGGAATAATATAATTGTATGATACAGTAAGAATTAGTTTTTAATTGCTATCTTTTATTATAATCTATCGTTAGAGTTGTTCTATTTTACTATTAGAGATTTTACCTAAGCTAAGACAAACATTACCAATTTACACTTATAACATATTTCCTCTATTTAGTATTTAAGTGGTAGTCTTTTCTTCAATTTTCTTTCTTTTTATTATTATTCGTTTGCGCTATCTCGGATATTCATGAGTCTATCACTCAAAGCATCATAGTCCTGTATGAAGGTCGGATTGTCATTATGCTGGCATCCCTTGTCATTACATATTTGGTCAATGTAGTTGTTTTCTAGGAGACCAATCTCTCTTGTGCCATAGGTTGGTATACAGAGCAGTAGATTACTCGCAACATTTTGTTTTGTAAACTGCATTCTGTGTTCACGTAAGAATGTAGAGATATCAAAGATGGGTCAATAGAAATGTGATTTGTTTGAATGTTGTCTCCAAATGATGTTAACTAATGCTCTAAGTGTCCTAAATGTAGGCTTCATCATGATTAGAATCAAGGGTTTTATTTAATGTCCAAGTAATTGCACCATATATTAAAACCGACACTACGGTGGCGCAAAAAAAAAAAAGATCTGTTGGAGGTTGTCTGTTAGATCAGATTTCCAGATTACAATCATTTTTGTCAAAGTGGCCCAGGCTTTAGCTATGCGAATTTTCACATACTTTTAAGTAGAATTTATATCGTTTCCTAGGTATATAAAAGTTTCGACAGATTTTATTGATTCACCTAAGACAGTTTATCTTGAGACTTGCTGGTTGAAGCTTATGAATTTAGTTTTTGAGGCATTGACCGAGTCCAATGTCATTAACTGTATTTCCCAGATGGTGTAGGAGAGTTATGGCATTGGTAATGGTGTCTACAGCGATAGCTATGTCATTGTCGTTAAAATGTTTGCAGGATATCTTCTTTGTTGGGATGATATAATTATGCAAAACAATCCTCACATAAATAGGTATAATACTTTTGACGTTACTTAAAAAAGATTTCACGTATATACCTATTATTACTTTATCATGAAATAATTTAATTCTCTTGTCGAAGATATGATTGGCAAGTCTATTATTATACGTGTTTCCTTAATATTGGGTAATACTTTATAAAATACTGTTTGTGATGGACGAGACTAATTTATTACGGTTGATTATATTTAGTTTTTTATGACAGCTATCTTATATTGGTAAGAACATTCGCTTTGATAACTAAAGCGGCATGATTTTGGACAAAACACTTTGCAACAGATTAATGTTGCATACGGATTTACTTCTCCATTAGAAGACAATAAAAAGGTGAAAAGTATTTTTAGCCCAGACAACATTACTCTAAAATATCATATCTGTTACCCAGTAAAACATTCTAATGTCATTTACATACAAACTTATTCAATATAGACATACGATGGTCGCTCAAAATGTTCTAAGCTTCAAACAGAAGGAGTTGGAGAAACAAGACAGTTTTCACTATTTTTAATATCATTTCGCCTTGACATCAATGCACTTGTTCCAACGATGCTTAAGCATTGCAAACCCAGCACTGAAGAAGGTGGCGTCCCGGTCCTCCAAAAATTCCTCCACGGCACATAGGATCTTATTGTTTCCAAAATTGCGATCACGCAAGTGGGATGTGAGTTTAGGAAACATGGAAAAGTCAGATGAGACTAAGTCTGGTGAGTAAGGTGGGTCGGGTAGCAATTCAAAGCCACACCTGGCTGCTTCTACTACTACAGCCCGAGTAGTTTGAACAGGAAAGTTATCCTGGAGCAAGAACACACCTGCTCTCAGCGTTTCGACTTGCTTCCTTCAGAATTGTCCATTAATAGTATTCCCTTTTCCGTAGTATATCATGATTACACCTTCAGAATCCACAAATACAGAAACCATCGCATTAACAACAAACGCTGCCTGCTTTAACCTCTTAGGTGGTGTAGAATGTTTATTTACACTTTTTGCTTTGAATATTTAATTCAAATTCGAAATGAATAAAACAGGTATCATCTTTAGTTACTAATCTGCGGTGGAAATAACCTGGATCAGCCTGGAAGAGAGTCAGATATGTCCTGGAAAAGTCAAACCTTTTCTACTTCTGCTCTGATGTCAGCATTCTTGGAACCCATCTTGCAGACATATTTCCCATCACCAATATCTCTGTTAAAACAATATGGACCGAACTAGAACTAATGCCTATGAACATCGCTATCTGCTGGATAGTAAGTCGTCTGTCATCCGAGACCATACGGTGAATGGCTTCAGTGGTTGAGGTTATTGGACGAACTGACCGACTGTGCAGTTCCTAGCCCGCTTGAATTCTGCTGCATAGGAGGATGAATCCTTAGCAAAAGCCTGTATCATATACTCATAGATTTCTCTGTGTCATACCTTTCATTATCACATATTTTATGACTGTTTGGGTTTCTCTTTTGTCCACTTATAGATTTATCACAAACGTTTCACATTTGTATGGGCCTCACCTGCAGAGAAATTTAGATAAAATTCTTAAGCAGTAGAGTGCAACCAACAAAAACGTTCACCTGTGGCTCTTCTTTCTGCGTGAGTCTTACACGTTTTTGAACGACACTCGTACATACAGCATAACTGACCATCACCGAAAAAATTACATCTACCCAGATTTGTGAATTAAAAGTTTCTTCTGTTAGACTCGTTACCAATTAAGGCCGAAGAGCCTCTTATGGCCTACTGTCGGAGGAATTGATAAGATCCGTGCATTTCTCACTGGCTTTTAGGGGTAAGACAATATAAGGAGCAACAGTAATTCGAGTTCTTTAACTATTCCGAATTCCGAGCAACTAACTATTAATCCAATTGCATATCGTAAAACAAAGCGCCACTAAATGTTAAGATTTCAGCAATGCCTCTGCAGAGAGTATTGCCGAATGTGTGTAGCGAAACACGGCATTGACTCACACGACCAATGTTAAGAATCCTAGTGACAAGCTGACGCGAGATCTTTGAATAATCATGCGAGTGTTACATCAATTTTGATTTTCTTAGCAGATTCGTTATCAAAACCCGAGGCACATTACAGCTGGTGTCCAAACTGCACACCAGGACATCATCCTAGGTATTTCTACCCATCGCATCACATACACACAAGACAGACAGATGGACAGAAAAACAGCGGAAATAGAAGATAAGAGAATTTTAACGCTAATTCCTAAAAATGATATATTAGAATTGTAAGATGAAAAGTGCCGTATCACTAGGTCCCAACTTATATTGATTATGTTTAAAACTTTTATCATAATTAAAATGTGTTTCTCTTTTAATTATGTGGCAATTATCTTAATTTGCAATTTAACAATCTGCCATTTTCCATTCTTTCAGATCAATTCCATTCGCATTTTTGGATCATTAATCAAATGCATTAAATTAAGGTGAGTATATATTATTTTATTCCTCTTAAAAGCTGATTTTATTGATTTCACCCAAGAAAGTGTAAGAGAATGTGTCGGAATGTTCATTTAAAATTCTTGTTGAAATGGGCAAATTTACTTGACATAAATGACATAGGAGACGAAATAAATCGTATAAGAATTTATGTACGAAATTTGTTCTGTTTAACACAATGACTCAACCAGCTCAGAATATTAAGTTTGCTTGAGGTACCATATTTTCTAAACTCTCTGCTGAGATTGCAACTTTTAATTTGCAAAGGACTTAGGGAAAGCTTAAAACAAAATAGAAAAATAGTCATTTAAATATGAAAAGTACGTAGTCAAAATACAAACTAAAAATAGTGGAATTAACTATTCAGATACGATGTCTGTGTGTGTGTGTGTGTGTGTATATATATATATATATATATATATATATATATATATATATAGTGTAACCCGGATATAAGAGAGATTTTCTCTGGTCCCAAATTAGAGCCTGTGTTAATGTATATATAATATACCAAACCCGGATATAAGATACTTCGTCTCCGGTCTTGACAACTCTTATATCCGGGTTACACTGTATATAACTTTATACAAATAACGACAAAAATATTGTTCCTGAATCGAGTAAAACAAATACTAAAGAGAGATATCTATGTTTAATGGTCTATAATCAGTATATAGATGAATAATTTACATGTAAGTTCAAATTCCTGTTGTTGGTAATTCTCCGTGTTCATTAAGAGATCGAGAGAATGCGAAAAAAGGGAGACAAAATATTTGCAAAATTATTTACATGTATTCTCGTTATCAGAAGAAAGAGGATGAAAATTGGAAAGATTTATCAGTGTTCAATACCGCGTAATAGGTTTGTTTAAAAGTCGACTAAAGACGATTTCCTTAATTCACATCATACCATCATTTGCGATTTTCTAACAAACGAAAATAGATATCAATAAAATGTTATAATGGCATTCAATCATGCATTGTCAATATTTTTCTTGTATAAAAGGTTCTGGTCATAATGGAGAATAAAAATTGTTTATGACGGCATCAGTAAAAGAAATATTGATAGGCGCGAGCATACACACAATGAGATATATATATATATATATATATATATATATATATATATATGTGTGTGTGTGTATTTTCACAAACATAGATACATATATTTGTTATGTATATACAGTGTAACCCGGATATAAGAGAGATTTTCTCTGGTCCCAAATTAGAGCTTGTGTTAATAAAACAAAATAGACCAAACCCTGATATAAGAGACTTCTTCTTCGGTCCCGACAACTCTCTTATATCCGGGTTACACACATTATACATATATATATATATATATGTCGGTCCCGACAACTCTTATATCCGGGTTACACTGTATGTATATATATATATATATATATAGTGTAACCCGGATATAAGAGAGTTGTTAAAGAATCATTTTAGCATTTAAGTTATACCAAAAGAATTGACGACCTGAGAAATATATATATATATATATATATATATATATATATATATATATACCTCGGTACAATTATGAGATCGCTAAAAAGAGTTTAGCATGACGAAAAAGACGCCAAACTTGGCGAAAACGAAGCTTTATTGTGTAAATGTATGTTATTTGTAAGAGGAAAGATCAAAGTATTTCGGCGTATTTTTTTATATTTTTTAATCGTTCCTAGCGCATCCACAATTTTCGTTAAATATCTTCTTTTTCTAGTCAGTAAAATTGACAGATAAACAATCATGTCAACCATTTTATTCCATTTTATAAAAAAAATGAAAATCTCAGTTTGAAATTATTTTAATCAATTATAATTTTTTCAAAACTTATTTTAAGAAAATCAGAAATTATGATTATTTAAAATATTTTGAAACAAGTTTAAGTTAGTTTCTGCGCCAAATAGATGTAGTTTGAAAATAAAACAATGTAGGTCATAACATTTCGTGTCACTTGAGAGGTGACGAAAGACATTTTCATGACGTATTGATAGCTTACGTGAGAATAATTCCTTCTACGAAAGGACATAAGTGAATTTGTTTAGATTTAGATGAACAAATTATTTACCTCGTCATTTTTATGGAAAACTTTCAGCGCTCTAGTGTTTTTGGGTTTTTTGTAATTAGCTTTCACCTTTACGTTTACGATGCTTTATGGAAAATATATTACAACGAAATTAAAATAAGACTGCTGAGAGTGACATTAAATTTCATAAGAATGCTATCTAATTAATTTACAGGTACCTTTCTTAATATATTAATCAGAAGTGTACATAAAATACAAATTTTAGTTTCATATGATGATATTGATATTTGTAGTTACCCTTATCAGTTGAAAGAAGTGAAAAATTAAATAAACTTCTCCACACGTGTTTCGAAAAAGTAAATCAATCTCAAACGGACATTTACAAAACTAAATTCGGCTTTTAATTAATTTTATAATATTTTAACAACTTAAATATAAAAAATATATTAAAATTAAAGAAATTAATAATCGTATTAAAAATTCAGTATTTAAGTTAAATACTACACACGAAACTCAATCCACGTGACATTTTTATTGCACGCGTGATATTTTGGTCATCCGTGGATTTGATTTGCAGTCTTATTGCCAAAAATTATATTCTTTTTATATACTGGTTTTCGTTAGTTTGTAAGAAGTTTTAGAAATTGTAATCTGTAAATAGATATCGACTTAATAACATTCGTTAAATTTTACAAACTATTTCCTAATTTTAGAAGAATTAACAACATTTAATGTAAAAATAATAAAATATTTCACAAATTACAAATAATTGTTTTAAAAATTCATTGTTCATCGAAATATCTTTTTGCTTTCAGACAATATTGTCCATGTTCATTAAAATAAAAAAAAGAAATTAAAAGCTATTAAAATTAAATATTTTTTGTTTTATTGAGTTTTGTATGTTAAAATTTAGAGATGAGGTGATCCAACTAAAAAAAAAAAAAAACATGATTTGGTTTCCTCAAAGACTTGTGCTTTTAACTAATATAATCATTAATGTTCCAAAAATGGAAATTATAGATTTTTCGTAAATTAGTTATTGGCGGGGTGTAATACATATGAAAACAATAGTTTTGCCATGACTTAAAAAAGGGAAACATATTTGTAATAAGTTCCATCATTGGTTAATAGTTTCTCACATTTTCATTAAGATCCGACCATTAATTTTTTTATTTTTGCAAGATTTTCAAAATTTGTCTATATTTCTGAGATGAGGTATTATGTAACCATATTGTATTCATTTGTACTAGAGGAGGAGGAGGACAACAACACTCAGAAAACAGTCTGCCTGCCTTATGTGAAGGGGTTATCAGAGAAAATACAAAGGATCTGCGGTCCATATAACATCAGGACAACCTTCAGAAGCTTGACGACACTTTGCAGATATCTCTGCCGAGTAAGTACCCCATAGAGG